>JBBBDQ010000386.1:2017500-2085000 GCA_037127315.1 Ascarosepion bandense | reverse complement strand
ATATATATATATATATATATATATATATATATATATATATAAAAGGCAAGATGTTTGTGTGTGTGTCTGTTTATCTGCCTGTATGTCCGTATTATTTTTCACCCCTTTTATTTTAGTTTTTGCTTCGGGTTTGGCTCCAAGTAGGTATAATTGTAGTTCTTAGTCTCAGCCATGATACCATATACTCAGAGGACTTATTTAGCCTTCAAAATTCAGTTTACGATGAAAAACACTTATTTGATATCGATACCAGGAAATCAAAATTTGACTTACATCCATTCATTTTTCTTTCAGTCTACAGTTTCACTTTAATTGGAAACAACTATTGCTTTTTAGTCTTTCGTGCCAACGTTCAAACAGTCTGAGCTCCAGGACCATGGATTAGTTTTAAAGCTTTCATTACACCCGAGCAACGCCGGGCTATACTGCTAGTACTTACATAATTTTTAACAAATATAATTTAAACGAAATTAGATCAAGAAAAAAATATGATATATAATTTAAAAACCTATTCAGACGATTTTAATGTGTTTGGCACATATGCTAAGCAAACAATGGCAGGAGACCTAACAAATAATTAGCAACCCACAAGAGAACATGAAAAAAAAAAAAAACGGAATGTAAATAGGTATTACATGAAAAAGAACGGGTGCTTCACTGAGCTGGTCTGAAACCGACAGACACAGCAGTAATCACATCACTAGTTCATTCAGACAGATTAATTAACTCATCAAACGGTTCGGATTCTTCTACTTCTATGTGTACGGTCCCTTCAGGACCTAGGCGATCATAGCTTTCCACGTCTCCCTATCCCTGGTGGCTCTTAGCACGACTTCTCCTGTTACACCATGCAACCCTCGTTCCATCCTCCAGCTGATGAGGTCCTTTAAATATATTATAAGTTGTTTTCCCCTGTCTTTTTCCCCCTGTATCTTGCCTGTTAGTATCAGATTCTCCAAGCCCTCCTTCCTTATTGCATGTCCCAGGAACTTCAGTTGTCTCTTCCTGATGCTCAATATTAATTTCCTTTTCATTTCCATTTTTTCCAACACCTCGACATTGCTCACATGCTCAGTCCACGATGACTGCAGCATCCTTCTGTAGAACCACATTTCAGTTACTTCAAGTTTTCCCTTCATCTTTGTTGATATTGTCCCACATTCGCTGCCATATTGAAGAACTGACATCACATAACAATCCAGTACTCTCTTCTTTGTTTCTAGTGAAAGTTTCCTGTATCTTAATACTTTACTCAGCTTCTGGAACGCGTCTTTTACCATACCAATTCGTCTTTGGATCTCTGTGTCGCACTTTCCGTCTTCAGTTAGAACACTTCCAAGATATTTAAATTTTCATAACTGCTTGATTTTAACATCCCCCCTCTGTAGTTGTCACTTTAAGCTGCTCTTTTTGCTGATGACCATGCATTCAGCGATACATGGTCATATGATTACTGAGTATTAAATATCAAGGAAAAGACTTCTAAACTCATCAAAATAACGAGAAGGAATTAAAATGCAAAGAAAATTATCAGCATCACTTGTTTTATTACTAGCTTATTACATTTTATTATCGTGTGAAAGAAGGATTTTCCTATTATTATTATTAATAATATTAATTACTAGTTTGAATCCATCTTATTATTGTTGCCTTTCAATGTTTCCCAATATAAATTTAAAACGAGTCAAACTCTTTCCTTATTGTTATTGATTTTTATCACTAAATTTTGTGTCAATAAACTTTTACTCTTTCACCAGTTTGATTGCAACGCAAATTTTATTGGAAGCTATTTTTTTTGCTGGATACTAGAACGCTTGAAGAGTTCATTGACTCTGAGTGTTGTGATGATAAGCCATATTCAGAGCCTGAGAGAAAACAATAAACTGGTAATAGTGAAAATTGTTAATCTAAAACGTAATCATAATATGATGGAATCAAATTAGTATGAGCAGATACTCGTAAATTACCAGTTCCTTCCATTTTCCAAGACCTGACTTTTTTGGTTCTGAAAAATTTTCAGCATTAACTCGTCATAATAAACTAATAATAGTGACACTATTTTGTGGGGGATAGGAAATTGAGAAATAAAATCAACCCTCTTCTTCACTTTTACAAAAATTCACAATGACGTGTTAAATCCTGGTTTTGCCAAATAGAAAAAGGATTGTGCTTAAAGAAAATGTCGAAACCGGATTTCACGATTAGATGTTAAATTGATTTTCTGACCAATGGAAGCGACTTGCAAGACTAAAAGAACTTAGCGATCCAGTGCGAAAAAAACTAAAAAACTATAAAAGGCTTCGGTCAGTGTCAGTCACTCAGATGGGAGCAGCGAGACGACACACTAAAAACGTAACGGGAGAAACTTAGTCGACCCGGACGTAAGGTCACGTCACAAGTTCGTTCTCTTTTTCCTTCTTTCTCGTGTGCTGATTCCTTTTACTTTTTCTTCTCCATTCTCAATTTCTCCATATGCCTCATCTTATACTTGATAACAAACAGCCATTTTAAGACTGAGCGAATACTTCAAAGACGCTTCTACCGAATAGACCCTCATACATACACACATACCTACACATAAACTCTTTCCAAGAAGTTACTACTACGAACATTTCTACAACTCTTGATGCTTTTAACTCGTTACTAGTTTCCCATTGAACATTAACTTCTTCAATTCATGTTATCCTTTTCATTAATAAATTTCTATTTTAACATGAAAAATTTATACCTTATTCTTGCACACTGATTCACACATTCCAACATGCTGACAACCTTCTGATAATTGTGGATAAAACTTGTAAGTTGTAGAAAGTTTGGTTATGTATGACACAAGGCCGATTTAATAAACACTAACCATCTCCCTGTAGCTTCAATTTCATGTAAAAACAATAACACAATGGAATTGTGTAACAAAGCATACACAATAAAAATGCTTTATCAAAAAGCAACAGTTTACAAACGCATCGCATTGGAGCATCAATTCTTGTATGACCATCGAAGTTAAGCAACGTCGAGCTCGGTACGTATCTAGATGGGTGACCGCTTGTGAATACCAGCTGCGGTAAGCTTGGACGTGCAGTTAGTGTAATGGATAATGGCTCGGAATTGTCAATTGGGTTGCCGAGATCCAATTCCTGTTGGGTTCTTTGTATTAATTTGGGTTCTTTGGTTAATTAGTAAAACTTGTAATAATTAATGGATCAGAATTGTTAAATGGAGTGCCAAGTTTTAATTTCTGTTGGGTTCATTATATTCACTTACATGCAAATACCTTTGGGAAAGGCATGAATCTACCTTTTCCTTCACCAGCTATGGGTTAATTAGTAAGACTTGTATAACTAAACCATTAATATCTTCGAAAAATTCTTATTAAAGTATTTATAGAAGAGGCACAGGGAAGCCACGTCACACCGATGAGAGAGCGACTGCAGTCGAGCTGCCAAGTCAGTATCGATCACATTGGATTTTGTCAAGAACCCCGAGCTGAATAGCAGGGGCACCCGACCAGATGTAGCAGCAGTATTCAATACACAGGCGGATGGTAGATTTATATATGTGCAGGATGATTGTTGGTTGTTTTGTTTTTATGGCATATCAACCTTGGCGGGCCATTGCCAACTAAATTTTATTTATTTATTGCTGGTCATACCTTTTTTCTTTCAACAATTTATTGTTTTTTTATATAAGTTTGTGTTTAGTAATACTTTTTCTTTTTGAGTATCAAGATTCATTGGGATTTGTTTTTAAGGGCAGGGTCTCCAAAATCCTACCCTGTTATTTAACCCATAACTGGAAGGAAGGGACGAATTAATACCTTTCCCAAGAGTACCAGTGCTTAAGTTAATGCAGGGTATTGAACTGGAATTCGAACTCGGCTCACCGATTTCTCTTTCCGAGTCGATATCCACTGCACCACAACGCACATTCGTCACTAAACGCTTACAGTGATCGAGCGAGAACCGGTGTATTCAACGTGATATGGCCGTAAGCACGCACATCTGTCACTAAACGCTTACAGCACCTGGTATTCCCAAGTGGTCACCCATCTAAGTACTGACCAGGCTCAACTTTGCTTAACTTCGGTGATCGAGCGAGAAACGGTGTATTCAACGTGATATGGCTGTGCAGGATGAACTCAGACGGGAAAAATTTCCTGGCCCTGCAAAGAGGACCGACTTTGTATAGGCTTTTATCTATTTTCATTGGCATCAAAATTTTGGCTAGACGTATATTCATAGGCATGGTTTCGGGATACTACTGTTGTGGCGCAGTGGATATCGGCTTGGAACGAGAAACCGGGGAGCCGAGTTCGAATTCCAGTTGAATCCATTGTATTCACTTGCGCGCAAATACCCTTGGGAAAGGTATTAATCCGTCTCTTCCTTCCAGTTATGGGTTAAATAACAGGACAGATTGGGTTCTATAGCCTTGGTCGGCAACCAGTCTACCGCAGAAAGCAATGGCAAACTACTGCGGGATAATCTTGTGCCCAGTCAGTCATGTCTCGAAAGAGACATGATCGCCCAAGCGTGTATCACGTATGGCACTTAACTGACTGACTAATACTTGATATAATAGGGGAGCATTGAAATATCTGCTATGTAGGTTTTAGGGAGACCATAAATTTTAGATATTCTCGGGTGATATTCTGTTAGCTTATACCATGGTTTTGTTTTCATTATTAATTAGTTTTCTTGTAGCTATATTAAATTACTTCAGTAATTATTTTGTGTTCATCTATTTTTACATACATGAAATACCGTTGAGGAGTAAATTTAAAAAAAGTACCATTGCATGCTTTCTTATTCATAATAACAATTTCATGAACACCTCGACGTGGTGTTAATGGTTAACAAGCAAATTTTTCTAGAACAATTACGATTGCGTAGTTAGTTCGATCTTCAAAGGTCATACTTTCGGCCTTGTGCCACAACTAAACTTCTTCTTCTTCTTCTATGTGCCCTGTCCCTTCAGGACGTAGGTGATCATGGATCTCCACGTCTCCCTATCCCTTGTGGCTCTTAGTATGTTTGTTCCTGTTGCTCCTGGCAACCCCCGTTCCGTCATCCACCTGATCAGACCCTGCAAATATGTTATCCGCTGCCTTCCTCTGTCTCTCCTTCCTTCTATCTGTCCAGTCAGTATCAGGTTCTCCAGGCTCTCCTTCCTCATTGCATGTCTCAGGAACTTCAGTTGTCTCTTCCTGATGCTCAGCATCAATTTCCTTTTTGTTGCCATTCTTTCTAACACTTCGTCGTTGCTTGTATGCTCAGTCCACGATATCCGTAGCATCCTTCTGTAGAACCACATTTCGGCCGCTTCCAGTTTTGTCCTCATTTTCGATGATATTGTCCAGAATTCACAGCCGTATTGAAGAACTGACATCACGTAGCAGTCTAGCACTCTTTTCTTCGTTTCTATTGAGATTTTCCTGTGTGTTAGTATTTTGCTCATCTTCTGGAACGCGTCCTTTGCCATGCCAATTCGCCTTCGGATCTCCGTGTCGCACTTTCCATCTCCTGTTAGAACACTTCCTAGGTACTTAAACTACACTTCATAATAACAATCCCTTATTTTTTTTTATAATCATATCGACCCAAGCAAGGCAGTTTACTGCCACTGGTGCGCAGGGGGTTACGTAGGAGGAAAGTTAAGAGAAAAAGTGACAGGTTATAAGGGGGTGTCAGGGAATGGTAAGAGAAGGATGAGAATACTGATGAGAGAGAGGATGCAGGTTAGTGAGATAGGAGATGACTATTGACTTTACATTTAAATTCTTGGAGATTGTAGCTGCCCGGAAAGCAAGAAAACGGAAAGGAATTCCACAGGCGGGAAGTGAGAGAAAAGAAGCTGTTGTAGTAGAATTTACATTTACATTTTATTGGCTTCACAGTAAAAGGGTGGGACTTAGTTGATAATCTTGTGGCCCGAGTAAGTTCATACATAGGGGGAACCAGGGAGCCGTGAAATTATTTGTGGAAGAGACACAGGAAAGCCACGTTTATGAGATAATGTGAATTTCCTTGATTTTTGCAGACATTCCGATTCGACCCATTATCATGTAAAAAATCACCTGATGAGGTACATTAGTACGGAAACACGACAGCTCTTGTGTAGTGGTGAAAAAAAGTTTTTATTATAAATATTACTATACATATTGCTCTACTACGTGTCGATCACTTTTAAAAAGTAAATGCTACGATTTGTGGACGGTTATTCCATCAGTTCTTACTATATATATATATATATATATATATATATTTTAATCATTTCACCCCGAGCAAGGCGGAAACGCCACTAATGTGCAGGGGGCTACATAAATGTAAAAAGATTAATTAGAAAAGAGTGAGGAGTACAAACTAGTTAGAAAGGAACAATAGAAAGCTGAGAAATCAGGTGCGATGACAGATACATAGGTGGAGAGAAAGAGAGGGTTATACAGGGGTGGAGAGAGAGCTAGAGTCCAGTGGTTAGTAGATGAGTATTGACTTGGCATTTAAATTTCTGGAGGTTGTAGCCGTCAGGAAAGCAAGAATACGGGAGTGAGTTCCACAGGCGGGAAGTGCGAGAGAAGAAGCTGCAGGAGTAGAATTGTCGTCCGCATTTGGCTAACCTGACTGTGAATGGGTGGGACCCAGTTGCCAGTCTGGTTGCACGAGTCAACACCTGTTGAGGAGGCATCAGTGACTTAAGTTCGTCTGAGCAGAAGCCATGAAAGTAAAGCAGAAGCCATGAAAGTAATATATAGTTAACTTTAATGGAAGTATATTCTACAGTAAGATATTTACTTTTAAAAAGTGCTCAATACAGCAGTAGAGCTTAGATATATAGTTATTATTAATGATATAATAGCAAACTAGAACACAGTCGTTATAAAGTTTTGGTGTTTAACACATCATCATCAGGCAGTGAAATGTGATTTATATATATAAATTCGTATTTTTATTTAAAATAAAAATATAGCTTACATTGCGACACGGAAATTTCTATGTTTCGAGATTTTTACCTCTTCATCAGGTAATGTTAGCTCCTTGTTGTGAAAATGATTTTTATTTGAATATAAGAAATTATACGTTTGTTATTTATGGATGTGATATATATATATATATTGTGTGTGTGTGTGTGTGTGTGTAGAGGGTTTTCACTTAAGTGAGCAGTGTTGTTTCAGTTATGTCGAATACAGGGCTTTTGTATATTCTGCAGTATAAAGCAGAAAGCAGATAAACAAAAGCCCTGAAGAGTGAAGATATCATAAATATGACTTCACGAAACTTCGAAGTCGCCATGACTGAAACAACACTGCCCAGTTAAGAAATCTCTTCACATTAATTCTATTAACGCTCTGTGTTGATATAGAACACTTTATGACAAATAACCTGCTCGCCAAAAATGCTTCTCGATCTACTGAAAAATCAGCAATTTTAGCACTAAGCATCTATATAATTCAATACTATACACACACACATATGTATAAGCCTGTTTCGCTGTATCACAGCTCATCAGTGTGGCTAGACATTCACTTGCTTCTGGCCGGGATCGAAATTTGACCGATTTGTTGTCAGTTGGAGTAGCTTACCCCGAAGCCATAGGCTCATGGAATCAGAGAAGGGAAATTTTAGCGTTTTATATATACGCGGTGTATCGAACAAGTTTGATTGCAAAGAGTAGACAGGGTCTGTTTGTTTAAATTTTGATTTATTTTTTCAAACATACAAACCTTTCGATTTTTTAAATCAAACTTGTTTGTATGAATACTTACTGCCTAAATATATCTTATTCACACACACACACACACACACACACACACACACACACACACACACACACACACATATATATATATATATAAACTTATTTATAAATGGCACTTTGTCTCTCTCTGTGTATGTGTGTTTGTCTGTGTCTGTGTGTGTCCGTTAACTATAGACTCCGAAACGGCTGAACCGATTTTCTTGAAAATTTACACAGTTGTACTATAAGCGTCTGCGAGTGTTCTTAGCTAGGTTTTGTGTCGAGGTACCCCCGATAAATACCGACAATCGATAACCGAAAAAATCGGGTTATAGAAGGAGTGGTCCGATTTTAAGCAAATTTGATACACTCATAGACAAAGACATAAGAAACGATATTCAGAAGTTTCAATGTTGCAGTTCTTACAATAGTGCAGAAAATCGATAATATATATATATATATATATAAAAGGCAAGATGTTTGTGTGTGTGTCTGTTTATCTGCCTGTATGTCGATTTTTTCAGCCCTTTTATTTTAGTTTTTGCTTCGGGTTTGGCTCTAAGTAGGTATAATTGTAGTTCTTAGTCTCAGCCATGATACCATTTACTCAGAGGACTTATTTAGCCTTCAAAATTCAATTTACGACGAAAAAATTTTATTTGAAATCAAAATTTGACTTACATCCATTCATTTTTCTTTCAGTCTACGGTTTCGCTTTAACTGGAAACAACTATTGCTTTTTAGTCTTTCGTGCCAACGTCCAAAGAGTCTGAGCTCCGGAACCATGGATTAGTTTTAAAGCTTTCATTACACCCGACCAACGCCGGGCTATACTGCTAGTATATATATATATATATATATATATATATATATATATATATATGCATGTATATTCAAGTAGGTATGGTAATATATCATTAAGTTGGTAGACTAATGATGGAAACAAACAAATACATATTTGTCAGCGTATTTCTCTTTTTTCTCAATGCACTGTCATGACGGCATCCCCTACAACGGAATGAACTCTTCCAACCAGTACATATACCTCCCCTCACAAGAGGTGAGATCAGATAGCCGTAGGGTAGCTAGTAGATAGCATGAGCAGAACGCCTTGAACATAGCCGAGAGTCGTCTACGAACATTGATACCGTAACGACCATTACGAGTCCCAGTTCGAGGGTCGAATTAAAGTAACCGTATTATCGTTCTACTAACAAAGTTCCAACTGTTGTATTTTGCTGTGTTTAATATATATTCGTTATTTCCTATTTTGGTTGTTCTGTGTTATTCTTTCTAGATTCTTTACCTGGTTCACGACATGCACCCAACCCTCGCTCTTCTCTACGGATCAAACATTAAAAAATGAAAATTTAAGATCAAATTTCAATTAATAGAAAATGTATGTACTCAGTGTTTATGTAATCCACTGTTGTATTATTTTCTGTCGTGTTTAACTCGGAAACCCATTTCTCTATCTGCCTGCTCTTTTCCTATTGCCCTTTCTATGCAGTGGGCCCCAGTCCAACCAACCTGTGGTTTCATTTGTTATTCTTCTTTCTCACTCCGTTTTTGTCTCTTACTCACTTACAAAATCTTTCCAGCAAATGCTCAACTACAATTTATAAAGGAAGAGTGTCTGGACTCCAGAATATGATGAACTATTATATTATAATTCTGCTTATTCCACCGTTAGCATATGTATTACGCCCTGTCATTAACTCAGATAAATAATGGACCACTGCATTTTTATTGAAAAAAAAAAAGACGGAATAAGAAATATATATCAGAGTAAGAAAAAAACAAAAGAACGCATAAGAAAAAAAGAAGAATGAAATGGAAGATAGAGGAGACGACAATGCTCTCATGCGTGTAATGTCTGCTTTGGAGAAATGAAAAATGTCAATTTTTAATCTTTTCGTTCGTAACGTTTTACTTCTATAAACAGTGACCACCATTCATGTTGACGATTGTTAATGAAATATTTTATCAAGGTTGTTAAGTTCAAATATTGAACGATAAAACAAGAGAATTATCACGCGTATTTTATAGTCGTCGAATTCGCAAGGAACTTATTCAAACATTAAGTATTAAGATTCTGCAGGAAATTCAAGTAGCAAAACAGTAAAATTTTCACCAGTACGACTTGTTATTACTGAATATATATAAAAAAACAAACTTGTTTTAGAAAGAATCTTGATGATAATTAATATTGAAAAAAAAAACAATACTAAAGATATTAATTAATTATGACTTTTGTCATATAAAACTTATATACTTAATGTTGAATAAAAATATTAATAATGATAAAATAAGGAGACATGAAATAAAAGCAAACATACTTCGACATTAAATTTACTAAGACAGTTGGTTCACTATGTGGTGCTAGACAATTTTTTTACACCAGAATCTACCATATATTTATAATTCTACAAGCCGTAGCCTTGAATATTGCTGCCACATCTGATTTAGCCCTCTTGCGATATATTTAGTGTTTCTTGATAAAATCCAAAGAAAAATCTGCATTATTATTGGTCTTGGGCTGGCATCTCGGTTTCAGTACTTTTCCCACCACTGTGATGAAGTTTTCTTTGTGCCTTATCACAAATACTTCCATATTGTTCTGAAGAATATTCTACTATGGCACCTAGACTTTATGAATTTAAACGAAGTACTAGATTGGCAGTTAGGTCTCATCGTTTTACAGTTGAAATGGCTAGATGTAACCTTCCCTAAGAATACTTTCATGATTATTGTTCTGAAGAACTATCCTCTATGGTACCTAGATATTATGGATTTAAGCACAATACTGGATTGGGAGCAAGTCTCATCATTTTATAGTTGAAATGCCTAGATGTAACCGCAATTTTTATGCTAACAGTTTCTTCCTTCGCGTTTCTCGGTGGAACTCTCTTGTAGCTTCAAAATTTTTAACGCAATATCAATCACTATCTTCCGTCTTCGTAATTCTTGTTCTTTTATTGTTCTTTCTCCTTATGTAGTTTTTCTCATATTCTTTAACGCTCAGTAACCATATTGATGTCAACAACCGGTATCAACAATCTGTTTCATGCTTGAGCGCCATGACGGTTGTGCTTAAGCGTAAAACAAACTGTCGCTGTTGGGTGTTGACCTCAGTGCCAACTTTAATATTTACATACGCGATATTACTGATATTGAGCACTTTAACCCATAAATAGAGCATACCGTAAAACTAAAATTTTCATGTTTCAGAACAAAACTGTTCCTCTTCAGGTGATATGTTAAATAAATAGTGGAAACGATTTATTTTTGAAAATATAAGATGAATTCATGGTTATTTAGAAAATTAGGGAGTAGTCGTTGGAGGAAATGGATTTAGGTGTGTCAAAATTGTTCAATCAAAATTTAGAATTATGTAACCATGGAGATTTCATATTTGGGTTATGAAATGGGGCAGATCTAGACATGTCACTTTTTAAATTTTGTCTGGGTAAGATACACAGTGAGACCTAAGATTTTTTAAATGGGTCGACAATAATTTTAATCAGGAGGTTGGATTTTAGTTTTTTTTTTAACAATAGATTTTTTATAATATTATCTATTAGTATAGGTTAGAATTACGATTAAATATTTGTGATATACTTAGTTATATTGTATTAAGAACAACAATTTAGTATTGTGTGGGTCTTTTAATTTATTAAAATAAGATTCATTCTTTTTATTATTTTAATATATATATATATATATATATATATATATATATATATATATATATATATATATATGAACACTCTATGCATCATTTAGATTGGTTATAAATTATAATTCATTTTTATAAGCTAAATTAGCTCATTTCACCAGACCACACTATATTCGTCCCATTCAGTATAAATATTTTTCCCGAAATAAACATTTCTTTAAAATGAAATGGAAAACAAGTAAAATGATTCTTTAAAAATTTTCATTTTAAAGAAATGCTTATTTCGGAAAAAAGACTTGTCTCAGACTTTAATCCAGATGCACGTAACCATCGATGAGTATTAACTTTATGAACACTGGATTTATTAGCACGTTCTGGATATTGGTCATGCAGAGGTTTGTCTTGCCAGCGTTGTTTCATCTGTTCAAGAGCTTTATCTTTGGGTTTCATTTTCATATTTTTTGCTGCAATATTTGGTTCTTGGCTTCTGTTTTGCTTTTCTACAGAATCTACTAAATGTAAATCTTGTTTGTATTTACTGCCTTCTTTTATTATTGAATATTTTTCTTTCTGTTTTCATGTTGTTTAACTAATTGTATCATCCAGTCTTTTGTTGTTTCTATGTATGTTGTTGTCTTGTATGACAATTCTAGCTGAATAAGACCTCTTCCACCTTCTTTACGGGGTATGTATAGACGGTCTACATCAGCCTTTGGATGATGCATCTGTTGCATAGAAAGAAGCTTTCTTGTTTTAGAATCCATTCGCCTGATGTTTAAAGTTCAGTTTAAGATATTGAAATTATATTGGACAACTGGGATTGCAAGGCTATTAATGACCATAATTCTGTTCTGAGAATTCAATTCAGTTTTTAATATCAGTCGTAGCCTTCTATAGTACTCTTTACGCACTATTTCTTTCATTTTTTATGGTGAAGTTTTTCACTCTCATTTACACCTAGGTATTTATAAGCTTCTTCTGGCTCTAATTCTTTTATTGTTACAGCAGGGTCTAAGCTAATTGAGGATGTTTCTTGTATTGACCCACGTAAAACTGTAGCTTTAGCACATATATTCAAATTGAATTACATTCCAATGTCTTCGCTAAAGCATTTTACAGTTTGCAGAAGACCTTCCAGCTCATTATCATTCTTAGCATACAACTTTAAGTCATCCATGTAAAATAGATGGCTTATTTTCTTTTGGGTTATTTTATAACCACATACTGTCTTACTAAGTTGACTGGTTAGTGCTATTAATGATATGCAGAATAGTAAGGGAGACAAAGAATCACCTTGAAATATACCTCTTTTGATGTTTATTTCACCAGACCTATAGGTACCATTTATATGATTGAGGTAAAGGGTTGTTTTCCATATCGACATGCATTGTTTGATGAAATTGATGATGACGGGTGATATCTTGTATATATTTAAAGTCTTTAAAATCCAGGAATGTGGCACACTAACGAATGCCTTACGATAATCTATCCAGGTAGCACTAAGATTTTTCTTTGTACTATAGCAGTTTTCCAGGATCATTCTGTTAATAAGCAATTGGTCTTTACATCCGTAACAGCCACGTTTGCACCCTTTTTGTTCAAGCGGTAATATGTCATTTCTTTCCAAGAATAAATATGCTTGTTTTCTTAAAATAGATGTTAATAGTTTATATGTTGTCGGAAGGCATGTAATTGGTCTGTAGTTTTTCGGGTTGTTTGTGACACTATTCTTGGGTAGAAGAAATGTAATTCCTTTGGTCATCCATGCAGGAATTTTAGTGGGATCGTCAACCATTTCTTGAAGTTCTTTGGCTAGTTTTTTATGTGCTGTATTTAAATAATATAGCCAAAAGTTAGGACTTTTATCTATACCTGGAAATTTCCAATTGTGTGCTTTTTTCAGTGCACATTTAACATCCTCTTCTGTAATTCCAGCCCATATTTGTTCTGGTTTATTTTTAATTCGTTCTATCTCTTGTGCAATCCAATATACTCTTTTGTTATGCTTTTTAGGGCAAACCTATATTTTCTCCCAGAACTGTATAACTTCTTCCATTTTAGTGGGGACTGTCACTTCAATTCTTTTTTTACCTATTTCCCTGTAAAATTTCTTTGCATCGGTTTGAAAAATCTTGTTTTGTCTGTAAAATCTTGATCTTTTCTCATAGCGTCTTATTCTTTGAGCCTTCAGTTGTATTGTTTGCTTTATTTTTTCCTTAGTTGATAGGACTTCATTTTCATTTCTAATGTTGTATTTTCTTTCGTCTCTTCTGCCTTTTCGAGTTCTTACATTCATTCCTCTTGTCAGTTCATCGAGTACTGATAGTTCACTTCTAAGTTGTTCGATTTCTTTTTCTATTTTTCTTTTCCAAGGTGGATATTCATGTCTGAAAGACTGCCTCGTTTTTAATTTGGTGTTCAGTTTTTTGTTGTTGCTGCTATTGCTGATGCATATATTGCTTCATTAAGATTTATATGAGTGTCTTCTTCATCCAAAATTAATTTGAGTGCTGCATTGTAGAGCTTAATAGTTTCGAGGTTATGCTTTGTTGGTTGTAATTTTGGGAGCTGTTCGCGTTCCTCCATTGCAATATTTTGTATTTGACTTATATGATTCTTGATTTCTTCCTTGGCTTCTTGTATACTGTTATTATTATTATGTCATTTTTCATCATATTTCGATTTCTGCTTTGGTCTCACTACCAACCAAGTCTGCGGGGAGACCTAAAGCAGGTCGTGGCGTGTTGTTATGGCTCCATTTCATGTTTTTCTATCTTCCCTATCTTCCCTAGCATTACATAGATAAAGTTTTCCTTAGTGTGTGGGCTGTACTTAATAAGACAATTTTTTGTATATCTCTTAAGCTGGGGTTTCCAGGGATTCTTTCAATGTGTTGTTTTGTTCCATTTTTTATCATTCCAAGTGCACCTACTATCACTGGCACAACTCTTGTTTTCAATTTCCACATTTTTTCTATTTCAATTTCCAGGTCTTTATATTTTGACAGTTTTTCAAATTCCTTGATTGCTATGTTACAATCCGCTGGACAAGCCATATCAATTAATAGACAAGTTTTCTCCTTCTGGTTTTTAACAATAATGTCTGGCCTGTTTGCTTCAATTTTTCTGTCTGTGTAGATGGTGTAATCCCATAGAATGGTTGCATCTTCTATTTCTGTAACCGGTGCTGGGTGATGTTCATACCAGTGTTTGTTTACAGATTTTCCATAATGTTTGTACATTGCCCAATGTAAATATTGCCCAACTCATTATTATTATTATTATTATTATTATTATTATTATTTAAATATCATAGTTATCAAATAATCCCGCTGTTATAAATAAAATGTTACAAAATATTATCTCATATATGTCACTTTACGGCATAATTCACTCGTGGATGTGTAACTTTGGTGCTCGGGTTGAACGTAGATTCTAATAAAAAGGAGAAAAAGCTGAGATTGGGGAATTTTGAGAGGATAAAATTTTGTATCATAAATTATTCAACTCATCCTCAAAAAATAAAAATATGAATTTTCCTATTCCAAAATTCGTTGAGATGTTCCACAAAAGTAGTGTTTTCTTTTTTTAATTGTTTACTTTCTACTTATGAAGATAGCTTTCGCAAGATAGGAAATACAGTAGACCTAGAAAAATGTCTTAATGACTTCAACTCGGACTGTACATCAGGCTGCTACACATATCATCATGTGGACTCTGACTATCTACTCAATACAATGTCCTTCCATTTATATCTCACTAATAGATACAAAATGTGTGCGAATATTTAACAGAAAAATAACATCTAAGTTGTAAAGTGTTTTATTTGAAGAGTATAGCATTTCTAACAACTATATTTTCTTAAAATGCTGAAACTTTACCGATTAATAATTTGATGTATGTTTTAAAAGGCTGTAAATTTTATCATTCCCCATAAATTATATTTTAATCAAATTTTATTTTAACTAGGTAACCACTCAGTAGAAATATCTTATCTTTTTAATAATTAAAAAAATCACTTTTATTTTATCTGAAACTGTTTAACAGAATATGTTCCAATGATTTGTTCGTTATAATTTGAATATGTTTATTCGTTTTTTGTATTAAATCTTAATTTATACAGATTTTAAAGGTTTTTTCTTAAAAAATACTGTAAAATCATCAGTTCGAAAAATTCTTACAATCATTTGCTCATTTCGAAATGTAGTATCTATTTTCCAGATTGTACAGCTAAATATTATCGCCAAAGAAAACAAAAAGAACGACATTAATAATCAAAATATTTTTTTCTTGGTAGGAAATAAATGTTTTACTATTTTGCTAAGAACAGGTTGTCAGAAAAGTTTGCAATGTATCAATTATACAGCATTGTCGAAAGATTAAAGTTTTAGCAGATGTTACATCTCTTCGCCAAACAGGCGTGCGTTGATCACTCCATCAACAACACCGATCCCTTTTCAGCTTCTGGGAGTGAGTAAAAGAAATAACTAGACTGGGAGCTTGCTTAGTGCGAATTAGTGGTTAGGACACTACCTCATTTTATTCCATTCAAATGTTTGTCTATTTTCTCAACCAATTTGACACTTTCATTTTTTGTCTGTGAAGAGACGATATTATTCTGAACTTTAACCGACGACCTCAGACATAACACAATAAAATATTTAATGTTCTTTCATATATGAATAAAAGATGAAGAAAAGTGATATTTTATATTTAAGGTATAAGATTTTGTCTCGAGAAATCTTTTTACAGGTGTTGTTTGACTTTAGTAATACTATTTTTCACTAAGTAACCCTTTCAGCACGTTCAGAGCAACTCAAGGGAAAGGGTTACTGAGTGAAGAAGTAAACAATGCATAGTATATGGAGAGTAAATATAGTATCTGTAGGGTAAATATGGTATATGTAGGGTAAATATAGTATATGTACAGTAAATATAGTATATGTAGGATAAATATAGTATATGTAGGATAAATATAGTATATGTAGGGTAAATATAGGATATGTAGGGTAAATATAGGATATCTAGGATAAATATAGTATATGTAGGGTAAATATAGGATATGTAGGTTAAATATAGGATATGTAAGATAAATATAGTATATGTAGGGTAAATATACGATATGTAGGGTAAATATAGTATATGTAGGATAAATATAGTATATGTAGGATAAATATAATATATATGTAGGGAAAATATAGGATATGTAGGGTAAATATAAGATATGTAGGGTAAATATAGTATATGTAGGGTAAATATGGTATATGTAGGGTAAATATGGGATATATAGAGTAAATATAGGATATGTGGGGTAAATATAGTATATGTAGTGTAAATATAGGATATGCAGGATAAATATTGTATATGTAGGATAAATATAGTATATGTAGGGTAAATATAGCATATATATAGTAAATATAGGATATGTGGGGCAAATATAAGATATGTAGGGTAAATATAGGATATGTAGGATAAATATAGTATATGTAGGGTAAATATAGTATATGTAGGGTAAATATAGGATATGTAGGGTAAATATAGTATATGTAGGATAAATATAGTATATGTAGGGTAAATATAGTATATGTAGGGTAAATATAGGATATATAGAGTAAATATAGGATATGTAGGGTAAATATAGTATATGTAGCGTAAATATAGTATATGTTGGGTAAATATAGGATATGCAGGATAAATATAGCATTTGTAGGGTAAATATAGTATATGTAGAGTAAATATAGGATATATAGAGTAAATCTAAGATATGTAGGGTAAATATACGATACGTAGGGGAAATATAGTACATGTAGTGTACATATAGGATATGTAGGATAAATATAAAATATATGTAGGGTAAATATAGGATATGTAGGGTAAATATAGGATATATAGGGTAAACATAAGATATGTCGGGTAAATATAGGATATGCAGGATAAATGTAGTATATATAGCGTAAATATAGTATATGTAGGATAAATATAGTATATGAAGGTTAAATATAGCACATATATATATATATATATATATATATATATAGTAAATATATGATAATATAGGGCAAATATAAGATATGTAGGGTAAATATAGTATATGTAGGATAAATATAGTATATGTAGGGTAAATATAGTATATGTTGGGTAAATATAGGATATATTGAGTAAATATAGGATATGTAGGGTAAATATAGCATATATATATATAGTAAATAAAGGATATGTTGGGCAAATATAAGATATGTAGGGTAAATATAGGATATGTAGGATAAATATAATATATGTGGGGTAAATATAGTATATGTGGGGTAAATATAGGATATATAGAATAAATAAGGTATATGTAGTGTAAATATAGTATATGTAGGGGAAATATAATATATATGTAGGGTAAATAGAGGATATGTAGGGTAAATATAAAATATGTAGGGTAAATATAGTATATGAAGGATAAATATAGGATATGTTGTGTAAATATAGTATATATAGGGTAAAATATAGTATATGTAGTGTAAATATTCTATATGTAGGGTAAATATTAGATACGTAGGATAAATATAATATATATAGGATAAATATAGTACATGTAGGATAAATATAGGATATGTAGGATAAATATAAGATATGTATGATAAATATAGTATATGTAGGGTAAATATAGGATATGTAGTATAAATATAGTATATGTGGAATAAATATAGTATATGTAGGGTAAATATAGCATATGTAGTGTTAATATAGCATATGCAGTGTAAATATAGTATATGTAGGGTAAATATGGGATATATAGGGTAAATATAGGATATGTAGGGTAAATATAGTATATGTAGAGCAACTATAGGATATGTAGGATAAATATAATATATATGTAGGGTAAATATAGGATATGTAGGGTAAATATAGTATATGCAGGGTAAATATAGGATATGTAGTGTAAATATAGTATATGTAGGGTAAATATAATATATATAGGGTAAATATAGGATATGTAGGATAAATATAGTATATGTATGGTAAATATAGGATACGTAGGGTAAATATAGTATATGTAGTGTAAATATACGATATGTAGGGTAAATATAGTATATGTTGGATAATTATAGCATATGTAGGGTAAATATACGATATATAGGATAAATATAGTATATGTAGGGTAATATAGGATATGTAGGATAAATATAATATATATATAGGGTAAATATAGTATATGTAGGATAAATATAGGATATGTAGGATAAATATAGTATATGTAGGATAAATATAGGATATGTATGATAAATATAGTATATGTAGGGTAAATATTGTATATGTAGGGTAAATATAAGTTATGTAGGATAAATATAGTATATGTTGAATAAATATAGGATATGTAGTGTACATATGGTATATGTAGGGTAAATATAGCATATGTATTGTAAATATAGTATATGTAGGATAAATATAATATATATATATATAGTGTAAATATAGTATATGTAGGGTAAATATGGGATATGTAGGGTAAATATAGGATATGTAGGGTAAATATAGTATATGTAGAGTAAATATAGGATATGTAGGATAAATATAATATATATGTAGTGTACATATAGTATATGTAGGGTAAATATAGTATATGTAGTGTAAATATAATATATGTAGGGTAAATATAATATATGTAGGATAAATATAATATATATATAGGGTAAATATAGTATATGTAGGATAAATATAGGATAGGTAGGATAAATATTGTATATGTAGGGTAAAAATCAGATATGTAGAATAAATATAGTATATGTTGGGTAAATATAGGATATGTAGGGTAAATATAGTATATGTAGAGTAAATATAGGATATGTAGGGTAAATATAAGATATGTTGTGTAAATATAAGAAATTATACGTTTGTTATTTATGGAAGTGATATATATATATATATATATATTGTGTGTGTGTGTGTAGAGGGTTTTCACTTAAGTGAGCAGTGTTGTTTCAGTTATGTCGAATACAGGGCTTTTGTATATTCTGCAGTATAAAGCAGAAAGCAGATAAACAAAAGCCCTGAAGAGTGAAGATATCATAAATATGACTTCACGAAACTTCGAAGTCGCCATGACTGAAACAACACTGCCCAGTTAAGAAATCTCTTCACATTAATTCTATTAACGCTCTGTGTTGATATAGAACACTTTATGACAAATAACCTGCTCGCCAAAAATGCTTCTCGATCTACTGAAAAATCAGCAATTTTAGCACTAAGCATCTATATAATTCAATACTATACACACACATATATGTATAAGCCTGTTTCGCTGTATCACAGCTCATCAGTGTGGCTAGACATTCACTTGCTTCTGGCCGGGATCGAAATTTGACCGATTTGTTGTCAGTTGGAGTAGCTTACCCCGAAGCCATAGGCTCATGGAATCAGAGAAGGGAAATTTTAGCGTTTTATATATACGCAGTGTATCGAACAAGTTTGATTGCAAAGAGTAGACAGGGTCTGTTTGTTTAAATTTTGATTTATTTTTTCAAACATACATACCTTCCGCTTTTTTAAATCAAAGTTGTTTGTATGAATACTTACTGCCTAAATATATCTTATTCACACACACACACACACACACACACACACACACACACACACACACACACACACACACACACACACATATATATATATATATATAAACTTATTTATAAATGGCACTTTGTCTCTCTCTGTGTATGTGTGTTTGTCTGTGTCTGTGTGTGTCCGTTAACTATAGACTCCGAAACGGCTGAACCGATTTTCTTGAAAATTTACACAGATATGTAGGATAAATATAATATATATGTAGGGTAAATATAGTATATGTAGGGTAAATATAGTATATGTAGGGTAAATATAGTATATGTAGGGTAAATATAATATATGTAGGATAAATATAATATATATATAGGGTAAATATAGTATATGTAGGATAAATATAGGATAGGTAGGATAAATATTGTATATGTAGGGTAAAAATCAGATATGTAGAATAAATATAGTATATGTTGGGTAAATATAGGATATGTAGGGTAAATATAGTATATGTAGGGTAAATATAGGATATGTAGGGTAAATATAAGATATGTTGTGTAAATATAGTATCTGTAGGAGAAATATAGGATATGTCGGGCAAATTTAGGATATGTAGGATAAATATTATATATGTAGTGTAAATATAGTATATGTAGGGTAAATATGGGATATGTAGTGTAAATATAAGATATGTAGGGTAAGTATATTATATGTTGGATAAATATAGGATATGTAGGGTAAATATAGGATATGTAGGATGAATATTTTTTTTTTTTTTTTTTTTAATCATCTCACCCCAAGCAAGGCATTCCACTGCCACTATTGCGCATGGGGCTACATAGGGGAAGGTAAAGAGAAGGAGTGGATAGACATAGGGAATGTCAGGAGAAAGGTGATAGATGAGTAAGGATAGCGAGGATGAGTGTCGGGCAGATGGGAAGAGTGTTTGATAGAATGGGAGCAGGTTAGTGTGTTAGAAGGTGTCTATTGACCTTACATTTAAACTCCTGGAGATTGTAGCCGTCGGGTAAGCAATCGTTTGGAAGAGAATTCCACAGTCGGGAAGTGCGAGGAAAGAAACTGTTGGAGTAGAAGTTACGGCTGCATTTTATCGATTTCACTGTAAAAGGGTGGGATCTAGTTGCTAATCTAGTATCTCGTGCGAATTCGTATTTAGGGGGCACCAGTGATCTAAGTTCATCGGAGCAGAAGCCGTGAAAGTATTTATAGAAGATACACAGCGAAGCCACGTCTCGCCGGTGGGAGAGAGACTGCAGGCGGTCTGCCAAGTCGGTATCTATCACATTACAGACCCTCCTCTGAACCTTATCGAGAAGCCCGAGGAGAACAGCAGGGGCACCCGACCAGATATGGCAGCAGTATTCAATGCACGGGCGGATGGTAGATTTGTAAATGTGCAGGATAGATTTAGACGGAAAAAACTTCCGGGCCCTACACAGAGAACCGACTTTCATAGCAGCGGATTTAGCAATGGATTCGATATAGTCATTCCATTTGAGGTCCGCTGAAAGTGTGAGACCAAGGAGGCGTAGTGTTTTACTCTCTGGGAGGCAAGCCTGGTCCATGCTAATGGGAGGCAGGTGAGATTGTCGATGATGGTTAATTGACAGTAGCTTCGTTTTAGAAGCATTAAAATTTACTAGCCATTTGTTACCCCAGTCCAATATGGATTGGAGGTCTTTTTCAATCTCGGCTGCAAGTTTAGCTTTGACGCCTACACCAGATTTTTGTTGGAGGCGAGAGTAAACTGTGGTGTCATCGGCGTACAAACCTATTTGGGTTCTTATGGAATCAGGGAGATCATTAATATATATCAGGAAGAGTGTAGGACCTAAGATGGAGCCTTGGGGGACACCTGCGTTTGTATGGTAGTTCTGAGAGGCATGTCCGTTTAATACCACTTTCATTGTGCGGTTAGAGAGGAATGACTGGATTAGTTCAAACAAATGTCCAGTTATACCATAGCTCCGCAGTTTACATAGAAGGCCAGCATGCCAAACTCTGTCGAACGCCTTAGATATATCCAATGCAACGGTTCGAGCTTCGCCATTCCTGTCGAGTGCCTTGTATATGTACTCGGTGATGGTCGTTAGCATATCAGCAGTAGACCTGGTGAAGCGGAAACCATATTGCTTGTCCGAGAGGAGCCTGTGTGCTGTGAGATGCTGAACCACCTCGGCGTTGATAATGGCTTCGAACACTTTGCCAAAGATCGGAAGAAGGCTGATAGGGCGGTAATTTGCAGGGTCAGAGGGTTCTCCAGTGTTTTTAAATATAGTATATGTAGAGTAAATATACGATATGTAGAATAAATATAGTATATGTAGGGTAAATATAGGATATGTAGTGTAAATATAAGATATGTAGGGTAAGTATATTATATGTTGGATAAATATAGGATATGTAGGGTAAATATAGGATATGTAGGATGAATATAGTATATGTAGAGTAAATATACGATATGTAGAATAAATATAGTATATGTAGGGTAAATATAGGATATGTAGTGTAAATATCACTTGACTCGAGACTTGAAGACGATAAAATCATATTGATCGGGGAATCGTCCTCTTAAAAGTCTGTTTCACAAGGTAACAGTTATAGTGAAGACTTTATCTAAGTGAAAATTCCCTCTTGCTAATGAAATACGAAAGGAATGAAAATGATTCACACGTGCATATCACACGTGGCGTTACGAGTGTAGAAAGGTAAAAGGGATTACCCATGAAACAAAATCAACTCGTTAGTGTCTCGCGTGCAAAATACGTGACAGAAAAACATGGCCAATCCAAAAGCTATAATTTAAGAACTACTTGATCTCGTACCGCAGAGAATTTGCGAGACTGTTTTGAGGACACGAGATGTTATGCCAGGATTTGTGATCGAAGGTAACAATTTGAACAACGCTAGGTAGGTAGATGATACAGTGCTGGTTGTAGACACGGAAACGAAACTACAAGACCTCCTACAGAAGGTAGCTGAAGAGAGTGACAAGAAAGAACTACAAATAAATTTTGATGAGATTGTCCAGCATTCGCTGCCATATTGAAGAACTGACAACACAGACATCCAGTACTCTCTTCTTTGTTTCTAGCGAAATTTTCCTGTTTCTTAATACTCTACTCAGCTTCTGCAATGCATCCTTGGATCTCAGGAATATAAATGTATAGAAACTGCTGTGACCACAAAGTGAGGGGTCAGTTTATATATTGATTGTAATATGGAATTGATCCTCTACTTTATATCCAGTATACTTCTGTAGAACCACATTTTAGTTGCTTTAAGTTTGTCCTTCATCTTTGATGAGATTGTCCAGCATTCACTGCCATATTGAAGAACTGACATCAGATAGCAATCCAGTACTCTTTTTTTCAATCCCGCTTGCTCACAATATTATCTCACTAAATTCACTAACACTTCAAACCTCACAGCCATTATCCCGTGGGACAGTCTTTTGTTAGCAGATTTATATCTGAGGTCGTTTGGCACATCATGAGGTCAGATTAATGACATCTTTTAGTGCTGGTTATTACTTAATTTTATTTCATAGAATCTTGTTATTAGTCCTTTAGGAAGTATACTGGCTGATCTAATTTATCATTAGTATAAATATATTATGATTCTAGAGTAGACGTTGCAGATTCTCCAAGAAGCCGGGTACACCAGGGTGTTTACTTGGGGTCACACCCGGTCGCAACTTCACACCTGCATCTGGTTTTTGAAGCATGAGAAAAATAATAAAACAATTAATTATATAAAAAGCAACTACGTAGAAGGAGCGGTAAACTGCATCCGGCAGAAAGGACTGGGAGGTTGTGAGGAGCATGGCACCACCTCTTAATTGCTGTTGTTCCCAGGTCCACCCTGACCCGGAGTGGTAGCACCTGTTAGGGTCTCAGCTATGGGAAAATAGTTAATCCCCAAAAAACTAGGGTCAAAACGTTATGAAAGTATAAAAAGTCTTTTATAGAAATATATACATAAAAATAGACTTTTATAGAAAAATATACATTTTTGAAGGAAAAATCATTACCATAACACATTTTTGAAGGAAAAAATTTTCTCAGTAGAATATTTTTGAATGCAAAACTAGAAGACATTTTCAGTTTTCTACAATGAAAAAGAATAAAAACGAAAAATTTTCATTAAAATCTGACGAAGTCAACCTTCTCACTATAACCGAACATTAAAAAAATACCTTAGCCCCTCATCTTTTTGGCATTAAATAACCTATAGAGGTTGCTATGCCATTAAACAAAACTCAATCTCAAACTCAAACTCAAACTCAGAAGAGGGAGCAATCTCTTTCATACATCACGAACATAATGTAGAGTTAACGGGTCTCACGAGAGCACTCCACACACTGAGCGGGAGTAAATGATAAAGTTAGAATTTGAATAAAATGTGATATTAAGTAATGAAATATTAAAGTGCCGTGCTAGACTTTAACATACAAAAATACTTTATTACATAAATAGAAAGGGTAAATACGAAAGAATTCAAGTGATTCAAGTATTATTATTAGATATCAACTTTATTTTTGGCAGTTTAATTTTATGTTATTGAAATGAAAATTTACATATTTGTTTAGCGGGTTGTCATATATTATTATCATATTGAATAAACGATATAGAGTTGTAATATAGCAACAGTTCTAAGTAGAATGTTATGAAGCTTTACTTGACTCATTATACGTTACTGCTGAAAAAACGTTTATTTTATTGTAATACAAGCGAAAAGGAAAATGGGCTGGGCTGATGTGCGTTGTGGTGCAGTGGATATCAACTTGGAGCGACAAATCGGGGAGCCGAGTTCGAATTTCAGTTGAATTCCTCGCATTCACTTACGCGCAAATGCCCTTGGAAAAAGTATTAATCAGTTTCTTCCCTCCAGTTATGGATTAAATAACAGGACAGATTGGGTTCTATAGCCTTGGCAACCAGTCTACCGCAGAAAGCAATGGCAAACTACTGCGGGATAAAACTTCTGCTTAGTCACACATGTCTCGAAAGATATATGATCGCCCAAAGCGTGTATCACGTATGGCACCTGACATTTTGTTTTATTTTATTTCCACATAAATCAAAACAGTCATTAGCCAAAATTTTAAAAAAATGTTTTGTGATTTTGAAATTATTAAAATGTTTAATGCTATGTCGCTTGAAGATATAGACGATCATGGGTCTCTTCAACTTCCTTTTCTTTAATATGTATAAAGTAAGATGATTTCTTAAAAATGATAGCGGAGTGTTTTTTGTGGTTTTCTCTACGGTTCAGAATTCTTAGTTTTCTGTCTAAGAATATTAAAAACTACATAAATAAATAAATATATGAATATTAATTTCTAGGCTTCTTTTCGCTTTGATTATACACGAAACTATAAAAATGATAGTTTGGTTTGGTTTGTTTTACAGCATATCAACACCCAATGGGTTATTTAATGCCGACGAGATTTTTTACAATAGATTTGTATGAATAGAATAGACTTTCTTTGGAAAGTGGGTTTCGTTGAGATACAGATGTATTGCTGGTAATATTTTTTTTCCTTCACGTATTTTTGTTGGTAATATTTTTCCTTCAAAAACGTACTTTCATAGCTTTTTGACATCGGTTTGGGGAAGTAACTATTTACCCATAGCTGGGGCCCTAACAGGTGCTATCACTCCGGGTTAGGGGAACAAAAGCAATTAAGAGGTGGTCCCATGCTCCTCAGAACTTCCCAATCAGAGGCCTTGCTCCCGGATGCAGTTTATCGTCATGCCCAGGACCAATGTCAAAGTATTATTTTTATAGTTTTGTGTATAATTAAAGCGAAAAGAAGCCTAAAAAAGGAAAATTAAACAAATGTTAAGTTCCTAAATTAAATACGATGGTCATTTAATAAATAAGGTGAATTTTTCGGTATAAGGACATCTACGAGGGTCATTTAATAAATAAGGTGAATTTTTCGGTATAAGGACTTCTAATACAGATAGAAGCTAACTTTTTTAAAAATTTTTCAACATAGTCTCCCAGCAGTATCACACAATTTTCCCATCTGGGCACGAGCTTCCGTATTCCCTCAGCGTAAAAATCTTTGGACTGATGCTGCAGCCAATCGCTCACAGCACTTATGACTTCATCGTCGCTTTCAAACTTCGTGCCTCTCGTGAACGCTTTCAAGGTGAAAGTCTGAAGGGGCAAGGTCTGGGCTGTAAGGGGGATGAGAGAGCAGTTCCCAGCCCAGCTCGTTGATGGTCTGCACCGTTTGGGCTGCTGTGTGAGGCCTTGCGTTGTCTTCGAGTAGGCAAGTTCATCATGAACAATTTGGTGTGCTGTCCCAACAGATAGGCTCAGAGTCCTTGCAATGTCCTCTACTGCCACCCTTCTGTCAGACTGAATGAGGTCATTCACTGATTCGATCACCTCAGGAGACTTCACTTCTCTAGGCCTCTCAGGCTTGTCTTCATCCTCAACACTGCTCCGTCCTTCTTTAAACAATTTAGCCCACTTGTAGACATTTTCTTTTGGCTGAAACATGTGGCACCATACACAGTTGACATTCTCTTATGAATTTCAACTGGTTTGCACTCTTCAGCAACCAAAAACTTGATAACTGACCTCTGTTCAATCCTGGAGTATGCTTCTTGGTCGGCCATCTTTGTTAATCTCCAAAACTCTCAAAGTTTTTTTTTCAATCTGCAAAAATTTAAATCCCTTTGAAAAAAAAGTAAAGGGAAAAAAAAGCTTCTATCTGTATTAGAAATCCTTATACCGAAAGATTCGCCTTATTTATTGAATGATCCTCGTATTATTTAATAATATGATACTCTTTGAAGCATTCCATGTACAATGAAATCATTTATTCTTTGCAATAAGTTGTTACCATTCTTCATATTTTTTTTTCTCTGAAAAAGTTTGCATGAAAACTGACTAATATTTTTGGTTACCGTTTCCTGCTATTCTTCAAGGCAAATGCCCGAGGAAATGGCTTAGCCTCGGGATTTATTCTTTCTCTTTGATGTGTCGTGTCCCCTCAGAACGTAAGCGAACATGGCTTTCTAAAACTTCATGTCCGTTGTTTTGTTTTGTTTATTTAACGGCATATCAATTCCTTATGGGTCATTTAATGCTGAAAATTAATTTTCTTGTGAGCTTTGGTATTTTTTTCTTCAAAAAGGTATTGCTGGTAATTCTATATTTTTTTCAAAAAATATTCTGCTGGTAATGTATGGCTTGTATTTATTTTTCAAAAAGATTATTGCTAGAATTATTTTTTCCAAAATTGAATTGCTAGTATTGTTTCTTCAGTCCGATAAGTTTTAAATCTCATACAATAATGAAACTGATATAAAAAAAATGAAGCAAATTTATTTTGCTTCAAAATTATCCCTGTACCTTTTCTATAAATACTTTGATGGTAATTGTTCGGATGAGCTCTTCGCTATGGTACGTAGAATCTTTGAATTTAAGCGCAGTACTAGACTGGCGTTTCCGGCCCTAGTTAGTCAACCTGATCAGCTAGCCATATTGATGCAAGGCTTAGTGCGGACGTCTGATCGCCATAACGCAACGCACAACAGAGCCCCCGAAATCAAACCGGCCACCCGATCACGCCTCCAAGTAGCTAGATAACAGGAAGACGCCACCACTCATGGATGCGAATTGTGGTGCAATAGATATCGACTCGGAACGAAAAATCGGAAAGCTGGGTTTCAATTCCAGTTGAATGCCCTGCATTCACTTACGCGCAATTACCATTGTAAAAAGTATTAATCCGTCTCTTCCCTCCAGTTATAGGCTAAATAACAGGGCAGATTGGGTTCTATAGCCTTGGCAACCAGTCTACCGCAGAAAGCAATGGCAACTTACTGCGGGATAATCTTCTGCCCAGTCAGCTATGTCTCTTTCGAGACATGATCGCTCAAGTGTGTCTCACGTATGGCACTTAACTGACTCGACTGGCATCAAGGTCTCTTCAGTTGAGCTGGTTAGATGTAACCGTAAATCCTATGCTAACAGTTTCTTTTCTTGCACTACTTGTTGTGGAAATCCCATCCGGCTCTATTTTTACCAGCCACATTTAATCTTCGACAATTTAAATGCAATGTTAATCGCTATCTACTGTCCTACTTATTAATTTTTTTTCTCTTTCTGCTCATTATTAATGTTCATGTTCATAATTCTTTTACACCATGTAACCCTTGCGTCTTAGTGGCTTTACTGCCTTGTCTAGGGTTAAACTGATTAAAAGAAAAAATACGGAGATTGATTGATAAATAAGGTCACCAATTCAAGAAACCATGTTTTTAACTTTTTAAATTTTCTTTTTTATAATCCTTTCACCCTAAACAAAGCGGTATTGCCACTAGTGCGCAGGGAGGTCGTAATGAGAGAAAAATGGGTACTGAGGATGCCGAAGAAAGAATAACAGATGGATAGGATTTAGTGGGGTGAGATTTAAGGAAGTGGGTGTGATTTAGGGATATCAATAATGGAAAATGATTTTATCTTTTAGAGATGGAAGCAAGTATACCAAAGTGTGTTCCACAGATGGGAAGTGCAAAAAAAAAAATGTTCGAGTAGAAGTATTGGTTTGATTTGAAACACGAGTAAATTCACCTGGTCTGGGTACCAGGGAAATAAGCTCATCAGAGCAGAAGTCGTGAAAATATTTGTAGAAAAGACAGAGGGAAGCCACATCCCGTCGGTGAGAATGAAAGGGTAACGAGCACCTAAGTTTTTTTTTTCAATTGGAGTAGATAGACTAAACTATCGCTCGGTTCACACTCCACCCACGTCTATTGAACAGGTGAAGAGGCTCATCTCTTGTTCCCTGTTTAGGATGTGGTTTCCGGCTTTCCCTTTTCCAATCTTTTCGCTCCTTTTTCTCTTCTTTTTTCAATTGGAGTAGATAGACTATACTATCGCCCGGTTCACACTCACCCACGTCTATTGAACAGGTGAAGAGCTCATCCCTTGTTCCTTGTTTAGGATGTTGTTTTCGGCTTTGTCTTTTCCAATCTTTTTACTCTTACGTAGCCCCCTGCACATCAGTGGCATTACCGCCTTGCTCGGGGTGATATGATTTAAAAAGAAAAAAATCAGGATCGATTACGTTGCAGATCCTACTGCTATTAAAATAATGTACATTTATTTCTTTGAAAATAAGACAAAGAAATAATTAACTTCGCCAAAAATACCTCGTAATGTTCAGCTAAAGCCTCAAATCAATCGATTTCATGTCGTCACTGTTTAATTTGTTTATTAAATTCGCTTACACATTTCTGCTCCGATGTTAATTGGCTGTTACATCAACTAAGTCGCGTGCATAATAAAAGGTTCATGATGATCTCGGAAAGCATTTTAATCCGGGCAGTACCAATAACCTTGCTTCAAATAATCATGAAACGAAAGAGAAATCAATAGAAAAGGAGTGTCAGACTAAAAGATATGCCTTTATGTAAAAGCGTTTCCAATCTCAGATCTGTGAACAATGTCCGTCGTCAGAGTTTGGGCTCCGCGTTTCTCGTTTGAACAATTGAGTGAATTAATCATTTCATTTTCATCATGGCTACAATTTTTTTCTTCTTCTCCCCACCTTGAAATTATTCTAATTGTATTTTGTTCACATATTTCTATCGAAATACCACTCGATATTTTCTGCCTTTGTATCTTGTTCCGAAGATCTGTTCATGTACTTTTTATTTCTTCTATTTTTAGTTCGTTTAAATTTGTTTAATAATTTTTTTGCGAAAAATGTATTTCCAAAAAAATTATCAGTCTGTGTTTTATAAAGTAGTTTTCTAAGATCTATCTATCTATCTATCTATCTATCTATCTATCTATCTATCTATCTATCTATCTATCTCTTTCATTCTTTCTTTCTTTCTTTCTTTCTTTCTTTCTTTCTTTCTTTATTTCGGTTTCATTCTTTCTTTCTTTCTATTTCAGTTCATTTCTTTCTTTCTATTTCTATCATTTCTATCTATCTATCTATCTATCTATCTATCTATCTATCTATCTTAAACTGTTAGTATCTATCTATCTATCTATCTATCTATCTATCTATCTATCTATCTATCTATTTCGGTCTTTCTTTCTTTCTATTTCGGTCATTTCTTTCTTTCTTTCTTTCTTTCTTTCTTTCTATTTCAGTCATTTCTTTCTTTCTTTCTTTCTTTCTTTCTTTCTTTACCCGTTCATATCTATCTATCTATCTATCTATCTATTTCTTTCTTTCTTTCTTTCTTTCTTTCTTTCTTTCTTTCTTTCTATTTCGGTCATTTCTTTCTTTCTATCTATCTATCTATCTATCTATCTATCTATCTATCTATCTACCCGTTCATATCTATCTATCTATCTATCTATCTATCTATCTATCTATCTATCTATCTATCTATTTCGGTCTTTCTTTCTTTCTTTCTTTCTTTCTTTCTTTCTTTCTATACTTTTATCTACTTCAGTCTATCTATCCTTCTATCTATCTCGGTTTGAGCAGGAGAATCCAGTCATGGCTGTCAGACAATTTCTGAAACCGCATCTCCAGACTCCCAGCCCATGATTATTATGTGTTGAACGTAGTTTAGTGCAACAACAAATATGAATTGAAGGCAAGGATTATGACAGCATTCATCAATTTAAAAAAGGATACCGTCCTGAAGAGATGAAGGAGATTTAGAAATCTTCTGGAAGCCGTGGTTGAAGCCAATGACGATTTTATAGAAAAAACGTTCTCTTTAGTAATTGTTAAGGTGAAACACACCTATTCTATAGTGAATAAACTATCCCACCTTATTTAAGTAGTAGTAGTAAGAGGAACGAGGGTCAGTCGATGTTGGACGATAGTAGTCGACAGTTAGTCGAATACGAAAGTACTCAGTGACCTGGCAAGATTACACTGCGTGATACATATTACTAGCAGTATAACCCGGCGTTGCTCGGGTGTAATGAAAGCTTTAAACTAATTTATGGTCCTGGAGATCAGACTCTTTGAACGTTGGCACGAAAGACTAAAAAGCAATAGTTGTTTCCAGTTAAAGCGAAAACGTAGACTGAAAGAAAAATGAATGGATGTAAGTCAAAGTTTGATTTCCTGGTATCGATATCAAATTTTCTGCACTATTTTAAGAACTGCAATCTTGAAACTTCTGAATATCGTTTCTTATGTCTTTGTCTATGAGTGTATCAAATTTGATTAAAATCGGACCACTCCTTCTATAACCCGATTTTGTCGATTATCGATTTTCGATATTTATCGGGGAGGGGTACCTCGACACAAAACCTAGCTAAGAACACTCGCAGACGCTTATAGTACAACTGTGTAAATTTTCTAGAAAATCGGTTCAGCCGTTTCGGAGTTTATAGTTAACGGACACACATACACATACATACAGAGACAAAGTTCCATTTCCATATATAAATGCGTACGTGTATGTGATGTATGTAACTTTGCTACCACGTCAGATACAATGTAATCATATCAGGCCAACTTGGCCATCTTTTTAAATGAAACCGCAATGTAAATCACGTGGTATATCTTCGGTGAGAGAATTTGTCTTTGTAGATGTCTAGTCGAGCACAGGATGAGTACAGGATGATATGCATATCATCCTGTACGTTCTAAACGCATTCGTGCACATTCACCTACTAACGGTTGGATTTTTAACGACATTTTTAATGCAAGATTTACAGCGCCACCAGTGACTGTAAAACGATAAGTAGACATTTTGTAATGGCGATGTTTATATTGCTCATCACATTAACTAAACCATTGTCGTGTTTGCTGTAAAATAAAAAAAAAAATAACTACATGCCTGCAAATCGCAATTCCGCAGTGATTCAGATGACGTCACTCTCGATAGGGTTTGCCCATATTGAAACAGACGACGACAAATATCAAAGGAAAAATTTAACGCATTCGTTGTTTTTTTTTTTTTTTTTTTGCAGTGACAGATTGAAACAGACGACAAATAGCGAATAAAAAAATTATTTTGTAACAGAACAAGTTTTGGTGAAATATGATAACGAGCCATACTTTGCCAAAGAATATAAACTACGATAGCGGTAACGCATTTATCTCCATTCAAGCATAAATTTAAAAAATAACCATTTTTTTTTTATTTTCACAAGACTAAAATAACCTATCGATTCGAAAAGTGAACTATTTAAATTTTCTCGTCATTAAACCCGTACTGTACTTCTCAGTTGAACAGCGTTTGAGGTTATGTATCTTATATTACCAGGAGAAAAAAAAAAAGAAATTTCATTGCATGTATCTTCCTTGTAAAGAACAAAAAGCAAAACAAAACAAAAATAAAAATATCAACCACCAAAACACTCTAAAAAATGCAAAGCAGAAAGCGAATTTAATATTCCGAATAATTTTAGGGAATGACTTTTCCCAAAATTACAGAGAGAAATTCAAGTTTTGTTTAAAATTGTCTGATTAATTGATTTTATTGACTTAGTTTTTACAGCTTATCACACCGTTGTGGTCTAGTTACGGTAAGAATATTTTTTTCGCGATGATTGATTTAACATTCATAATAAAATTTTAATAAAATTTTGAGAATAACAATGATTTTTTCCAGGTGCATGTTCTACAGTTTAGCCTATGGCAGGAGAGGCGATGGATTCATACCTTCACCCAAGATATTTGCTCTCAAGTAAATGTAACGAACCCGATTGGAATTAGAACTCGGTTGTCCGATTTCTCATCCCGAGCTGAATGCAGTTAAATGTAGTTATTTTGTAGTGTTGTTAAGATTTTATTAATTATTTATTATTGATTACTTTCTTCTTCTTCTTCTTCTTCTTCTTCTTCTTCTTCTTCTTCTTCTTCTTATTATTATTATTATTATTATTATTATTCTTATCATCATTATTCTTCTTCTTCTTCTTCTTCTTATTATTATTTTGATTCTTCTTCTTCTTCTTCTTCTCCTTCTTCTTCTTCTTCTTCTTATTATTATTATTATCCTTCTTCTTCTTCTTATTATTATTATTATTTTGATTCTTCTTCTTCTTCTTCTTCTTCTCCTTCTTCTTCTTCTTCTTCTTCTTCTTATTATTATTATTATTATCATTCTTCTTCTTCTTCTTCTTATTATTATTATTATTATTATTATTATTATTATTATGATTCTTATCATTATTATTATTATTATTATTATGATTCTTATCATCATTCTTCTTCTTCTTATTATTATTATTTTGATTCTTCTTCTTCTTCTTATTATTATTATTATTATCCTTCTTCTTCCTCTTCTTCTTCTTCTTCTTCTTCTTCTTCTTATTATTATTATTATTATTATCATTATTATGATTCTTATCATTATTATTATTATTCTTATTATTCTTATTATTGTGATTCTTATCATCATTATTCTTCTTCTTCTTATTATTATTATTATTTTGATTCTTATCATTATTATTATTATCCTTCTTCTTCTTATTATTATTCTTATTCTTATTATTATTATGATTCTTCTTCTTCTTCTTCTTCTTCTTATTATTATTATTATTATTATTATTATGATTCTTATCATTATTCTTCTTATTCTTCTTCTTCTTCTTATTATTATTATTATGATTCTTATCATTATTATTATTATTATTATTATTATTATTCTTATTATTATGATTCTTATCATCATTCTTCTTCTTCTTCTTCTTCTTCTTATTATTATTATTATTATTATTCTTATTATTATTATTATGATTCTTATCATTATTATTCTTATTCTTATTCTTCTTATTATTATAGTTACTGAATTTACTTGTGCTTATGAATGTATTCGCTGTTTATTACTTTGTTTATCATTTACTTAATTTGTTTGTTCATTTAATTATTTAGATCTTTTTCTTTATTTGTTTTAGTTGTTTTTATTTTGCTCATTTTTCCCGGAATCATTTTTAGTTTTCAGTTTTTAAGTAACGTTGTAAAATTTTCGTTTCGTGTCTGCATTTTGAGATGAGTTCTAACCGTTAAATTAGTCGCGGATTTATATTTACTGTGGTAACCCTAAATGGTTACTGCGTGAGTAATCACCAAAACAGAGGTTGGAAATAATAGTATACCAACAAATACAAGACTCGCACATTGCGTGAAGTAGATACACTGCTAGTAAACTGCTAGTCAGTATAATCACTCCCTTACCCTGCCCTTTGTTCCAATAGTGTCAGCGTATTTTAGAAGAGAGGAACATACTATTCCTGTATATAGTTAAGTATACAACTTTTACGTATGATCTATCCCTTATATTGAACACTTTAAACCATAATATAGCATACCTTAAAAAATAAATATATATATATATATATAGTCATCCGCAGACAGATCTGTTTTGCTGTATCATAGCTCATCAGTACGGTTAGACTCCGATTGCTTTTTACCCAGGATTGAAACCCGACCGAATTGGCGTCAGTCGGCGATTCTACCTCTGAGCTATGGGCGCTCGGTAGAAGGAGGTAGACTTTTAGCGTATGATGTATCATACACCAGTGGCCAGAGTGCTCTAGAGGTAGAATCGCCGACTGACGCCAATTCGATCGTGTTTCAATCCTGGTTTAAAAGCAATCGGAGTCTAACCGTAATGATGAGCTGTGATACAGCGAAACGGATCTGTCTGCGGATGACTATATATATATATATATATATATATATATATATCCTCCTTGATGTGATCAAATCCCAAGTAGGCATTTACGCTAACGACACTAACATTTACTCCCTCTTCAGTAAGAAATCAGCCAAGAGGGTCAAAGGTAACCTCGCTGCTGATCTTGAGAAGGACCTTCAATTTGTGGTGGACTGGGGTAAGAAATGGCTCGTAAATTTTAATGCTTTGAAAACGAAGTTGTTATCCGTTAACCACCATAGACAGTCCTTCCTGCTCCCCATCACCATGGATCAAGCTAGTTTCCCCGAAAGCAATACATTGCGCCTCCTCGGCCTAACCCTCTCAGCCGACCTCAAGTGGGAAGACTATATTGCATCAACAACTAAATCTACTGCTAGGAAGGTTGGGTCACTATGTCGGTCCAGGAAACAAATCGATCATGCGCTCATGCATTGAATTATGTTGTCATATCTGATCGGTTCCACTGTTATTTTTCTCGGGTTCTCGATAGGATCCAGATGGGAATTTGCAATGCAATCGATTCCGAGCTGGCAGCTCGACTCCAGCCACTTTCTCACCGACGGGATGTGGCTTCCCTCTGTCCTTTCTACATATATTTTATGGCTTTTGCTCCGACGAGTTGTTTCTGCTTTTCCTTTTACTTATGTCTGGCCAACAAATTTAAATAATCTTTTTTCTTTCTTTATCCATCCCCAATTTTTTTTAACTTCCTGTGTAGGGATACGTTTTGGGGCTTCTTCCAGCATAGACATTTTTGTACCATATTTGAATTAATAAATTTTTTTTCGATCGTTGCTGATGAAGCGAGAATTTTTTCGCTGAAATGGCCATTCAACGAATGTAAATTTCGTAATTTTTTGACATACTATATATATTTGGCTCTGTAAATAGATAATACTAATTTTATCGAGTCCTCCACCTTGATCAATTTTAAAATTAATAGGATCTGGTATTTAAAATTTTCCCTTTTGCTCATCCTTTTTGGATTTAAATATATATATATATATATATATATAGTGCATCGAGGCAGCAGATAATTTTCTAAACATATACTGTAAAATATAAGAGACAATGAATGTCTATTATGTTTAATCATGAGCCGTTCTAAACATCGTATTTTGACTTTAATTTCTGTTGAAAATAAAGACAAAAATTCTCCAACATTTGGATAATTTTTTATTAAGTTGGTTCTAAGCTTTTGACTCACATGAGCCATCTTCAGAGAGGTTACAAGGACGTTAACATAAAAAAATCCACTATCAGCGACGATTTTATTTTATGTTGACATAAAACTTTTCTAAGCAACGATAACAGTTACCAAAAATAGCAAAGTCTGTTTGTAAATGTGTACTGCGGTTCAATGACGTCACACCGCGCGAGAGCTCGAAATGATAACAGAACCATGTATTTAAATGCAATGTAATGTGTTATGACCAGATTTAAACGTGTTTTTATTAAATGTGGGTTGTTTGGATTTAATGTAGATGGCCTCCAATATCTGAAGGTTCTTTTTACTGTGTGTATGAGCGAGGATTATTGTATTGTTGACTAAAATCTGTCTGATATTACCTACATCGTTATGTTTTTTCTGAGAAATGTTGTTTAATTGTACTCTGATCAGAAAGGTGACAGGTTAGTCTACGGGAGAGCGTGATTGTAATAAAACCAATATATGTAGTGGTTTTATTGTTAGTACCAGATACAATCTCTGAACGGACATGTAAATTGATACACTAGATTGGTTAACGTCCTTGTAACCTCTCTGAAGATGGCTCATGTGAGCCGAAAGCTTAGAACCAACTTTATAAAAAGTTATCCAAATGTTGGAGAATTGTTTTCTTTGTTTTCAACTGAAATTAAAGCCAAAATACGATGTTTAGAACGGCTCATGATTAAACATAATAGACATTCATTGTCTCTTATATTTAACAATATATATATATATATATATATATATATATATATATATATATATATATATATATATTAATTTACTCTGCCATTGTATTGAGCGCTTTACGTGTTATGTTCCTCGTCTCAGGGTATTTTTCTTTCGACTAGTACTTTGACTAATGTTCAAGTGCTTAGTTCGTTTCTTTTTTTGTTTCCATTTTTCCCCTCCGCGTTTATACTCGGTGGGTTTTTCGAGACGTGTTCAAAGATAAATTCACAGTTATATATATATATATATATATATATATATATATATATATATATATATGTATCGAGGCAGCAAATAATTTTCTAAACATACTGTTAAATATAAGAGACAATGAATGTCTATTATGTTTAATCATGAGCCGTTCTAAACGTCGTTTTTTGGCTTTAATTTCAGTTGAAAATAAAGACAAAAATTCTCCAACATTTGGATAATTTTTTGTTAATTTGTATCTAAGCTTTCGGCTCTCATGAGCCATTTTCAGAGAAGTCACCAAGACGGTAACACAATAACATCTACCATCACCGACGATTTTATCTTGTGTTAACATAAAACTCCGCTAGGCAACGGCAATAGTTACCAAAAATAACAAACGCAGTTCGCAAATTTGCAATGCGGTTCTATGACGTCACACCGCGTGATAGCGCGAAATGACAACAGAACCATGTAGTCAAATGCAATGTAATGTGTTATGACCATATATATATTGAAGTATTGAAGTTAAACAATTTTTTTTTCGCAAAATCAAGTCATACGTATACTCACCAGCTTCAACAACAAATAAATCTTTCTATTTCAGTTTTCATGTTACAAACTATACGTTTGCTGAGCAAATCTTCGTCGTTAGGCTGCTGCTAGAATAGCGAGTTTGATGGTCACCGGGTGCCTTAGTTTTGTGGCTATTCGTCAGACGGTACTAAGTTTAGTAAACAGTTGCAGCAGAACGAATACTATATGTCAGGATGAAACCCAATATATTTCGAAATTAGTTCACGTTGTGAACCTCTGGCAAAATATGTGTCGAGAAGTTCTACAAGAGAAACGAACAAAAGCGTGTGTGCTTTCAAAATGGTAATTTATTCGCCTTTTTACACGAACCAACCGACACAGACAAATTCTTCGTAATATATCTTTATTTATAGAAGATAAGATTTGCATTAATTTGCGTTCCTTAAATACTAGTTGAAAACCCGCTCGTCGGCATCTGCCTTTCTTGCAAAGCTATTATATTCTGTAGGTTCGTCTGGGAAAAAGAAAGCTTTTCTCAGTGAGGAAAATTATTTTCCTCTGTTCATGTACTTGATTTCGAAATACTTAAATGAATCTCATGCTGTTAGTCTACTGTACAGAAGGGTATGAATAAATTGTCATCTAAACTACGCAAGTATGAAAATAACACTGACATCTCATTTTAAAAGATATATTTACCTAAATTACACAAAAAATAACTTGAATTCAGTCAGTTAAGTGCCATACGTGATACACGCTTGGGCGATCATGTCTCTAAAGAGATATGACTGACTGGGCAGAAAATTATACCGCAGTAGGTTGCCATTACTTTCTGTGGTAGACTGGTTGCCAACCAAGGCTATAAAACCCAATCTGTTCTATTTGACTCGTAGCTAGAGGGGGAAGAGATGTATTATATTATTAAGTAGTAATTAGTAGGGGATCAGTTTAATACTTCACAACAATAAAAAATCGATCCCCCACTTTATGCCCAGTAGAAGCCTTATTCATGTCTCTAACTATTATATTCAGTCAGTCAATTACGTGCCATATTTGGGCGATCATGTCTCGAATGAGTCATGACTGACTGGGCAGACGATTATCCCATTGCTTTCTGCGGTAGACTGGTTGCCAGCCAAGGCTATAGAACCCAATCTGTCCTGTTATTTAACCCATAACTGGAGGGAAGAGACGGATTAATACCTTTCCCAAGAGTATTTGTGCGTAAGTGAATGCAAGGAATTCAACTGGAATTCGAACTCGGCTCCTCGATTTCTCATTCCGAACCAATATCCAATGAACCACAACGCACATTCTAAACTGAACTTGAATTACTAAAGAGTAGATTTATTCAATAAAATCGTCATTGGCTTCAACCACAGCCCTCAGACAACTTCGAAAACTCCTGCAAATCTTCTGGACGAATGCTGCCATAAACTTTGACTTCAGCTCATCTTTCTTGTTACAAGGAATTTTGTTGGTCTCCCGCCCAACTAGGTTCACATAATAACCAATGGGTTGCAGTCTGGAAAGTTAGGTAGGCAGATGTAAGGGGTGGTATGGTCGCAGAAATTGTCTGACAGCCATGATTGGGTTCTCCTGTTTGTGTGGCATAGTGCAGAGTCCTGTTGCCAGGTATAGGGTCTTCCATCAGCCACCTACTTGATTCAGGGCAACACTACCTCCTCAAGACACTTGATGTTGGCCTCCGTGTTGAGTTTGGAGCCTTGTGGGAAGATGAATGGACGCAAAACGTTGCTATCCCTAGTGATCATCCCAGTCACAATAATATTAACTGGATATATTATCCAACTCTTTCCTATCATCTGTACTTTCCTGAGATTGACATCCAAACTGAAATGTTCCTGTTGGAGCTTTATCATAACAAAGAGGACATATATTCTTCACTGATCGACGACATACTTGTTAAAAAATTAAAAATAAAATAACTCTATTAAAGAGCGAACACGAGGTAAGAGCTTTAATGACTGGTAGTAATCAATTTTCTTATGTTTTGCTTAAACGTGATTTGATGTTTTGTGTGACATTGTAAACAACATTGCGTTTGTTTTTGTTTCAAAAATACGGGGGAAAATAATTACATTTTTTGTTGACTAAATGAATTTAACATAAAAATAAAATTATTTATTTTGTTTTACTGAAGTTCGAAATATAAAAACTATTACGCTCTCAGTTCAGAAATTTTCGAAGAGTATTTAAAAATGGAGACATTTAATTTTAGAGGAAAAAATATAAAGGCTATTTTTTTAGTCGCGTTTGACACGTGTGATTTGATTTCTGTGACGTAACCTAGCAACCATCTTAGATCTTAAGTATTTTTATGGAGCAAATGTAAACAATCGGCTCCATTCGCCAAAAACGTGTGAAAGGTAAAAATTGCTGAACTTAAACTCAAAAAGTATGTGTCGACCTGGCTTCCTTGTAGATATGTGCCCCCAGAAAGTTTAAATGGCGTAGCTTAAAAAATGTAGGCGTGTATAAAGAACAGTTACACACAAACTCACAGATTGCCTTATATATATATATATATATATATATATATATATATATATATATATATATATATATTGGTCATAAATCCGAAAAACACGGCTTGAAGGTAAATCGCAAAGGATCCTATTAATAGTAAATATTAACACTGGTCAAGTCAGAGAGCTCACTGTAATTAAATCTTATATACAGAGCCAATATTTATTACATATAAAAAATTCAAACATTCTTAAATCGCCTGATGGACATTTCGACAAGTAAATTAACACCCGTCTCATCAGCGAAGAAGAAAACATTATAGGAAAATAAACTTCCTTTTGTGTGTAAAAAACGGAAGTACAACTAAATATACAACGCTCTTTATATATATACGCTCTCACACCCTGATTGAGAACTCTGGAATAATGGTAGACTTTGAAAACACAGTAGCTACTCTAGCATCTACTAGCATCTACGCATAGTTCATTCAGTAATGAATTAGAATACTCTCTCTACTGGCGTATGAATACATAGTATATCACCCGCTAAAAGTCTGTCTTCTTCTACTGAGAGGCCATAGCTCAGAGGTAGAATCGCCAACTGACGCCAATTCAGTCGGTAAAAAAGAAAAAAGCAATCGGATGTCTAACCGTACGGATGAGCTGTGATACAGATCTGTCTGCGGATGACTATATATATATATATATATATATATATATATAAGGAAATGTTTGAAAAATTGGTAACGTTTTTCGTTTGGTGTTTTTCACCCTTTATAACTTCATCGATTATATACCCAAAATACGGCTATATACCCCAAAACATATATTAATAAGTTCAATTTAAATAGGCATCATACGAAAAACATTTGTATTTTCCGTTTCTTCATCTCTCTCTCTCTCTTTATCTCTCTCTCTCTCTTTATCTCTCTCTCTCTCTCTTTATCTCTCTCTCTCTCTCCCTACATTTCGGTTTACTCTCGTCTTAATAAAAAATCTGCCGAGGCTGACAAAACAAACCTCGCTGCCGAGCTTGAAAAGGACCGCTAATCCGTTGTGAACTCGGGTAAGAAATGGCTCGTAAATTTTAATGCTTCCAAAACGAAGCTGCTATCTATTAACCATCAGAGACAATCGTTCCTTCCGCCCATTAACATGGATCAGGCTTCTCTCCCTGAAAGTAAAACACTGCAGTTCCTCGGATTAACTCTCACATCAGACCTCAAGTGGAATAAATATATAGAATTCATAGCTAAATCCGCTGCTAAGAAAGTCGGTTCTCTGTATAGGTCCCGGAAGTTTTTCCCGTCCGAAACAATCCTGCACATAAAAAAATCTACCATCCGCCCGTGCATTGCTGTCATATCTGGTCGGGTGCTCCTGCTATCCACTTAGGTGTCCTTGACCAAATCAATCGGAGAATCTGTAATTTGATCGATCCCGACTTGGCCGCTAGGATACGGTCGCTTTCTCACCGATGCAGTGTGTCTCTTCTACAAATACTTTCACGGCTTCTGCTCCGATGAACTTAGCTCACTGGTACCCACTTTATATATAAATTTACTCGAGCCACAAGATTAGTAACTAGGTCCCACTCTTTTACTGTGAAACCGATAAATTGTAAACACAATTTATACTCCAGAATACTCCAGAAGCTTCTTTTCTTGCACTTCCCGCCTGTGGAATTCTCTTCTGCATACTTGCTTTCCCAACAGCTGCAATCTTCAAGAATTCAAATGTAAAGTCAATAGTCATCTCCTGTCTCAATAACTTGCATCCTCCCTCTCATGCTTTTTTTCCCTTTCACCCCACTCTCATCAGTATTCTCTTCCTTCTCATACTCTCTTCCTGACACCCCCTGTAACCTGTCACTCTTTCTCATCACATCTCTCCTATGTAACTCCCTGCATAACAGTGGCAGTCAAATGACTTGCTTTGGGCCACACGATTAATATATATATATATATATATATATATATATATATGTGTGTGTGTGTGTGTGTGTGTGTGTGTGTGTGTGTAATAGCTGGTTACTTGTTTCCGAACACTAACATCTACTAGGCCTGCTAATGTCTCCTTTGCAGACCCCTGCACACGTACAACGGCTACAGAGCCTATCTTCTGTTTATACTGCAAATATACTGAGTGGACATTAATTGGGGCTTTTACAAATACAGTGCATGATCTGGTGTGATCAACAACTTGAACAAAGCCAGTAAGCTTTAATCCCCGTTCACGATGACTTGGGACTTGGGGCTGACTGTCCCTGGAACAGCTCCGTTTGAGTTAACTCGTGGTGTGGTTTTCAGACACTTTCCATTATTAATGCACGTTGAGATCACCTATCCAGCCAGATAACATAAATAAGTCCCCTTCTTCGCAAATCAGCCATGATAATCCGATAATATTTCCATGTTACTGACGTTGTTATGTTTTTCTCATGATTTCACAAACATTCAACTATTGAAAAACTTATCACAGAACATTTACTAGTCCTGGGTATGACGATAAACTACATCCAGCAGCAAGGCCACTGATCACAGTTCAGGAAGTTTTGAGGAGCGTGGAATCACCTCTTAATTTCTGTTGATCCCAGATCCATCCTGACATAGGAGACTAGCACCTGTTAGGGTCCCAGCTATGAGCAAATAATGAATCCCTCCCAACAAAAACAAAACATTATAAAAGTATAAATACATTTTTAACGTAAAAATATGAGCAATACATTTTTAGATTTAAAAAATTACAAGCAGTACATATTTGTAGTAAAATTATCAACAATATATATTTATAGTAAAATTAATGACTATACTTATAGCAAAATTATCAACTATAGCTATTTATACTAAACTTACTAACAATACCTATTTGGAGTAAAATTACCGATAACACATTTTTAAAACAAAATGATTAGCAATACATTTTATCTTCAGTTGAAGGCATACAATTGCATTTAAAATATTTTTAGTTGAAGCTATAAAATTGTGTTCAAAATATTTAGATCTTGGCATTAAATAACCCATAGTGGGTGATATGCCACTAAACAATATCAAACAACTAAGAAAGCCTTTACAAATGTTAACATGTACAATTAATAAATATGAGAGTAAATAAAAAAGTAAAGAAATTTCCTTATAAGAACTTTATTTTATTTTTTTTTTGTTTAAATAATTTTCTCCAAGCAAGGCAGAACTGCCACTGGTGTGCAGGGTGTTACAGTAAGAGAAAAACAAAAAACAAAAGTACAAGGGATGTTGAAGAAAAGTTAAGAGAAAGATGGGAATCAATGAGATAGAAAATGGCAATTAATGTTGCGTTTGTACTTTTAGAGATTGTAGCTACCAGGGAAGCAAGAAAACGGGAAAACAAATGCATATATCACTTTTCGACATATATCCTTTCTTGCACGGTGATGCGTTTCTGATATAATTCAACGAGTTCTTCATCGTTTCCCCACAAAATTTAGATACTCATGAAACCATGTCTGCACCACTGGCTTGTTTGGGCGCCCAATGCGCACAAATTTTACGGTAACCGAGGTCATCATGCACCGCTGATTCGTACAGATCCACAGCTGATGACCATTGTTTTCGCCACGGGTGCTAACGTGATTCGTCGGTCTTCTATGATCAAGGCATTCACCCCTGAAATTGTTCTACCGCCTGCTACGTTGAAGGGCGACAAGATCGGTTTTCATCCGTTAATCTTGTTCTTCTCTCCTTAAAGCGTTCTACGCACTCACACAACTCTTGTTGATTCATGGCACATACTTCATACTGAGCCAATATCAAGGGATGAATTTCCGCTGATCTGACTCCCTCTACTCACGAAGAGCACACTACGGTACGTTGTTTCTCGACAGTGCAGTCGCTGATTGGTTCCTTCATACGCCTGAACTCGTTCCTCCATTCATAATTTCAAAATAACCTTTGCTTCCTGACTTATCCTCGTACATTATGAAAAAATATAAGGACAATATGAACATATTGTAACTGTTCCTGAGTTATCAGATCTTAGAAATTACTGAATTTATTTATTAATTCTTTCAATACAAACGTTTGAGAACAACTTTAGTCTAGCCTATTTAACGAATGAGTTCTATAGATTAAAAATTATCAACATATTATCCAAGCATTGAAACACAGAAAGAAGAATTACATTACCCAAAGATAGGATCTGATATCTTTACTGGAATCTGAAAAATCGACGATATCTTGAAATTTACTATTTCTCAACTTTCAGGAAATTTTATTTTATTCGATCGAGCCAGCGTCAACATTCATGAGCCTATCACGTCAACCATCACGGTCGGAAGGTCATTAGGGTGGCATTCTGTGTGATAACATAGCTGGTCAATGTATGTGGTTCCAAGGCTAGGTGTCCAAAGCGGTAAATCACCCTCGAGTTCGTGTTTTGCTCGCCAACAGTGTCCTGTAAAGTGCATCCTGCGTTCGCGTAATATTGTATGAATATGAGGGATGGGTCGATAGAACTGCGATTTAGTTGGACAGTGTCTTTAAGAGATGTTTAGTATAGCTCTCAGCATTCTGAGTGTAGGTTCCATCTAGTTTAGACATTATGGTTTAATGTCCCGGCAGTCGCACCAGGAATTAGCGTCTCCGTCTGAGGTTGTCTGGTAGATCAGATTTACAAATTACATCTATTTTATTAGAGGAAGCCTAGGTTTTATTGGAGTAGATAGACTAAACTATCGCCCGGTTCACACTCTACCCACGTCTATTGAACAGGTGAAAAGGCTCATCCCTTGTTCCCTGTTTAGGATGTGGTTTCCGGCTTCCTCTTTTCCAATCTTTTCACTCTTTTCTTTTTTATCTTTTTTTCTTCTTTTTTTTTTCTCAATTGGAGTAGATAGACTAAACTATCGCCCGGTTCAAACTCCACCCACGTTTATTGAACAGGTGAAAAGGCTCATCCCTTGTTTCCTGTTTAGGATGTGGTTTCCGGCTTTCTCTTTTCCGATCTTTTCACTCTTTTCTTTTTTTCTCAATTGGAGTAGATAGACTAAAGTATCGCCCGGTTCGCACTTCACCCACGTGTGTTGAACAGGTGAAAAGGCTCATCCCTTGTTCCCTGTTTAGGATGTGGTTTCAGGCTTTCCCTTTTCTAATCTTTTCACTCTTTTCTTTTTTTTTTCTCAATTGGAGTAGATAGACTAAACTATCACCCGTTTCACACTCCACCCACATCTATTGAACAGGTGAAGAGGCTCATCCCTTGTTCCTTGTTTAGGATGTGGTTTCCGGCATCCTCTTTTCCAATCTTTTCGCTCTTTTCTTCATTTTCTTTTCTCAATTGGAGTAGATAGACTAAACCATCGCCCGGTCCACACTCCACGCACTTCTATTGAACAGGTGAAGAGGCTTATCCCTTGTTTCCTGTTTAGGATGCGGTTTTAGGCTTTCTCTTTTCCAATTTTTTCACTCTTATGTAGCCCCCTGCACATCAGTGGCGTTACCGTCTTGCTCGAGGTGATATGATTTAAAAGAAAATGAGAATTTTCGCATCCTTTCCAGTAGAATTTATTTCGCTTGCTATGTATGTAAAATATTCTACCGTATATTTCTGTTATTACTAAAAAAGAGAACCACGAACGCAAAATAAATGCCCATAAAAGCCTAACTTAATTAAAATAAGAATATATATCCATAGTTCCTCTGACAATATTATAAATCTTTCTGACTAGCAACTGGCTATCCACCAAATTGAATTAGTCAGCCTACAACCAAACTCCTATCTCTATTTCACGTTTCACACTAATATTTTAAGAAAGCAGAGATCGAAATATTAGACAAATATTTCTCAAGGTAACAAATTGCTATCACATCTAGTCTTTTAAAATCATTTCACCCCAAGCAAAGCAAATAAGCCACTATGATGTAAAGGGTAACTGAGAGTAAAAGACACCGAGAAAATGTTACTGAGGAGTATAAAAATAACAGGAGGTTTCAAAGACAGATGGTGCCGATTGACATTGCAATTAATCTTTTTGTAGATCATGCTTAATAGACAAGCAAGCAATTGGAAGAGAGTTCCATAAGGAAGAAATTCAAGAGAAGAAACTATTACAATAGAACTTGCAGTTATATCAAGTAATTTCAACAGTAAAGTGATGAGAGATAATTGCCAACCTAGTACTATATTCAAATTCATTATCCCATCCAGGAAGTTGCGACTTAAATCTCATTCTTCCCCCTGGTTCTCCCCTGCTTGCTCGGCCGCCATTGCCTACCAGAATCACTTCTTCCGGCTTTATAGGAGCCACGCGTCGGACCATAACAGGCGACTTTTTGCCTCTGCTCGTAATGAATGCAAGAAGATACCTAATGAAGCTAAGCTGCTGTTTGCGGCCAGAATGAAGCAGCGCATAGCATACCGTAAGTTCGGCTCCAAAGACTACTGGCGGCTCTGTAAAAGTGTGCTAAATAACAGTAAACTCTCAATCTCTCCTCTAATAAATGAATTTGAGGTCCTCATCTTTTCTGCAGACATGGCTTTGTGCTTTGTTCGCAGATTCTCCACCAATTCGACACTGGATTAGTCTGGAGTATTTGCACCCGACTTTCCACCTAGAACTGAGGCCCAACTGAATGACATCCACATTATCAACTCGCTGGTCTCTAACATAATTTCAAAGCTTGACTCTCATAAAGCGAGCGGAGGTGATGAATCCCAATCATAGTCATGAAGAAATGTGCCCCGGAACTCTACTCTGTCCTCTCCAAACTCTATAACTATTGCTTTCCTGCCTGCTGGAAGTCTCCCTTTTGGTTCCTATATTTAAGAATACTGAAGAACTCTCGGACCCCGCTAATTATTGCCCTATCAGCCTCTAACCGATTTTTGGCAAAGTGTTCGAAGCTATTATCAACGCCGAGGTGGTTCAGCATCTCACAGCCCACAATCTCTTCCCTGACAAACAAAATGGTTTCCGCTTCACCAGGTCTACTGCTGATCTGCTAACGACCATCACTGAGTATATACACCAGGCTCTCGATAAGAACGGCGAAGCTCGAACTGCTGCCCTGGATATTTCCAAAACGTTTGACAGAGTCTGGCATACTGGTCTTCTACGAAAGCTGCGGGGCTATGGTATAACTGGACAATTGTTTGACCTAATCCAATCATTCCTTCCCAATCGCACAATGAGGGTAGTATTGAATGGACATACCTCCCAATACTATCATACGAACGCGGGTGTCCATTAAGGCTCTATTCTAGGTCCCACGCTTTTCTCGATCTTCATTAATGATCTCTCCGATGTAATCAGATTTTAAATAGGCATATACGCTGAAGACACCACCGTTTACTCTCGCCTCGATCAAACATCTGTTGAAGCTGACAAAGCAAACCTTGCTGCTGAGCTTGAAAAGGACCTCCAATCTGTGGTGGACTAGGGTAAAAAATGTAAATTTTAATGTTTTCAAAACAAAACTGCTATTTGTTACCCATCACAGTCAATCGCCCCTACCTCCTACATTAGCATGGATCAGGCTAGCCTCCCTGAAAGCAAAACATTGCGCCTCCTTGGCCTAACTCTCTCAGCAGACTTCAAGTGGAATGACTATATCGAATCCATAGCTAAATCCGCTGCTAAGAAGGTCGGTTCACTGTGTAGGGCCAGGAAATCTTTCCCGTCTAAATCCATCCTGCACATATATAAATCTACCATCCGCCCCTATACTGAATACTGCTACCACATATGGTCGGGTACCCCTGCTATTCACCTCGGGGTTCTTGATAAAATACAACGGAGAATCTGTAATGTGATCGATCCCAAATTGGCAGCTCAGCTGCAGTCACTTTCTCACCGGTGTAATGTGGCTTCCCTGTGTATTTTCTACAAATACTTTCACGGTTTCTGATCCAATGAACTTAGCTCACTAGTGCCCCCTATGTATGAATTTACTCAAGCTACTAGACTAGCAACTAGGTCCCGCGCTTTTACAGTGAAACCGCTGAAATGTAACCGGAACTGCTACTATAACAGCTTCATTTCTCGCACTTCCTGCCTGTGGAATTCCCTTCCGTATACTTGCTTCCTCGACAGCTACAATCTCCAAAAATTTAAATGTAAAGTGAATAGTCATCTCCTATCTCACTGACTCGCATCCTTTCTCTCATGCTCTTTTCTCTGTCCACCCCGCTCTCATCACACCAGTATTCTCATCCTTGCCTTAACCACTTTCTGACATCTCCTATAACCTGCCCCTCTTTCTCATCACTTTCTTTCTATGTAACCCCCTGCACACCAGTGGCAGTAAAACTGCCTTGCTTGGGGTGAAAGGAATAAAAAAAGAGGTATGAAAGAGCAAAGTTCATACGAGCAATTGCTGTGAAAACATTTCTGCTATAACTAAAATGGAAAATATCGAATGCAAAATAAAAATTCATAAAAAGCTCAACTTAATTCAACTAAGAATATATATCCATAGTTCCTCTGACAATATTATAAATCTTTCTGACTAAAAGGTAACAAATTCAGCCCAGGTTAAAAATGTTACTAAAATCTGAAATCTTGAAAACTTGATATAGCCATATATATATATATATATGTGTGTGTGTGTGTGTGTGTGTGTGTGTATAAGAGTGGATAAGGAACGAAGAAAAAATTTTTTTACAACGTCCAAACATTAATTTAAAACAGTGCTCGATATATAATATATAGAGCTGTGAATATTTATTATAAATTATATTTTAGAACATGTACAATTTTTTTAATATATCCACTACAAATCGTACATTTGTTTCGACATTGAAAGTACAATGTTTCATCAGGTGGTGTGGACAGTAATGAAAAAGCCTCTTTTCTTATATTTGGTGAGTTGTGTGTGGGATGTTAGTGGAGGTTAGTGATAAGGGAATAAGTCTTAGGAATTGTCCGTCTACAAAATTCCAAGACACTCATTAATCAACTATATTCACTACCCACACCACCTTCTTCAAAATTCAAACGGACAATGTTGAAACAAATGTACGATTTGTAGTGGATATATAAAAAATTTGTACATGTTCTAAAGTGTAATTTATAATATATATATATATATATATATATATATATATATATATATATATATATGGTTAAATAAAAAGAAGACTAGAGAAAAACTGTATTTAACTCGCCTACGCGTTTCATCCTGTGATGGACTTTATCAAGACAAAAAAACGAAATGACCTTTATTCCAAATTACGTATCTATAAACAAACAGTGTTGGCAGCTATGAAAACGCTCACAAATCATTAAAAAAGATTAACAGAATATTTTAGTTTTAGAACTCCTTCATGTGTAGTGTAATGTCACGAGATGTTAAAATGAAGGAAATTCAACCGTTTTCCTTGGACTTTTTATTATGTATGTTAGTCTGTTTCAGCATCATTTCCATAAGCAAAGATGAGATTGGGAAAAACCAGGCTGCAAATTGATATTTTGTAGTACTGGATGGAGACGCTCTCGAGAATTTTCCTTCTGAAGAAATTGAAATTTATTTAACCATCCTGTCCTTAATCTCTCGATCATAACTGAGTATAGTTTTACACACACACACACACACACACACACACACACACACACACACACACACACACACACACACACACACACATATATATATATTTATATATTGTGTGTGGGTAACGTTTTTCATAGAACATAAAATAGATAAACTTTTCCTTACACCTAATGGTGTTTTGGGCAGCGTTTTTGCTGTTTCCGTAACAAACTGTTCTTTATAGGTCAGGGTTGTTAGCCCTACGCCCAACTTCCAAACCTGGAGGAAGGTGATTTTCTAAGCGTAGCTTAGACGTAACACACGGCCAAAAGTAGAGGTTACCCAGTGAGGATCGAACTCACTACCCAGTTATAATGATTCTAGCGAGACGAGCTTGCTAACCATTAAACCACACTGAGGTGCTCTTCATAGAATATAGACTGTGCTTTAATTATCGGTAGAAGACGCATTCATCCTAGGCAGATATTCTGACTCGAGACAAGTTTCGAATAATGCGTATATAATCCCATCATTTTGACGGGTTGTATGCTAGACTTTAGTTATTTCTGTTGTTCTCACAATGTTATCTATAGATGCGTATTCAATGTATGTAAAACATTGCCCCTTTCGTTCTAACAGCTGTGTTTCTTTCATTTTCAGAGACATTAGCCATACAAAATCTGCTCTTTCTCAGGTAGACTAGTTCATATCTGTGAAGATTTAAGAACACTTCGAATTGTCGTGGTGATAGAGAGAAAAAAGCCACCAGACTTTCAAACAACGTTAAAAATAGAAACATATCCAATTTTCCCATGGAGCCAGGCATTTAATCAATGTATCGTATGTGTAATTACGAGTGTGGAATAGGTAAGACGACGACGAAGACATCGCCCCCGAGCGGGGAAAATTGAATATCAACCTTGTGCAGCTGAATGAGGTTGAGAATCCGACATAACAATAACGGACGCGGGTCGTTCAAAATACGAGCCTAATGAGTATACCGGAAGAGAAAGCGAATGGAGGTCCTTCTGTACTGATAGAAGGAATGGAATTTCTTTCTTTACGTGCCGTATTCCCTCGGAACGTAGGCTATCATGGTCCTCCACAACTTCCTGTCCCATGTAGCTCTTTATAAATGCCTTCTTGCTATCTCTCCTAAACTCTGTTCGGCCATCCATTTGCTCAAGCAAGTATGTTATGTGCTGTCTCTCTTTCTCCCCTATCATTATCAGATTTTCCAAGCCCTCTTTCCTTTTGAAAAAAGAAAAACAAAGAAATATACAAACTGGCTAGCAAAAGAAAAATTGACATTGTTTTGATAAATATTTGATTGTTGCCAAAGTTAAAAATACAGGCAAAATTCTCTATGTCAGAAAAATAATTGATTGTTTTGAACCCATCGTAGCCAAGGTCAGATAATATGGGCCTTGAGAATACTTAAACAATGTGTCAAAATATGACTTAATCGCTTACATTAAGAGACAGAAATTAGTAGTAGTTAGCAGTCGGTCAAGAGTTGAGATCAGAACCAAGACCGAGAAAGACACAGGGAAAACCTCGGACAAGCGCGGCCTATGGCCCCACGATGCGTATGTGCTGTCACCATCGAACATATTTTAAAACATGTCACCTGATGAGTGAATAAATGATATTGTCTACATTTGTTTATATACGTATTACGATCGTCATTTTATTAAGTGAGTATATCGTCATTTTATCAGCGTGGAAAAAGCAAGCGATTTTATAAGAGAGAAGATAACAAGTTTTGGGGCCCCGTCGTCGAATTAATAATTGTCGTTCCATGGAAGGGTATACAACATTGATATGCCCCGGGAAGGGATATATATATATATATATATATATATATATATATATATAATTCGAAGTAGCTAAGCGGGTAGGACAATCCAGCAAGTAGCTGTAATGGGCCGGTACTTGTCGTAGTCGTATGCAGTATGCTGAGACGTAAGCGTAGTCAGTAGTCGTAGACCAACAGCCGTAGACCAGCAGCCCTAGACGAACAGACGTAGACCTATCCGCGTCCTCGCCTTAGTCTATATTTATGGTTGACACCAGCCAATCATATTACTGTGAGGGGAAACCAAAGTGTATGCATATTCATTACATCAAACATATATCTCGTTTTGGTTGCAGTTTAAATTTCATCATCGTTGGCTCCAGGTTATACAACACGTTGGTCGTTTTGGTTTCCCGGTTATACAGCAAACGTCGCTCTGGTCTACGACGAACTGTATAGAACATCATTATGTTCCCCAGAAATTTTAACTGTCTCTTCCTTATGTTAAGTATGTCTCCTTTTTGTTTCCGTTTTCTCTAAAACTTTGTCGTCAGTCACATATTCTGTTCATGGAATCCTCATCATCCTTCCGTAGAGCGACATTTCTGTTGCTTTAAATCTCTTTATTTTAAGAACGTTGTCCTGCACCCCCTCCCATATAGGAGGACAAATATCACGTAACAGTTCGGTACTTCTTTAGTTTGTTTCTAACAAACTTTTTCTGTCTCTTGATATAGCTTTTGGAATACATTTTTGGCTAATGACCCGAATACAAGAGTTGGGTTAAAGTTACGTGCGCAAATAGAGACAACAATTTAAAAAATAAAAATAAAATAAAATAATTTAATTAGTCGGTATTCATGATCTACAATTTTATTAAGTTTAATCATAAGAAGGCTTACGGCCATATCACGTTGAATACACCGGTTCTCGCTCGATCATCGAAGTTAAGCAACGTTGAGCCTGGTCAGTACTTAGATGGGTGACCGCTTGGGAATACCAGGTGCTGTAAGCATTTAGTGACAGATGTGCGTTGTGGTGTAGTGGATATCGGCTTGGAAAGAGAAATCGGTGAACCGAGTTCGAATTCCAGTTGAATACCCTGCATTCACTTCGGCTTGGAAAGGGAAATCAGTGAACCGAGTTCGAATTCCAGTTGAATACCCTGCATTCACTTAAGCACTGGTACCCTTGGAAAAGGTATTAATCTGTCCCTTCCCTCCAGTTATGCGTTAAATAACAGGGTAGGACTTGGGGACCCTGCCTTTAAAAACAAATCCCAATGAATCTTGATAAAAGAAATAAGTATTATTAGACACAAAGACTTATATAAAAACAACAATAAATTGTTGAAAGAAAAAGGTATTACCAGCAATAAAATAAAAAAAAATTAGTTGGCAATAAATGACCCGCTGAGGTTGATATGCCATAAAAACAAAACAACCTTTTAAATCATAAGAAACATTCGTTTTGAGGAAACATTTGTAATGACGAATGTATCATCCTAACTACTAACAATAAGTGGCGGTAAATAAAGTTGAAGTACACAAACATACCTTGCAGACCGGAAGATGTGGAGAGCCATGATCGCCCACGTCATTTAACAATAAATTTGAACTAAACTAATATTCCTTAGTTTTTAAGATTTACAGCCACATCACAGTCACTAAGGTTAAGCAACATTAAGCCTGGTTAATATCTACATGGGTAACCACTGGGGAATATCAGGTACTGTAGACTGTGATGTGCGGGTTGTGTAATAGATAATGGCTCGGGATTGTTAAACATAGAACTGAGTTCTAATTTACTCCTGGGAAAGCTATGAAAAGCTTTTTATAACTTTAAACATTATTTTTATTTGATACCCATATTTGAATAGACGCTCCGTTTATTTTTTTAAACACTATTTTCATTAAATATATCAGATTAATAAGTAAAATACATCAGTTGTTTAGAAATGACTGTATTATTTATAATTCAATTTTTGAAAAAGTAACCAAATTAAATTCTTTAAATAAATCTTAATCTCCCCACAGAAATAATGAGGGTGAAATTTCTTGAAAATGCTTAAACACCATTGGGCCATAAATCCACCAACCAGATCAGGATATTGAATAACCACTTCATATGACAAAATGTATTTGTCAAGTTGAGAGCAGGCATTAGAAGTTACAGCAACAAAGGATCGAAAGATGTGGAGAGGCATGATCGCTCAAATCCTAAAAAAGAAAATCCTGGGTATGACGGTAAACTTCATCCGGCAGCAAGGCCTCTGATTGGGAGGTTGTGAGGAGCTTAATGGTTGTTGTTCCCACGTCCACCCTGACCCGGAGTGGTAGCATTGTTACGACCCCAGCTATGGAAAAATAGTTAACCCAAAAATTGAGGTCAAAACACTATGAAAGTATAAAAATAAACTTTTATAGAAAAATATACATTATTGAAGGAAAACATCATTGCCATAAGACATTTTTGAAGGGAAACAACAATTACTATCAGCAAAAGGAAGGAAAAAAATACCAATAATACATTTTTTAATACAAAACTAGAAGACATCTTCAGTTTTGTAAAATAAAAAATAAAAAAAATTAAAATTTTTTACATCTGGCTAACTCAACTTTATCACTATAACCGAGCATTAAAAAAATACCTTAAAACCCGCACCTTTTTGGCATTAACTAACCCACAGAAGTGTTGATATGCCGTTAAACAAAACTCAAACCTAGAAAAGAAGGTTGAATCATAAGTAATTTTGTTTTTTTTTTGGGAACAAATTGTATTGAAGAATGTATTGTCGAAACGAAATACGTGGCGGTTGAAAATAAATTTCAAGAACACAAACATACGACAATGATTCATGTAAAGAGCGGTGTATTGACAAGGAAAATTTCCATAACCGAACCCGAAAAACCTGACCTCCGTGGAACAAAGTTATTGTACGTTTCTTGGGTTCATCGGGGTATTATTCATCTAGAGTTTTTAAAATGTAATGAAATACTTACTGCACGTTTTAAACATCCAGCTGGTTTTCGTTATTTTGTTTTACGGTATATCAACCTCAAGTGGTTATTTAATGCAGACAAGATTTTTAAGATAGATTCGAGTGGACAAGTGATTTTCTAAGAGCAGCTAAAATGTGGCACAAGGTAGAACATATAGAGCACCCAGTTAGGATCGAACTCTTTTGTAATAATTTTGGTGACACAACTTTGTTAACCATTGCACCACGTCAAGGTGTCCAGGTTCGTATAGATAGAATATGTATTCTTTGGCGGAAATCAGTTGGTAAATCAGGTTTAAAAGATGCATTTTTGTAAAGAAAGTTTTATCATGAGTCAAACATATTGTTGATATTTTTAAAAAAATGTATTGCTGGTAATATATTTTATTCGAGAATGTATTGCTGGGAATATTTTTTAATAAAAATGTATTGCTGGTAATATATTTTTATTCAAAAATGTATTGCTGTTAATACTGTTTTTAATTCAAGAATGTATTGCTGGCAATATTTTTTTATTCAAGAATATATGGCTGGTAATAATTTTTAATAAAGATATATTGCTGGTAATATTGTTTTTAATTCAAGAATATATTGCTAGTAATATTTTTTAATCAAGAATGTATTGCTGGTAATATGTTTAATAAAAATATATTGCTGGTAATATATTTTTATTCAAGAATGTATTGCTGGTAATATTTTTTTATTCGAGAATGTATTGCTGGAAATATTTTTTTTTAATTCACAATGTATTACTGGTAATATTTTTTTGTTCAAGAATGTATTGCTAGTAATATTTTTTTTATTCAAGAATGTATTGCTGGTAATATCTTTTTATTCAAGAATGTGTTGCTGGTAATATGTTTTAATAAAAATATATTGCTGGTAATATGTTTTAATAAAAATATATTGCTGGTAATATATTTTTATTCAAGAATGTCTTGATGGTAATATTTTTTAATAAAAATATTTTGCTGGTAATATTGTTTTACTCGAGAATGTATTGCTGGAAACATTTTTTATTCAAGAATGTATTGCTGGGAATATTTGTTTTAATTCAAGAATGTATTGCTGGTAATATTTTTTAATAAAATACATTGCTGGTAATATAATTTTATTCAAGAATGTCTTGCTGGTAATATTTTTTTTCAAGAATGTATTACTGGCAATATTTTTCTAATAAAAATGTGTTGCTGGTAATATTTTTTTTATTCCAGAATGTACTGCTGGCAACATTTTTTCATGAAAAATATATTCCTACTTATTTTTTTTATTCAAGAATGTATTGCTGGCAATAGTTTTTATTAAAAATATATTGCTTGTAATATCTTTTTTCAAGAATGTTTTGCTGGTAATACTTTTTAATAACAAATGTATTGCTGGTAATATTTTTTATTCAAAAATGTATTGCTGGTAATACTCCTTTCAACAAAATTGCATTGCTGGTAATAGTTTCTTTCATTAAAAATGCATTGCCGATAATACCCTTTCTTCAAGAATGTATTGCTGGTAATATTTTCTTAAAATATATTACTGGCATATTTACCAGAAAAATCCATTTCTACACCTTCATAGGGTCTTAACTCCAGTTTGTGCGTTTTGGTTTAACTATTTGACCATAACTCAGATACCAACAGGCGCTACCACCCCGGGTAAGAGTGGACCTGGGAACAGCAGCAATTAAGAGGTGGTTCCACGCTCCTCAAAACCTCCAGTTCAGAAGCCCTGCTGCCGGATACATTTCATCCTCATACCCAGGACCAACCCCAGCTTAGACCCTAACAGGGCTACCATCCCAGGTCATGGTGAACCTGGGAACAACAGCAATTAAGAGGTGGTTCCACGCTCTTCAAAACCCCAATGAAAGGCCTTGCTGTCGAATGTTGTTTAGCGTCATAACCAAGAGGACATCCAACATTTGCACGTGTCAGTCAAGGTATGATAAAAAAAAGCCCTGTGCTTGTCATTTTGTTGTGTCGTGGCTTGTACCATGTGACATCCGGTTGCTCGGATGTCTAAAAGACAATGTGCGCTTAGCATGTGAGTTGTCAGCATCACGGACTGCGGGAAGTAACACCTACTACTGCGAGAGATTGTAAATATTGTATATACATCTTGGTTGTACCCCACTGTTAATAAAGTAGTTTATCTGCATTTCTCTGTGTACCTCTTCATTCCATGATACAACAGTATTGAAAATATTGTTCTCATCCATGGCAACGCTAAGCCGCATACAACATGGATAGCACTCTCAGTGACCAGAGCATGGTAGCTGATCTCTTCCCTGGTCTCGCTCTAACAGCTCAGTGTGGGAAAAATATCAGATCCTTTAAATTATCAACCTTCGAATGTCTTCTACCTCTTTTTATCAAATCACTAGAGGCTGTAATCAACTTCGAATTGCTTAAATATTTTTCTAAACATGGTTTTCCTTCCGACAAACAATGTGACTTACTTTCGCTTCTCTTGGTCAACCCCTGATATGTTAACGGTTATTATTGAAAGATGTCTCTCAAGCTTTAAATAAGAAAAGCGAAACTCAGTTTGTCACTTTCGAGATCTCGAAGGCGATTGACAATGTTTGGCATGCTGGTTTTCTTCAGAAGCTGAAGAGATGTCTCCAGCCAAATATTAGGTTCAGTCTTTCTTAACAAATCGCCTAATGAAGTTTGGCTTGAACGGCCACTCTTCTAGATCCTCTCACATTAATCCTCTCTCGGCTCTATCTTTGGACCTGCTTTATTTCTTATCTTCATCAACGACCTTCTGCATGTCATCACTTCCAAACTCGATATGTATGTTGATGACACAACTATTTATTAATGTCGTCATAGTCAGACAGTTTCGATAAAGAAAAACTGGCTGTTGATCTCGAAAATTACTTTCATTCTGTTGATAACTGAGCCAATGGCTTGTCAATTTGAATGTCTCCAAAACGAAACAAGTCTTTTAGTAATTCTAGAAAACCACGTTTGCCTCCCATTTGCATGGATGGTACCAACACTCAGGAGAGGAACACATGACGCTGTCTTACGTTTTCCACTGACATGAATTGAAGGTTATTATATTGAATCAATTGCTACGTCTACTGCTACCAGGGTTTGTTTACTGTGTCGCGTCAGATATTTATTCCGACAGAATCCATCTTGCTCATTTATAAATCTATCATTCGTCCGTGCATTGAATATAGCAGCCAAAGCTTTTCTGGTTCCTCTCTTATATATCTTGAGATTCTTAAAAAAATTCAAAGAAGGACCTGTAATATCATTGGTCCTGACCTGATATCTCAGCTTCAAGCATTTTCTTACCGTCGTAGCGTAGTTACTCTGTGTCATTTTTCTTATATGTTGTGGAGTTCTCCCTTTCCATAAAGATGGACTCGTCCAGAGTATATTTATACTACTGTTATAGAAGCGAGACGAGAGAATACAGTTTTCACATAGAGTTAACCGGAGAATACGAGAGTCTAGAGAGAGATTAGCAGTCCGTTTATAGTAGTTCATAGTAGCTCTGTGCTCAACTCATCGAGAAGATGATTAACGGTCAGCTGCCGACGCGGACATACTCAATATACTACGGCTTCACTTCCAGAGACTTGTACATATACTTTTTACTAACCCGCATTCCTGGACTACTAATCTTCATTCAAGTCTGTATCCTTACGTTAATACACTTAGTTTCTATCTCAATTACTGGTCGTGGTTCATTTATTTGTGCAGGCCCCATTCCCGGGATTCACAACATTATATTTTCATGGCAATGGTTCTAGTGACCTATCAAATTTGGTACCTCGGCTTCTTGAATTTAAGCGTAAAACTAAATTGGCGAGTAGATCAGTTTTACTGCTTCAATAGCTGTAAATGTAACCGTAAGTTCTATTTTAATACTTTCTTTAACATTTATCTCCTGTCAAACTTTCTTCCAGCTTCTTGCTTCCCTGTCAGCTGCGATCTTGAAAAGTTACATGCAACATCAGTTGTTATCATTTTTCATTTTGCACCCTCTTTTTTTATTGCTCTTTCTCCTCACTATATTTTACTCATTCTCTTTCACACTCAGTAACCTCTGACATCTTTCTTAGAGTGAAAGGATTAAAAACATCTATTTCTGTATAAATCTAATTCTATCTATCTATCTATCTATCTATCTATCTATCTATCTATCTATCTATCTATCTATCTTAAACTGTTAATATCTATCTATCTATCTATCTTAAACTGTTAATATCTATCTATCTATCTTAAACTGTTAATATCTATCTATCTATCTATCTATCTTAAACTGTTAATATCTATCTATCTATCTATCTATCTATCTTAAACTGTTAATATCTATCTATCTATCTATCTATCTTAAACTGTTAATATCTATCTATCTATCTATCTATCTTAAACTGTTAATATCTATCTATCTATCTATCTATCTATCTATCTATCTTAAACTGTTAATATCTATCTATCTATCTATCTTAAACTGTTAATATCTATCTATCTATCTATCTTAAACTGTTAATATCTATCTATCTATCTTAAACTGTTAATATCTATCTATCTATCTATCTTAAACTGTTAATATCTATCTATCTATCTATCTTAAACTGTTAATATCTATCTATCTATCTATCTTAAACTGTTAATATCTATCTATCTATCTATCTATCTATCTATCTTAAACTGTTAATATCTATCTATCTATCTATCTATCTTAAACTGTTAATATCTATCTATCTATCTATCTATCTTAGGCACAGTGTCTGTCTGTCTGTCTGTCTTAGGCTGTCTGTCTGTCTGTCTGTCTGTCTTAGGCTGTGTCTGTCTGTCTGTCTGTCTTCGGCTGTTTGTGTCTGTCTGTCTGTCTGTCTGTCTTAGGCTGTTTGTCTGTCTGTCTGTCTGTCTTCGGCTGTTTGTCTGTCTGTCTGTCTGTCTGTCTGTCTGTCTGTCTGTCTTAGCTGTCTGTCTGTCTGTCTGTCTGTCTGTCTTGAAACATTGTCTGTCTGTCTGTCTGTCTGTCTGTCTGTCTGTCTGTCTTGGCTTTGTTGTGTCTGTCTGTCTGTCTGTCTGTCTGTCTGTCTGTCTTAGGCACTGTGTCTGTCTGTCTGTCTGTCTGTCTGTCTGTCTGTCTGTCTGTCTTATTTCATTGTCTGTCTGTCTGTCTGTCTGTCTGTCTGTCTGTCTGTCTGTCTTAGGCATTGTCTGTCTGTCTATCTATCTTCGGCTGTTGTATCTATCTATCTATGTATGTATGTATCTATCTATCTGTCTGTCTGTCTGTCTGTCTTAGGCTGTTTGTGTCTGTCTGTCTATCTATCTATCTTAAACTGTTAATATCTATCTATCTATCTATCTATCTATCTATCTATCTATCTATCTTAAACTGTTAATATCTATCTATCTATCTATCTATCTATCTTATTTGTGTCTGTCTGTCTGTCTGTCTGTCTGTCTGTCTGTCTTAGTGTCTGTCTGTCTGTCTGTCTGTCTGTCTGTCTTAGGCACAGTGTGTCTGTCTGTCTGTCTGTCTGTCTGTCTTATTTATTTATTATCTGTCTGTGTCTGTCTGTCTTCGGCTGTTTGTGTCTGTCTGTCTGTCTGTCTGTCTGTCTGTCTGTCTGTCTGTCTGTCTTAGGCTGTTGTCTGTCTGTCTGTCTGTCTTATTTGTGTATCTATCTATCTATCTATCTTAAACTGTTAATATCTATCTATCTATCTATCTATCTTAAACTGTGTATCTATCTATCTGTCTATCTATCTATCTATCTTAAACTGTTAATATCTATCTATCTATCTATCTATCTATCTATCTATCTATCTGTCTGTCTGTCTTAGGCTGTTGTGTCTGTCTGTCTGTCTGTCTGTCTGTCTGTCTGTCTGTCTGTCTGTCTTAAACATTAATATCTATCTATCTATCTATCTATCTATCTATCTATCTATCTATCTATCCCAATCTTGTCATATCTATCTATCTATCTATCTATCTATCTATCTATCTATCTATCTATCTATCTATCTATCTTAAACTGTTACTATCTATCTATCTATCTATCTATCTATCTATCCCAATCTTGTCATATCTATCTATCTATCTATCTATCTATCTATCTATCTATCTATCTATCTATCTATCTATCTATCTGCAACAAAATAAAGTATTATCAACTAAAGATCGCAGAAGGTGACAACGTTCAAATTTCAAGTCAAGGTCTTCATCTGGTTTCTCCAGAGATATCAAGTCGATGGCAATTCCCGATGAGAGTTCCCCCAGAAAATTATGTGCACTTGAATATGCAGGTTTTATAATATCAACGTACGGTTTAGCAACAAACGTTATTGATTTCTAAAATCAATAAAGTTATAGACGGATATTCTTGATCAATACTAAACGAACAAACTTAATAGCGTTCGTTATCGTCTCTTTTTCGCCACACAAAATGTCTACACGTAACTACGTTTTATTAAACAAATATCCAGATATTAATTCGGTTAATTTTTCACCAAAATAAACCACAAGTAGACCTAGCATAGAACTGGGAGCCGTTAATAAAGTCAGTCAGTTAAGGGCCATACGTGAAACACGCTTGGGCGATCATGTCTCGAAAGAGACATGACTGACTGAAGATTATCCCGCAGTAGGTTGCCATTGCTTTCTGCGGTAGACTGGTTGCCGACCAAGGCTATAGAACCCAATCTGTCCTGTTATTTAACCCATAACTGGAAGGAAGAGACGGATTAATACCTTTCCCAAGGGTATTTGCGCGTAAGTGAATACAATGGATTCAACTGGAATTCGAACTCGGCTCCCCGGTTTTTCGTTCCGAGCCGATATCAACTGCTCCACAACGCACCGTTAATAAAGAGAAATGACATTAAGTCTTCAAAAGCAGCAGCAGCAAAACTTACAAAGTAAAAAGCTACCTGCATACGGACAGGTAACGATTTCAGCAGATTTACAAAGATTGAAAGAGGCGTTAGACAAGGATGTGTCTTTTCACCGGATCTGTTCAACTTGTACAGCGAGAATATTTTGAGGACCCGAGATGCTACGCCAGGATTTGTTATTGGAGGCCACAACTTGAACAACGTAAGGTACGCAGATGATACAGTGCTGATTGCAGACACGGAAAGAAAACTGCAAGACTTCCTACAGAAGATAGCTGTGGAGAGTGACAAAAAAGGACTACAAATAAACTTTAAGAAAACTGTATCCATGGTCATCAGCAAAAAGAGCAGCCCAAAATGCCAAATACAGGTAGGGGATACCAGAATCAAGCAAGTACAAAAATTTAAATACCTAGGAAGTGTTCTAACAGGAGATGGCTGCAACACAGAGATCCGAAGGCGAATTGGCATGGTAAAGGATGTGTTCCAGAAGCTGAATAAAGTACTAAGGGAAATTTTCACTAAAAACAAAGAGGAGAGTACTGGATTGCTATGTTATGTCAGTTTTTCCATACGGCACTGAATGCTGGACAATATCATCGAAGATGAGGAAAAAACTTGAAGCAGCGGAAATTTGGTTCTACAGAAGGATGCTGCGGATATCGTGGACCGAGCATGTGAGCAACGATGATGCATTGGAAGGAATGGCAACAAAAGGAAAATAGTGAGCACCAGGAAGAGAGGTACATAGAAGAAGAAGTGCAGTCAAACGTGGCAAGCAGTCGTAATAGCAACATCACACAGTAGCATTCAGATTAGATTTAAGTTTCCAAGGTCACTACTGATGGTCCACAGGATTCATATGGATTAAAGTATTTTACCTTCACTACTTTGCTGGAAAAAAAGCATAGCGTAATGAAAAAGGCCACAAACTTAACAAAAATAAGGTTTTATCGTCAAAATGTTCATGTTATTATTAAGATAAAAGACCAAAGTATTTTTTAATTATTTTTTGAAATTTTTTTTACCTCTTTCTAACACGTTCGAAATTTTGGTTAAAATCTTATTTTGTTTACGTTCTCGCCTTCTCTAACTATTAACACTGATTTTTTTGCGCGTTTTTTTTTTTCGTAGAAAACACATTAATTTGGAAATTCTTGTAAAAATCAAATAATTGCCCGATTTTAATGAAATTTTCAGGACTTACTCACAAATAAATGAAATTATTTTTGAAATGCTTTTTTTAAAAATGTGTTACCTCCCATTTAATTAATTTCATGAAATTTCGCACATAACCTTCTTGTTCTCTGACAATATTTTTTGTTAGAAGAAGGAATCTTTGGCAATTGTAAATCATCTACTCTTTCTTTTAATTAGTACCAAATAAATGAAAATCTGCTCTGAATTGAAAAATAACAAATCCAATAAAAATATGACATTACTTAATTAGAAAAGCTTCTAATTACTTTTGTAAATAAGTAATATTAAAGACATTATTTATTTTTTTTTTTATAAACGTTTCACCCCGAGCAAGGCATGTCACTGCCACTACTGTGCAGGGGGCTACGTAGAGTGGAGAAAGGCTGATTAAATATAGGAAATAACAGAGGGTGGGTGATAGGCGGGTGAGGATACCGAGAATGAGGGTTGGGTAGATGAGAGTGTTGTGAGAATAGTTGGGAGTTAGTGTGATAGGAGGTGTCTATTGACCCTACATTTAAACACCTGGAGATTGTAACTGTCGGGAAAGCAGACTTGTGGAAGGGAGTTCCACAGGCGGGAAGCGCGAGAAAAGAAGCTGTTGGAGTAGAATTTACGGTTACATCTTATTTGTTTAACTGTAAAAGGGTGGGACCTAGTTGCTAATCTAGTATCTCGTGTAAATTCGTGCTTAGGCGGCACCAGTGATCTAAGCTCATCGGAGCAGAAGCCATGAAAGTACTTGTAGAAGAGGCACAGGGAAGCTACATCACGCCGGTGTGAGAGCGGCTGCAGCTGGTCTGCCAAGTCAGTATCAACCACGTTACAGATCCTCCTTTGTATTTTGTCAAGAAGCCCAAGGAGAGCAGCAGGGGCACCCGACCAGATATGGCAGCAATATTCAATACACTGGCGGATGGTAGATTTGTATATGTGCAGAATAGTTTCAGGTGGGAAAAATTTCCGGGCCCTGCACAGGGAGCCCACTTATTGTCTGAAGAAATAATTTTTTTTGATGAATCATGAATTTTTACAAGAATTTTTTAAATTTTATTTACATTTTAATTATAATAATTTATAATAGTTTAAAATAGTGTAAAATTTTATATTGTGGTGTTCTCTGGATGTAATATAATAATTAAGTGGAAACAAAATTTACGAGTCCAAAATTGCAAAGATTATTAAACGTAGGGGTGCCAACTATTTTTATAATAATTTTTATTTACTTGATACGTTCCTTATTTTCATGTATGGTTGACTAAAACTGCCATTATTATGAAGAAGTTACGTAATTTAAGAGTTTTGTCCCTTCCCTTAGATTTATGAAAATTGTTTTTATGTTTGTGGGTAGAAGCTGTCATCGCTTCGTCATTCAACAGTCCGTCAAACGTTCGATCAGATGAACAAGACCAATCTAAACTTCTTTATAAATGGAACTTTGTCTGTGTGTGTCTGTGAGTGTGTGTCCGTTACCTATAGACTTCGAAACGGCTGAACCGATTTTCTTGAACATTTACACAGTTGTAATATAAGCGTCTGCGAGTGTTCTTAGCTAGGTTTTGTGTCGAGGTACCCCCGATAAATATCGAAAATCGATAATCGAAAAAATCGGGTTATAGAAGGAGTGGTCCGATTTTAATCAAATTTGATACACATATAGACAAAGACATAAGAAACGATATTCAGAAGTTTCAAGGTTGCAGTTCTTTCAATAGTGCAGAAAATCGATAATATATACCGGGTTTGATCAAAATCAATTTTCCAGCCTTTTTATTTTAGTTTTTGCTTCGGGTTTGGCACTAAGTAGGTATAATTGTAGTTCTTAGTTTCAGCCATGATACCATTTACTTTGAGGACTTATTTAGCCTTCAAAATTTAGTTTACGACGAAAAACTTATTGGATATCGATAGCAGGAAATCAAAATTTGACTTACATCCATTCATTTTTCTTTCAGTCTACGGTTTCGCTTTAACTGGAAACAACTATTGCTTTTTAGTCTTTCGTGCCAACGTCCAAATAATCTGAGCTCCAGGATCATGGTTTAGTTTTAAAGCTTTCATTACACCCGAGCAACGCCGGGCTATACTGCTAGTCGTTAATAATTGGTTGTATATTACTTTTTTATGCTCTAAGTAAGTAATATTTCTTTCAAATCAGATTAATTTAACTTTCAATTTTCTAATTTTACTAAACTAAAGTGTCAGAAATCTTTTGAAATATTTTTAAAATCGATGTACTTTTGTTTACAAATTTCTTAAAATTAAGAAAATGGCCGCTTTTAAGAAAATTTTATGAAATCAAAATTAAATGTGACATTCCAGTTTATACAATTTCTATCTGAAATACACCAGAATTTTTTACTTAATGGAAATAATAAATTTAATCATTAAACTTTTAATTAAATCTAAAATGAAATCTTCAAGAATGTTTTTTCATTTTAAAAATTTCATTTTAAACTTAGGTATCGAAAATCTATGCCTAAATATTGGAGGTACCTAGATTAAAGTGTTGGCCAGAGAGTTATAGCCATCGTGAGTTTAATCGCTGAGCCGAGAAGTCTGTACTTGGACTCAGAGGAAACGAGGCGAGCAATAAGTGAACAGTACTAAAATAAGAACAAGACGAGCTGTACCTAGATATGATCAGAGGAACGAGAAGAACCTTCCTCCGTAGATTAAATAATGGGCTCATCTGATCAATGACAGAGTGTGTAATTGTCGAAACGTTGTGATAATAACAAAAATGTGAATAATGATAATTCCTCATCGCAGAAGTTCGAAGGAAGGCGATGAAGTGATAATAAGACCAAAAATGAAGATTATCTACTTAAGGAGACATGGCCACGTGTATATAGATGTTAGTTAGTTCCAGTGACTTGACCTAAAAAGTTGTGAGTTCAATACCAGGCTACAGCAGCGGTGAACAAATAACTTAGAGATTTAAGTTAAAAGGAGATAACTACATGGCTACCAGAAATGGAATGAGAATGATATATCACAGTGATCGTAATAAAGGATTCGGCTCGCAATTCCTAGTACCTGAAGAAGGCCGGAGCGTACAACGGCCGAAACGTCGTAAACAAGGCAATAAATATGAGGACGATAGATCGAACAATGTAAATTGTAGTAAAAATGAGGATAATAACCTACATGTAAATAATATAATGGTAATATTAATCATTTCCTTATGAAGAAACATTCAGCATTCATTGACCAAGGATCTACTACTGTCGGTTGAAATTTATATTTTCCCCTTAAAACAATTTTTCAGTAAAATAGGTTTCTTAAAGCCAGAAGCTGTTATTACTGAGAGGTAGCTTCCTTCTTAATCTTTTGTTGAAATTAGTATGGAGTGTCAACAACTTCATTATGTCAATATTGCCTATATATATTACTAGCAGTATAGCCCGGCGTTGCTCGGGTGTAATGAAAGCTTTAAAACTAATCCATGGTCCTGGAGCTCAGACTCTTTGGACATTCTCACGAAAGACTAAAAAGCAATAGTTGTGTCCAGTTAAAGTGAAACCATAGACTGAAAGAAAAATGAATGGATGTAAGTCAAATTTTGATTTCCTGCTATCGATATCAAATAAGTTTTTCGTCGTAAACTGAATTTTGAAGGCTAAATAAGTACTCTGAGTGAATTGTATCATGGCTGAGACTAAGAACTATAATTATACCTAATAAGAGCCAAACCTGAAGCAAAAACTAAAATAAAAGGGCTGAAGAAATACAGACATACAGGCAGATAAACAGACACACACACAAACATCTTGCCTTTTATATATATATTATCGATTTTCTGCACTATTGTAAGAACTGCAACCTTAAAACTTCTGAATATCGTTTCTTATGTCTTTGTCTATGTGTGTATCAAATTTGATTAAAATCGGGCCACTCCTTCTATAACCCGATTTTTTCGATTATCGATTTTCGATATTTATCGGGGGTATTTCGACACAAAACCTAGCTAAAAACACTCGCAGACGCTTATAGTACAACTGTGTAAATTTTCAAGAAAATCGGTTCAGCCGTTTCGGTGTCTATAAGTAATGGACACACACACACACACACACACACACACACACAGACACACAGACACACAGACAAAGATCCATTTATAAATAAGTTTAGATCCATTTTAGTTGTAGCTGTTGTTAAAAGACCACTGTTGAAACACCGGTTTTCGTGCGATTATCAAAGTTAAGCAACGTCGAACCCGGTTAGTAACTAGATTGATGACTGCTTGGCAATACAAGGCTTGGATGTAATTGATAACGGCTCAGATTTGAAAATCGGAGAGCTGAGTTCCAATTCTAGTCGAGTTCATTATCTTCATTTACACAGAAATACCCTTCCTCTTCTCTCCAACTGGATTGATTAGTAAGACTTGTACCAGTAAATCATTATTATTTTCAAAAAATCTTACTATGTAAAACACTCTGGCTTTAAGTAAGGTTGATTCAGTTAAGTGCCATACGCGATAGACGCTTTGAACTATCATGTCTCGAAAGAGACATGACTGACTGGGCAGAAGATTATCCTGCAGGAGGTTGCCATTGCTTTCTGCGGTAGACTGGTTGCCGACCAAGTCTATAGAACCCAGTCTGTCCTGTTATTTGATTCATGGCTAGAGGGGGCAGAAATGTATTATATTATTAAGTAGTAATTAGTGGGGGATCAGTTTATTACTTCAAAACAATAGAACGATCCCCCACTTTATGCCCAGTAGAAGCTTTAATCATGATTCCAATTAAGTGCCATATGTGATACACGCTTGGACGATCATGTCTCAAAAGAGACATGACTGACTGGGTAGAAGATTATCCTGCAGTAGGTTGCCATTGCTTTTTGCGGTAGATTGGTTGCCAGCCAAGGCTATAGAACCCAATCTGTCCTGTCATTTGACTCATAGTTAGAGGAGGAAGAGATGTATTATATTATTAAGTAGTAATTAGTGGGGATCAGTTTATTACTTCATAACAATATAAAACTGATCCCCCACTTTATGCCCAGTAGAAGCCTTAATTATGATCCCAGCTATTATATTCAATCAGTCAGTTAAGTGCCATACGTGCTACACGTTTGGACGATCATGTCTCGAAATAAACATGACTGTCTGGGTAGAAGATCCCGCAGTAGGTTGCCATTGCTTTTTGCGGTAGATTGGTTGCCAGTCAAGGCTAGAGAACCCAATCTGTCCTGTTATTTAACCCATAACTGGAGTGAAGAGACGGTTGGGATGTGCGTTGTGGTACAGTGGATATCGGCTCGGGACGAGAAACCGGGGAGTCGAGATCGAATTCCAGTTGAATCCATTGTATTCACTTACGCGCAAATACCCTTGGGAAAGGTATTAATCCGTCTCTTC
>JBBBDQ010000386.1:1912500-2012500 GCA_037127315.1 Ascarosepion bandense | reverse complement strand
ATCTATCTATCTATCTATCTATCTGTTTGTCTAAGTGTTCTCGTGAATAAAGTCTATTGAGTAAATACTGTATAAGAGAACGTTTCGGGCGGGAGACTGTCAATAATGCCTGCTTCTGGTTTCCCGAGAGATTTGAGGTCGGTAGAAGGCACCAGAATTTTTAAATGCAATATGCAGAAATCGCTCACAGTCAAATCAGATTAGCTGAGGAATACTCACAGGAGTGAATTTCTCTTTTCTGGAAGTGGGAAACAGAGTGGCCGCTTGAGAAAGAACGCACATATAATGTAATTGCTTCGGTTTGAAATTGATTTTTCTCTTCTCAGTGAATGGGCTTTTATTGTCTTTTCACGGGAATTTTGAAAGTAAAAAGGAAAAGTAGAGATAAAATTATCATAATAACATTTGTTATGAAATCCACGTGGAAGGACGCCCATATGACCCGACAAAAGAACTGGTGCCATTTTTCTCTTGCTACAATATACCTGTAAAGAAATGGGTTTAGAATATTTAAATATACCATACCACATTGCAAACGAATCTTCTTATTTCATGGCTCTCCACAGTTTCCTTTTCTTTGAAGTTCTTACTAAATTTTACCTTATCGATAATTCTTCTAAACCCTGGTCTGTCTTCCATTTACACAAGTTCATTAGATAGGATATGCGCTCTTTTCCTCTGTCTCTCTTACCTTCAGTATGTCCTGTGAGTGTTAAACTTTCCAAGCCCTCTTTTCTCATTATGTGTCCTAGAAATATCCACTGACTATTTCTAAATGTTCAGTAAAAGTGTTCTTTTTGCCATTTTCGATAAAATTTCATCGTTGCTCATATGTTCGGTCCATAGTATTCTCAGCATCCTTCTGTAAAACCACATTTCTGATGCTTAAGTTTCTTCTTCTGTGAGGAGTTTGTCTAGCATTCACTGCTAGATAAGAGGTTTGATATTACGTAAGAGCTCAGTACACATTTCTTTGCTTCTAACGATATTTTTCTATTTTTGTATTTTTTAACATTTACTTAGCTTTTGAAAGGCACCTTTCGTTATCTCAATTCTCTGTCGGTTGTCAAACTTTTCATATTTTTTAAAACACTTCAGAGATATTTGATTTTTTTGTATTTCCTTGTCCTAACTTGGAAGCTTGGATACAGTCACTTTCTCACCGGCGCATTGTGGCTTCCCTGTGTCTCTTCTACAAATACTTTCACAACTTCTGCTCCGATGAACTTAGCTCACTGGTGCCCCCTTTATATGAATTTACTCGAGCCACAAGATTAGCAAATACGTCCCACCCTTTTACAGTGAAACCAATAAAATATGAACGCAAATTCTACTCCATCAGCTTCTTTTCTCGCACTTCGCGTCTGTAGAATTCCCTTCCGTTTATTTGCTTCTCCGACAGCTACAATCTCCAAGAATTTAAATGTAAAGTCAATAGTCATCTCCTATCTCACTGACTTGCAACCTCTCTCTCATGCTCCTTTCTCCGTACACTCCACTCTCATCAGTATTCTCATCCCTCTCTGACATCTCCTGTAACCTGTCACTCTTTCTCATAATTTCCTCCTATGTAACCCCTTACGCACCAGTGGCAGTAGACGACTGCCTTCCTTGGGGCAATATATATATATATATATATATATATATATATATATATATATATAGCCTTGGGTATGACGATAAACTACATCCAGCAGCAATGCTTTTGATCGGGAGATTGGAAGTTTTGAAGTGGAACCAGCTCTTAATTGCTGTTGTTTTCAGGTTCACTGTGACCTTGGGTGGTAGCACTTGTTAGGGTCCCAGCTATAGGCAAATAGTGAACCCCAAACAAAAGCAAAACACTATGAAAATATAAAAATACATTTTTATATACAAAATTACCAACACCCGATAGTAAAATTACCAACAATATAATTTTAAATCGAAATGACCAGCAACGCAATTTTATAGCAAAATTACCAACATTAAGTTTATTTGTAGTTAAAGGCCTACAATTGCGTTCAAAATATTTCGATTTTGGCATTAAATCACCCATAGATGTTGATATGCCGCTAAACAAAATCAACCTACTTATTTTTATTTTGGTATCCTTAATTTGTAATTTGTATGTCGAGCAGTTCTTTTTGTTAACAACCATGCATTCTGCTGGATCGTGGAGAAATGACAATACATAGATATAAGTAAGTAATACGTTTATTCTTTTTTTTTTTTTATCATTTCACCCCGAGCATGGCGGAAACGCCACTGATGTGCAGGGGGCTACATAAATGTAAAAAGATTAATTAGAAAAGAGTGAGGAGTACAAGCTAGTTAGAAAGGAACAATAGAAAGCTGAGAAAGCAGGTGCGATGACAGATACATAGGTGGAGAGAAAGGGAAGGTTATACAGGGGAGGGGAGAGAGATAGAGGCCAGTGGTTAGTAGATGAGTATTGACTTTGCATTTAAATTTCTGGAGGTTGTAGCCGTCAGGAAAGCAAGAATATGGGAGTGAGTTCCACAGGCGGGAAGTGCGAGAGAGGAAGCTGCAGGAGTAGAATTGTCGTCTGTGTTTGGCTAACCTGACTGTGAATGGGTGGGACCCAGTTGCCAGTCTGGTTGCACGAGTAAACACCTGTTGAGGAGGCATCAGTGACTTAAGCTCATACAGTAGTACACGTCTGTGTTAGGTGCCAACAACAGGTGAGCTGAGTAGACAACGACCGTGCTAGCCGTCAGCTGCCGACTCCACCTGTCGCTACTCAATATTAATCCTTTATATATTGTGAACCGTATGTCACGTGTTCGAGCTACGTTACAACACATCCTATGTTTATGCAATTGATATTTGTTCCTTAAAATTTTGAGTAACAGTAAGGAAAGGAACTGAGATTACATAGCAGTTCAGTACTCTTTTCATTGTTTTTATAAATTTTTTTTGTTTCTTAATACCGTGCTTAACTTCTAGAAGGCAATTTTCGCTATCCCAATTTGTGATGCAGTAGATATCGACTAGGAACGACAAAGTGGGATGCCGAGTTCAAATTCTATTTGAATTCCTTGCATTCACTTACGCACAAATACTCTTGGGAAAGGTATTAATCCGTCCCTTCCCTCTAGCTATGAGTCAAATAACAGGACAGATTAGGTTCTATAGCCTTGGCTGGCAGTCAGTCTACCGCAGAATATAATAGTTGGAATCATGATTAAGGCTTCTACTGGTCATAAAGTGGGGGTTCGGTTTTCTATTGTTACGAAGCAATAAACTGATCCCCCACTAATTATTACTTAATAAGATAATACATCTCTCCCCATTGTAGCTGTAGGTCAAATAACCGCACAGATTGGGTTCTATAGCCTTCGTTGGCAGCCAGTCTACTGTAGAAATCAATGGTAACCTACTGCGGGATAATCTTCTGTCCAATCAGTCATGTCTCTTTCGAGATATGATCGCCCAAAGCGTGTATCACGTATGGCACGTAACTAACTGACTGAATATAATAGTTGGAATCATGATTAAGGCTTTTACTGGTCATAAAATGGGGAATAGGTTTTCTATTGTTATGAAGTAATAAACTGATCCCCCACTAATTACTACTTAATAATACCATACATTTCTTCCCCCTCTAGCTATGACTCAAATAACCGCATAGATTGGGTTCTATAGCCTTGGCTGGCAAATCTACAATGACAATCTACTGCGGGATGATCTTATGTTCAGTCAGTCATGTCTCGAAAGAGACATGATCGCCCAAAGCGTGTGTCACGTATGACACTTAACTGACTGAATGTGCCTTAAGATTCCATTGCCATACTTGCCATTGTTCTTGTTTTACTTCACTATCTTCTGTATGAGTCCTTGTAATTTTTTTTATGTGTCTGCTATCAACACTTCGTCATCTTCATAACTTATGTTGTTCAGATTGTGGCGGCCAATCATGGATTCTGGTAGGACTTGTAATTATCTCAGAACAGTCTTGCTGTATAGGCTGAATAAGTTCAGTGAGAAGACTGACTCTTCTCTTACACTCCTTTCTATTTTTGTATTTTTACTGAATTCATTAGTATGGAATATCAGCTTTTTGGTTATCTTAATTATTTTCTCTTCGAGTTAGATGTGCCATCCATTTTTGTTGTTGCTTTTGTTGATAGTCACCAACTAATGTCGTATCTGTTCTTTGCTAGAGTTCTTGATTGTAATTCTGTAGCAGCAGTATATCAGTCAGTTAAGTGTCATTCATGATACACGCTTAGGCGATTATGCCTCGAAGAGATATGACTGACTGGGCAAAAGATGTTCCCGCAGTGGCTAGCCATTACTTTCTGCGGTAGAGTGGTTGCCAATTAAGGCTATAGAACCCAATCTGTCCTGTTATTTAATCCATAACTGGAGGAAAGAGACGGATTAATACCTTTCCCAAGGGTATTTGCGAGTAAGTGAATGCAGCGAATTCAACTGGAATTCGATCTCGGATCTTCAATTTCTCGTTCCGAGCCGATACGGTTCTTGATTGTAATTCTCTAGCACCAGTAATAAAAGACTTAAAAAAAAAATGAAAAATTCGGAAACTGAATGTTAATCTTCCAAAGTTAGTTTAAAATTTGGTAAAAGTTAGCTGACGTATTGATACGTTTCTTACATGCTCAGAGAAGCAAATCAAGTTAAGTTTATGTAGCAAAACTTATAAAACCGACCAACTAGAAAAAAACCCCCAAAAAACAAAGAAACAAAAGAACAAAACAAAAAAAAAAAAAACAAACAAAATGGCACTTTTAAATTGAAAATAATTTATTTAAACTTAACATAAAATTTGCTACAGCTGTTTCTGAAACAACAAAAGATTTACTATAAAACAAAATCCTAACAACATAAAATCTGAAGATGGAATTTTCACTATCGCCTCTAATTTGCCACAAAAAATACATAGAAGAAACTTCAAGAAATTTAAATAAACTATATGAACGGAAAAGAGATTTTTTTTCAAAACAATACACTCAGTGCATTCATGATTTAACGTAATGAGTCTGATCATCATTTCAATTTAAGAAAGAAATTAACTAAGCCGACATTGCACTGATATATGACACTATTTGTTATAACCCAACGTATGGTTGCAAGAGAAAGAACAAACAAGGATTTAAATTTCAACAAGCGTATACTGATCAATTTTCAGAGTATACACATAATACTCAATTTGAAATTATTTTTGATCGATACTCGTATTTAAGTAGATATTCTGTTTATAATCAAACAGTATATATGTCATTCGGCAGGATTCGAACCTGCGACCCCTATCCACATAAGGGAGCCACACATTGATCTGGCGCGTCTTAGACCTCTCGACCACGAATGACCAACAGTCTAAACGAAATCAAATCACGCCTATATAACAATTTTCGATTCGCGCAAATAACCATATTTGCACTGAAATGTATCGTAATGTCAACAAATGTAAACATGTTACGAAAATTAATGAAGATTAACGAAATGGTTATAAACAACCGACAATTTGAAATGATTTGTTTGAACATTATTTTTGATCGATACTCGTATTTAAGTAGATATATATTTATTTCTACCAGCCTGATTATTTACGATAAGTTTTTTGTTACGAAAATGTTTGTCATTCGGCAGGATTCGAACCTGCGACCCCTAACCATATAGGGGAAGCCACCAATTGACATCTCGACCACGAATGAGCAACAGTCTAAATACTAAATAATACTCAATACCAAGATATGTCACTGTGTGAAAAAATAACCCAATTGTTGATAAGTAGTTCTTTGGTTGCAATTGGTAAGGTGAAGCGATTAGGTTCAAGGGTGTTGTTAGTAAGGGAGGAATTGATGGTTCGGTTGGTCGAAGTCTTGATAGCCTGGAGTGAATTAGTGAACATATGTGGAAGGATGAGTGAAATGTCGGTGGCGTGGTTGATCCTACTATCTTCAGGGTTAAAACTGACACTGGTGAGATGTGTGTGGATGAGCCGGTAATCGTGTGATTTGGTCAACGTGTTGAGTTGAGTTGAATTGCCTGTTTTCGACGAAGAGTGCAGTTTTTATATCTATGACTTAACGAGTGCTGGCTCTTATATTCACCCTTTCTTGCGGCAAAGTTCGTATTTGGCTTTTGCATTTTAGATTTTGTGCGGGGCTTTGTTTTGTGAACCGGGGGGAGGGTCAATTCGACTCAACTCAACACGTTGACCCAATCACACGATACTCGCCCTAACCCCCCGCACAAAAGATGATTGTTTTATTTTGAATTTTGGTTTCTTAGCAGTCACATGCGGCTGACATGTCTCGTCAAATCTAAACTTATTTATAAATGGAACTTTGTCTGTATGTGTGCGTGTGTGTCTGTGTGTGCGTGTGTCCGTTACCTATAGACTCCGAAACGGCTGAACCGATTTTCTTGAAAATTTACACAGTTGTACTATAAGTGTCTGCGAGTGTTTTTAGCTAGGTTTTGTGTCGAGGTACCCCCGATAAATATCGAAAATCGATAATCGAAAAAATCGGGTTATAGAAGGAGTAGTCTAATTTTAATCAAATTTGATACACTCATAGACAAAGACATAAGAAACGATATTAAGAAGTTTCAAGGTTACAATAGTGCAGAAAATCGATAATATATATATATATATATATATATATATATATATATATAAAAGGCAAGGTGTTTGCCTGTGTGTCTGTTTATCTGTTTGTATGTCCTTTATACAAATCCACAATTTTTATCCGATTCTCACCAAACTTCACACAAATATTCTTTAGGCTGAATCTGAGCTCCAGGACAATGGATTAGTTTTAAAGCTTTCATTACACCCGAGCAACGCCGGGCTATACTGCTAGTGCATCTATAAATCAGAAAGAGATTTTAGTATAAAATATTTCATTCATCAACTGTAAGTTTGCAACCAGATTCTTACAATAATTTCATCTTTCTTAACAAATTTTTTGTTGTCACAATATGGAATATTTAAAAACAACAACGACAAAACCAAAAGCGCTGAGAAACCGAATGAAATCGGCTGTGCTGTGCGTCTAGACGTCTAGTCGCTTACTCCGCGTTGTTACCCCAAGCAAGGTGGTAACGCCACTGATGTGCAGGGGGGGGGCTACATAAGAGAAAAAGTTAAAACAGGAGGAGAGTGAAGAGAAAGACGGACCAGTTACAGCGGGTGTCAGAGAAGGGGCTAGAGAAGGATGGGAACACAGGTGTGACGACAGTTGCAAAGATGGAGAGAAAAGAAAGGATATGCAGGTCGATGGAGAAAGAACTGAAGTCAAGTGGATAAGAGATGGGTATTGACATTGCATTTATATTCCTGGAGGTTGTAGCCGTCAGGAAAGCAAAAATATGGAAGAGAGTTCCACACACGGGAAGTGTGAGAAAAGAAGCTGATGGAGTAGAATTGTCGGCTGCACTTGGTTGATCTAACTGTAAATGAGTGGGACCTTGTTGCCAGTCTGGTTGCACGAGTAAATTCTTGTGGCGGGGGCGTTAGTGACTTAAGTTCGTCGAATTGTTCACTTTGATACGAACAAAATCTTCAATCAATACATCAAAATGGAGTTTGTATTTGAGAAATATGCAATGTTGGTAGTGTACAAAGCTAAACAAAAAGCAACAGAATTAATTGGAATACAGGACAAAAACTTATGAAGAGGTTATCCGAAAAAGAAAACAGCATATGACCAAGAATATTGTAAGTGAAATCATAATGGCGACGGTCCTGAGCATGACGATAAACTGCATCCGGCAGCAAACCTCTGATTGGAAGGTTGTGAGGAGCACGGAACCACCTCTTAATTGCTGTTGTTCCCAGGTCTACCCTGACCCGGTGTGGTAGCACCTGTTAGGGTCCCAGCTATGGGCAAATAGTTAACCCCCAAACTTGGGTCAAAACGTTATGAAAGTATAAAAATACACTATGAAAGTATAAAAATACACTATGAAAGTATAAAAATACACTATGAAAGTATAAAAACACAATATATACATAGAAATAGACCTTTATAAAAAAATATACATTTTTGAAGAAAACATTATTACCAGAACACATTTTTGAAGGAAAAAATTCTCAGCAAAACATTTTACAATACAAAAATAGAAGACACTTTCAGTTTTCTAAAATAAAAAGGAATAAAAACAAAAAAAAGTTCCTTAAAATCTGACTAAATCAACCTTCTCACTATAACCAAACATTAAAAAATACCTTAAAACCCCACCTTTTTGGCGTTAAATAACCCACAGAGGTGTTGATATGCCGTTAAACAAAACTTAAACTCAAACATAATGGTGTGTCTAAGTGTCTTTTTATATTTTATATGTATTTTTATTCGGTCGATCGAGCTTGGACATTCATGAGTCTATCACGCCAAACATAACGATCTTGCATCAAGGTCAGAAGTTCATTAAGGTGGCAGTCTGTGTCATAACATAGTTGGTCAATGTAGGTAGTTGCTGGGCGATCAACCCGTCTTGATCCGTGAAACTTACATTAGCGATTAAGAGATGACGAGTCAGTTGAATATTCCATAGATCTCTTCTGGCAACTTTAGTGTTAGTATGGTCTGTAATGTTGCTGTTGTCTAGCTCTTTCAATTGTTTTGCAAGGGTTTTTGGAACTATTCCAAGTGCATCTACAGTGTGTGATGGCTAATGGTCGCTCAAATTACGAAAAAATTAAAATAACACTGGTATCTTTCTTTAATAGACATATTTACCAAAATTACACAAAAATATCTTGAAATACTAAAGAGTAAATTTATTCAATAAAATCGCTATTGGCTTCAACCATGCAGCACTGATTCCTATGTCCTCAATGTCTATATCTATAAATGCTCTGCAGGGTGCGATGGATAAATTGCCGTCTCAATGACACAAAAATGAAAATAACACTGACCAAAAATTACACAAGAATATCTTGAAATACTAAAGAGTATACATATTCAATAAAATCGCTATTGGCTTCAACCATGCAGCACTGATTCCTATGTCCTCAATGTCTATATCTATAAATGCTCTGCAGGGTGCGATGGATAAATTGTCGTCTAATTGAAAAAATGAAAATAACACTGACATCCCATTTTAACAGATATATTTGCCAAAGTTACACAAAAATATCTTTAAATACTAAAGATTAAATGTATTCAGTAATTCATTGGTTTCAACCACGTTGTTCAGGCGACTTCGGAACCTCCTGCATATCTTTTGGATGATCTTCTTGTTTGAGTTGGTGACTGCTGCCATAATCTTTGCCTTCAGGTTTCTCACTCGACTGTGCCCCGCTACATAATGACCAATTAGGTTGCAATCTGGGGAGTTAATAGCCAGATGTAAGCGGTAATATGGTTGTAGAAATTGTCTGACAGCCATGACTTGGTTCTTTTGCTTGTGTGGCATGGTGCAGAGTCCTATTGCTAGACATAGGTTCTTCCAGCAGCCATCCTCTTGACCCAAGGCAGCACTACCTCCTGAAGGCACTTGATGTAGGCCTCCGTGTTGAATCTGGGGCTCCGTGGAAAGATTGATGCAGGCATAACGTCCCCATTAGTAGTGATCACCCCAAAAACTTTCATAATAACTCATCATATTATTTCCAAATATTTTACACTGTTCTCAGATTAACACCCAAACACTTTGAAATATTCGTATTGAAACTTACAGCGAGAACGCCATGCGAAAAAAAAAATCGAAAACAATAATTTCCAGCGAAAATAATTGCGCCAAGTCTTGTCGCAGACTGTGTGCAGTCGACAAACTCATAAGCAAACAACGCGCATGCGCGAAATGAAAAATATATAATGGCGGAAATTTAACCATCCACCTCTCTTTCTCTCTCTCTCTCTATATATATATATATACATATATATATATATATATATATATATATATATATTTTACAACGCAAGGGTTAGTTTTCGAATTTCGTGTCTAGCGAAAGGAAGAATATATATATACTAGCAGTATAGCCCGGCGTTGCACGGGTGTAATGAAAGCTTTAAAACTATTCCATGGTCCTGGAGCTCAGACTCTTTGGACGTTGGCACGAAAGACTAAACAGCAACAGTTGTTTCCAGTTAAAGCGAAACCGTAGACTGAAAGAAAAATGAATGGATGTAAGTCAAATTTTGATTTCCTGGTATCGACATCAAATAAGTTTTTTTCGTCGTAAAGTGAATTTTGAAGGCTAAATAAGTCCTCTGAGTAAATGGTATCATTGCTTACACTAAGAACTACAATTATACCTACTTAGAGACAAGCCCGAAGCAAAAACTAAAATAAAAGGGCTGAAAAAAAATACAGACATACAGGCAGATAAACAGACACACACACAACATCTTGCTTTATATATATGTATATATATATATATATATATATATATATATATATTATCGATTTTGTGCATTATTGTAAGAACTGCAACCTTAAATCTTCTGAATATCGTTTCTTATGTTTTTGTCTATGAGTATATCAAATTTGATTAAAATCGGACCACTCGTTCTATAAGCCGATTTTTTCGATTATCGATTTTCAATATTTATCGGGGATACCACGACACAAAACCTAGCTAAAAACACTCGCAGACACTTATAGTACAACTGTGCAAATTTTCAAGAAAATTGGTTGAGCCATTTCGGAGTGTATAGGTAACGGACGGACGGACGGACGGACGGACACACACACACACACACACACACACACACACACATGCACATACAGACAAAGTTCAATTTATAAATAAGTTTATATATATATATATATATATATATATATATATATATATATATATATATATATATTTCATTTGTAAACGACTTATTACGCAACCTCGGTTTCTACCATGAGTGGTGTTTTTAGGCGATTTGCAGAAACTGATTTTACCGTTTACCGTTTTATTAAGAACTCTCACATAACGGTATTTTTATTTGAACGCTCACGTGGCAGAGAATTACAAGAAATTATAACATTTTCATCCATGGTTGTATGAACCTGACTGGCATTTTCAGTATGGTTACATTTACACATTTCCGTTCTTTCATTCAATAGTCCATTTTTGTTTGGGAATAGCATAATTTCTAACTTTTCTTCCTGGCACATATTTTGCCACCGTTGTAAGTTTTGGCTGTTTTTACTATACTCCAAGTTATGTCTGGGTCTTTTACATATTTTGATTTCAATTTCCACACGTGACTAGCCAATTTTGTACAGTTTTTTTAAGTTTTCTATTTTAAATGCAGACTTGTGATTGAACCACCTGGTCTTAAAGGTGTCTTTGGTTGATCCCAAATATATTTTATTTTGGCCATTTGGGTCATGTACTTTTGTCTTGTAAATGACTTCTTTTGTATTGTAAAGTCCTTGGCGTTTTGTTCTTTTATGAAACTATCTAAATTACTAGTACAACTATAACTAAACTTGATTTTGTTTCTATTGAAAATTTTGTTTTATTGTCACAACAGTAAACGGTAAAATCAGTTATTGCAAATCGCCTGAAGACATTACTCATGGTAGAAACCTAGGTCGCGTAATAACTCGTTTATAAATGGAAAATATTAAAAAATTCTACAATATAATTCTATTGAACAATTTTAATACAAATTTGAACTGGTTTTATTTTATTATGACCAAAAACTAAGTAATTAAACAATCAATAAATCAATATATATGTCTATCCACACTGATGAGCTGTGATGCAGCGAAACAGGCTTGTATGTGGATGACTAATATTTTATGCTCTCATTACGATTGAGCTCTCTGGAGAAGAAAATTTTAAAAAGTTTCCACTTCTGCTATATACGTGACTCTTCAGAAACGAATTGAGTTCTTTCATTGACTGGCGTGTGTATACACTGCTTATATACAACACGTTAAAATTTCCCTTCTCTGATTCCATGCGCCTATGGCTAAGGAAGTAGCGACTTCGACTGACACCAAATCGGTCGTGTTTCGATCCCGGCCAGAAGCAAGTGGGTGTGTCTAGCCACTCTGATGAGCTGTGATACAGCGAAACAGGCTTGTATGAGGATGACTTATATATATATATATGACTTATATATAGGATGACTTATATATATATATATATATATATATATATATAATGGTGCCCTATTCTATAGGAATGGACTCTTCCTCTGTCAATAAATACTAACCTGCGTGACTTCGGGGGAGGCAGTATAGTGACAGTCGAGGCGCGGCGTAACTATACAGTTCGGGCGTTCGATTTGTTGACTCCTAACACTCATACTTTGTATATATGTTCTGTTATTCTAATACACTGGTTGAACCTACCTTCTTGTTTCCGTGTCTTTCTTCTTGGTCCTTCTTGCTTTCTTGCTTTCTATCTTTTCCCCACAAATATTACTATTTATAATTATGAATTAACTCGTTTGATTTAATCTTGTAGCATTTTAATATTTTAAAATTTTAAAATTTTAATTTTTTATCTACATATAGTCTCAGTATATTTAAATTTTAAATTTTTTAAAAAGCAATAACCTAACTGTTGTGGATTCTTGTTTAGAAAACCACACAATATAATAATAACAACATAAAAAAGATATGAGAGGAAAAAAGGTAAGTGTATTGAACAAAAGATATACAACCTGTACAAGGTTAGTAGATTCAGGAATACTTGTTAGTAGGAGTCAAATATATACAAAGAAGTAAGTCCGGGTTATAAGTCTATATTCTTGCTGACCAACGAGCGGCGGCTCAACTGCTCTGACAAACACCAACTCTAACAACAACTATATTTAGTTGTCCCTCCTAGTAAGGGCAATATGTGACACATGGTCAGTTTTGACTGGGATTTCCGGGCTATATGGCCCGGCCAAAAAATGTCTGTCTATTTTTCCCCAGTCGTGGTTCGGCGGAACCACGACTGGCTTATTGCTCTCTGCTCGGAAGCAGAGAGCGCCCTCTACCCGAAGGCAGAGAGCTGACAGTGTTATAGTTGAAGAGTCTCAGCAACTCTAACAACAACAAAAACCCGTTCTGTGTAGGAAGGATTATTTTATACCATGGAAGAATCCATAGAGTGTGTGAAAAGGGGTGACTCCCCAACACTAACTTTATAAGATTTAACTCCCATGAACATTGAGTGAACTTAAATTCAAATCTATTAAACTGTCAGTTTGTAAAGTCTGTAAAAACTGCCCAAATGTCGAGAGCCATAATCAATGTTGTTTTTTTGTAATTGAATATGTAGTTTTTTTAAAAAATGTCTATCTATAGTGATACGATATTTTTAAAAACACGGTCTGAAAGTCTATTATTACTTTTATTATTATTATTATTATTATTATTATTATTAATGATTCCTTGGTTATTTTTTAAAGAACACAACAACGTGAAACAAACGCTAGTTAATATCGGTTTTCCGAACTACCTTATAAATAAACAAATTGTATTATTTCTTTCTAAAGTAAGCAAAGGCAACACTGAACATACAGATAAAAACGAATAATATCAACATTTTCTATAAAAATCAAATACACTTTAATTATAAGCAGGATAAATTTGCGCTCTGAAATATTACGAAATACACAACCACTGTTGACCAGAATACGAAAATTAACTTTAATTATCGAGTATAAAACATAAAAACAGCTAACCTCATCGTTGATCATCAGCAAAAGGTGCAACCCAAAATGCCAAATACAGGTGGGGGATGCCAGAATAAAGCAGGTGCAAAAATTTAAATACCTAGGAAGTGTTCTAACAGGAGATGGAAAGTGCGACACAGAGATCGGAAGACGAATTGGCATGGCAAAGGACGCGTTCCAGAAGCTGAGTAAAGTACTAACACACATGAAAATTTTACTAGAAACAAAGAAAAAGTGCTGGATTGCTATGTGATGTCAGTTCTTCAATACGGCAGTGAATGCTGGACAATATCATTGAAAATGAGGACAAAACTGAAAGCAGCGGAAATGTGGTTCTACAGAAGGATGCTGCGGATATCGTGGACTGAGCATGAAAGCAACGATGAGGTGTTGGAAAGAATGGCAACAAAAAGGAAATTAATACTGAGCATCAGGAAGAGACAACTGAAGTTCCTGGGACATGCAATAAGGAAGGAGAGCTTGTAGAACCTGATACTGACTAGCCAGATAGAAGGAAAGAGAGACAGAAGAAGGCAGCGGATAACATATTTGCAGGACCTGATCAGGTGGATGACGGAACGGGGGTTGCCAGGAGTAACAGGAGCAAGCATAATGGGAGCCACAAGGGATAAGGAGACCTGGAGAACCATGATCGCCTACGTCCTGAAAGGACAGGGCACATAGAAGAAGAAGAACCTCATAGTCACCAATAACAGCAACTCACATGCAAAATCTAAATTACAGAAGACCAATATTATCCATGGATTCACATTTCCCTAAAGGAACCGTGCTTTTGATCCAAACAATTCAGGTGTAATTATATTATGTATATCACTACTTGCTGATCAAGAAGGCTTACGTTACATCACTCAGATCACCCATTTAAACACTCACAGAATCCTACTAGACACTGTCTGCAATATACTTGTAGAAAATACGACCAATCATAGCCACGTCATCATGTAAGAAAAACGGTTAAAAATAACAGAAGCATTAAAAAAAAAAGAATAAGGCAACATTTAATATCAAATAACACGCTGACCATGTATCAATAAATCGTTATTATGCCCCCCTTCAAAAAGAATTGCAATCAAAAAAATCTTCTGGCTTTAAATAGCAATGAAAGGGTTCATAGGCACGAAAAAAGAACCAACGAATGAATCAATCTGTCCCATAAAAAATTCTGCATTTGTATCCACATTTCAATACACTAAATGTAAGAAATATTATGGGACAACTGTTGTAATAATACCACTGTTCTATTGTTTAATGATTTCATAGTCTAAATAGATCAATTATTATGGAACAGAAGTTTCAATAAAAGTAATCGAAACTTATTTATAAATGGAACTTTGTCTGTGTGTGTGTGCGTTACCTATAGACTCCGAAACGGCTCAACCGATTTTCTTAAAAAAATTACACAGTTGTACTATAAGCGTCTGCGAGTGTTCTTAGCTGGGTTTTGTGTCGCGGTACCCCCGATAAATATCGAAAATCGATAATCGAAAAAATCGGGTTATAGAAGGAGTGGTCCGATTTTAATCAAATTTGATACACACATAGACAAAGACACAAAAAACGATATTCAGAAGTTTTAAGGTTGCAGTTCTTACAATAGTGCAGAAAATCGATAATATATATATATATAAAAGGCAAGATGTTTGTGTGTGTGTCTGTTTATCTGCCTGTATGTCTGTATTTCTTCAGCCCTTTTATTTTAGTTTTTGCTTCAGGTTTGGCTCTAAGTAGGTATAATTGTAGTTCTTAGTCTCAGCCATGATACCATTCACTCAGAGGACTTATTTAGCCTTCAAAATTCAGTTTACAACGAAAAAAACTTATTTGATATCGATACCAGGAAATCAAAATTTGACTTACATCCATTCATTTTTCTTTCAGTCTACGGTTTCGCTTTAACTGGAAACAACTATTGCTTTTTAGTCTTTCGTGCCAACGTCAAAAGAGTCTGAGCTCCAGGACCATAGCTTTCATTACACCCGAGCAATGCCGGGCTATACTGCTAGTGATAACATATTTATAATTAACCGAAAATATAGAATGTGAAGATGACTTTATATAATAATTCATTTTTACTTTCTCTTATGCCTTTCAAAAGTACTCCGTACGCGCAAAATTATATGAGATAATCGTTCATAGTCATCCATTATCCTTTGGCTACCATTAGTGCAAGTTACATTCTGAAAGAAACGATATTTTGTCGATCAGCTCACTTTTTGAGATCCGCTTGCTGTAATCGAATATCGATGAACTACCAATATTTGGAACGTGAAGGTGACGCGCGTTGGCCTTCGACTCGCTCGCCTTTCTTTATTCGCCTCTTTCTGTGGCGGTCGGTTTACGAAGAGAAACACGTTGCCTTGACAACAGCGGTTGTCACTGATATTAATTCGGCTGAAAGGCGTTGCGAGTAAGGAATCATTAGATTATTTAACACTCTTGGTTTGATTACGTCTTTGGGGAGTTTCACTCACCTGAGGGGAGAGACGAGAGAAGCAGAGAGAAATGGAAGGGGAGAGAGAAAGAGATAAAATAGGTTATGAGAGCGAGAGCGAGAAAGAGAGAAAGAGGGAAGTTATAGAAGCAAGAGGGTGAAATAATGACAGGAAAGCGGAGATGAAAAAAAAGGAGATGTCAGCAAACATGTCTAAAAATAGAGAAGGCTTGAGAGAACGGAAGTAAACAGAAGAAATATGCGCATATTTAACGATACATACATATTTAAAATTCTATCTATCTATCTATCTATCTATCTATCTATCTATCTATCTATTTGTTCGTATTCCTCAATCTTACACAATCAGTCCATTTCAATCTCTTTCTCTCTCTCTCTCTCTCTCTCTCTCGCTATCAGTTTATCTCACTCTCTCACACACAATCTATCTATCTATCTATCTATCTATCTATCTATCTATCTATCTATCTATCTCAGTCTGTTTCTATCTATCTATCTATCTATCTATCAGTTTGTCCATATTCATCACTCCATCTCAGTCAGTCCATTTCTCTCTCTATCTCTCTATCGCAATTTATGCATCAATCACTTTCTTTCTCTCTATCGCTACCAATCAGTTCATCTCTCTCACCCTCTCTCTCTCTCTCTCTCACACACACACACACAATCTATCTATCTATCTATCTATCTATCTATCTATCTATTTGTTCGTATTCCTCAATCTTACACAATCAGTCCATTTCAATCTCTTTCTCTCTCTCTCTCTCTCGCTATCAATCAGTTTATCTCACTCTCTCACACACAATCTATCTATCTATCTATCTATCTATCTATCTATCTATCTATCTATCTCAGTCTGTTTCTATCTATCTATCTATCTATCTATCTATCTATCTATCTATCAGTTTGTCCATATTCATCACTCCATCTCAGTCAGTCCATTTCTCTCTCTATCTCTCTCACACACACACAATCTATCTATCTATCTATCTATCTATCTATCTATCTATCTATCTATCTATCTATCTATTTGTTCGTATTCCTCACTCTTACTCAATCAGTCCATTTCTCTCTCTATCTCTCTATCGCAGTTTATTTACCAATCTCTTTCTTTCTCTCTCTCGCGCTATCAATCAGTTCATCTCTCTCTCTCACACACAATCTATCTATCTATCTATCTATCTATCTATCTATCTATCTATCTATCTATCTATCTATCAATGGCAGACAAGGAGCTGCGGTTAAAACTTTATATAATTTTCACGTGATCTTATAATATATTTCTTTCCAGTACATAAATTATATAAATGTTTGAATTTTTTAGATATTTATATTATCGACGATTATATTACATATACAGCTTAGTAGGTCTCCAGGTGTATTTAAATAAGACCTATTAGAGCTATGGTCGGGGATATGTAGCGTGAGTCTTCTCGTAAGCACGGACCGAGAAGGTTTCCCACAGATACTTTATTAGTTTGAGTGTAAATATATATAAACAGATAGTAGAATAAATATTTGGTGAAGTGAGTAAATAAGTAGGAAAAAGAAACGACATGAGGAAGTAAAAAATATTGGAGGGATAAAAAGGAGAAGGTGAAGAGAAGAAAAAGGAAAATGGTTGGAAAGTAACGAAGGAGGTGAGAGGGGAAAAAGAATGTGAAATGGAAGGAATGAATAAGGGGAAGAGAGGAGTAATGGGGACAGATAATATAAGTGTGAGAGAGAGAGAGGGGGGGGAGAAAGAGAGTGAGAAAGGTGGGAGTGGAATTTGAAGAGAAAGTGAGAATATGTATGATCATCAAACACGCATGAACACACACATGCACACTCTCACACAAGTACACGCGCCCACACTTAACTACATACACACACACACATATGAAGAGGGAGAGAGAAAGAGAGATAGATAGAAAAGAAAGAAAAATAAAGAATATGTAGAGAGAGAGAGAGAGAGAGAGAGAGAGAGAGGGAGGGAGGGAGAGAGAGTAGATATAGAATTCAACACACTGGGTGAATGTCATTTTTACATGGCCTGAAGATCGCTTGACTGTCACTATGCAGTGTTGATTTCTATATCCACTCTGTCCATTTATATCAGCATTATATCTCCGATACTGAGCACTCTTCCGCTATGAATATATCAAGTTTAGAAATATATATATATTTAACTAATACACATATATTTAACTAATATATATATATATATATATATGTGTGTGTGTGTGTGTGTGTGTGTGTGTGTGTGTGTGTGTGTGTGAGTTAAATATATGGATCGCAACCCGACAAGATAACATAGTGTAAAGAACAAAGTAGGAAACGTGTCTCAATCTAACATGTTTCACCTTTATTAAAGCTTCTTCAGAGATTGAGGCAAAAATGAAAAATTTATAAAGAGACCGTATGTTGGGATTTGGGGTTTATTCCTATTGGTCAGATATGTGTCCCATACAAGCAATAGATAATTATTTTCAAATGAATGTGTGTGGAACATTTTGTATCTGTGTGTATGCATAGAAACGCTTGTCTGTAGATATATGTATGCGTGTGTGTGTGTGTGTGTGTGCGTGTGTATGCGTGTGTGTGTGTGTGTGTATGCGTGTGTGTGTGTGTGTATGCGTGTGTGTGTGTGTATGTGTGTGTGTGTGTGTGTGTGTGTGTGTGTGTGTGTGTGTGTGTGTGTGTGTGTGTGTGTGTGTGTGCGTGCGTGTGTATGTGTTTTACTGAACAGTTACCCCTGCAGTACACCTTCATGCCACTGATGTTGTCTAAGGCAAAGGTAAATCCAGTACAGCCTGGCACATAACATTGAACTGTCTTAGGGACTCTATCTCCAGATTTGTCCACAGGATTTACTTCCAAATGCATTCCCATGATTGAGTATGGCCATAAGGTAGCAGAGATTTAAAACCAGAGTTTACCTTTTCTTAGATAAACTACCCTCACAAGCTGATGAGTTCCATCTACCCAAAGAATATATATACATGCATAAACACACACATATATGATAAAATAAAGTAAAAGAACAAAGTGGGAAACGTATCTCAAGCCACTGGACTCTAGCTCTCTCCCCACCTCCGTATATCCTTCCCTTTCTCTCCACCTATGTATCTGTCATCGCACCTGCATTCTCAGCTTTCTATTGCTCCTTTCTAACTTTGTACTCCTCACTCTTTTCTAATTAATCTTTTTGCAGTTATGTAGCCCCCTGCACATCAGTGGCATTTCTGCCTTGCTCAGGGTGAAATGATTAAAAAAAAAAAAAAAATCTAACGTTTCACTTTCATTAAAGCTTCTTCAGAGATTGAGGTAAAAATGAAAAATTTATAAAGAGACGGTATGTTGGGATTCGAGGTTTATTCTTATTGGTCAGATATGTGTCACATGTATTAAAGCAATAGGTAATTATTTTCAAATGTATGTGCAGGAATATTTTGTAATAAAGACAAGCGTTTCTATGCATAAAATATTCCACGCCCATAATGTTAATAGAATAGCCGAAAGCACTCAGATATATAGAATATTTGAATGGTTTTGTCTATTCATTTTATGTAAATTCTTTTCATAGCGTCTGATAAGCTTAATAGCATTATCGTTGAAAGAAGAAAGAAAATCACAATTGATACATGTTTTTTTAATCCTTTCTGAGCTTTCAGTTTACATCAGTCATTATCAAAGATGAAAATTATATTAAATGTATTAAACAGTAGTAGTCGTCTATTTTGTTTGCATGGAAGATTTTCAATGCAGCGGCGAACAGCTTGTAATTTTAAAAGGATTTCCATAAAATAGATAAATAAAACTTGTCTATATTATTTAATGAAACATACATCTATCTATCTATCTATCTATCTATCTATCTATCTATCTATCTATCTATCTATCTATAAAGTGGAAATTGATGTCAACACCCAGAGGTGACAGTCTATTTCATAGAAACCGCGATAGTCAGGCCGTTTAATGTTACTGTCCCCTCGTGACGTTGATTACAATGCGAACTTTTATATTTGCATACGTTCTATCCCTGATATTGATCCCTTTAAACCATAAATATTAACTATACACACTTTGGGCGATCATGTTCCGAAAGAGACATGGCTGACTGGGCCGAAGATTATCCCGCAGTAGGTCGCCATTTCTTTTTGCGGTAGACTGGCCAAGGTTATTGAACCCAATCTGTCCTGTTTATTAACCCATAACTGGAGGAAAGAGACGGATTAATACCTTTCCCAAGGGCATTTGCCCGTAAGTGAAAACAAGGAATTCAACTGGAATTTGAACTCGGTACCCTGATTTCTCGTTCCGAGCCGATATCCACTGCACCACAACGCACGTCTGAAATCATAAATATACCATACCCTAAAATAATATTTTAACACTCACTCACTCACACACACACACACACACACACACACACACACACACACACACACACATATATATATATAAATATATATATATATATATATATATATATATACGTGATTATAGTTATACTGGTCTCGAAAAACTTCCTCGAAAACTTTCGAACGTTGGAAAAAAATGGTTTTAAAAAACAAAAAAAGAAAGAGCTTAGGACATGAAAGTCTGTCAAAAGTGTTCGGACAGAAATCAACACGAAGCCCAAAGAAGAAAAGAAAAACCCGACATAAGTAACCATCTAACAGAGAGCACTCAATTCAAAGGTAGAGCGAACTTAATAGAACCTAATGAGCCAGACGAAGCTACCTAGGTTTCCCCCCAAACGGATCGTCAGGGAAAGCCGGCTTTCCCTGACGATCCGTTTTCCCTGACGATCCGTTTAGGAGAAGCCTAGGTAGGTTCGTCTGGCTTATTAGGTTTTTTTTTTATGTATATCGTCATCCGCAGACAGATCTGTTTCGCTGTATCACAGCTCATCAGTACGGTTAGACTCCAATTACTTTTAACCCAGGATTGAAAACCGACCGAGTTGGTGTCAGTCGGCGATTCTACCTCTGGGGTATGGGCGCTCGGTAGAAGAAGGCAGACTTTGTAGCGCGTATATTATCATTATACACGCCCAATAGCCATAGTGCTCTAATTCATTATTGAATGAGCGATATATATATATATATATATATATATATAGAGAGAGAGAGAGAGAGAGAGAGATGGAGAGGGGGAGAAAATGAGGAATGTGCCTGAAGGAAGGGACAGAGAACGATTATTATGCGTTGTCTAATTATTATATATTTTGCTTAGTGTAGTTTGGCACAAGGCCTTAATTACAAGGTACCCAGAAAAGATCAGTCGTAATGATCAGTTAGACTGTCTTTGTTAGTCATAAGCGAGGATCCCTTGTCAGTTAGCCATTTACTTCAAGCCTTGGAACAGATTGAACTCAACTAAACTTTGTATTACGGTGATAAATAAATATCTTCTTTGTTTATCAAATATATTCTTTAAAACCTAAAGTACAATTAAATCTTATTCAATTCTATGTTCCTCATTATTTGTAGTGATTTATTGCCTGTTATCTCTCAGCTCTTCGATAGCTTTCGAGGAAAATTCTACAGATTTTAACGCAAAAAAGTTTCGATCAGCCCTTGATTCTGGCTAATTTTTTTTAAAAGGAAAGGTACCCCATCATTCCTGTTCTGGCTATGACGATAAACTACATCCGGCAGCAGGGCACCTGATCGGCAAGTTTTGATGAGCGTTAAACCACCTCTTAATTTTTTCCCATGGCACCTGTTAGTCTGCCAGTTATGGGCAAATAGTTATTCCACAAACTGAGTTCAAAACATTAGGAAAATATTTAAAAAAATCATAGTAAAAATATCATTAATACATTCTCATAGTATAATAAAAAAATAGCAATAATTTTATCAAAGAAATCACTGATGTTCCCCCCAAAATTAAATTTCCGTCTTAAATGACCCCTAAGAAGTTAATATACGGCTATAAAAAAAAAAAAGCCTCATGAAATCATTTTGAAGCGATCGAAAAAAAAGTAATGATAAATGGTAATAGTAGGCGTTTCCTTATAAGGAAATATTTGAAATTCATTGCTCGAGAAGTCAGGATTGCTTTCGGCTAAAATGTATAAAATCTTTCTCTTGAAACAGTTTAAAAACAGGTTTCTCAAGTCCTATAGATGTTATCAATCTTTCCAGTATTGATGGGGTTTTCCTTCCTAATCATTTAGTTGAAGTAGTGCGGAATATTCAAATTATGAATATGTCATTATTTTCTCTTAGAGCAACATGTGCTGTCCATTTTAGTTGTTGCTGCTTTTGAAAGTCATCAAGTGGCGTGGTTTATTTGCTTCAGTTCTTTGTAAATCTGTAGCGCAAGGCCATGTTTCACAGAAGGGTTAGGGTTAGGGTTGGTATAAAATGAAGAAACAAGGGAGAGAGAGAGAGAGAGAGAGAGAATGTGTGTGTGTGTGTGTCTGTACGTGTGTGAATGTGTGTCCTTGTGTATGCTAGAGAGAGAGAGAAAGAGAGAGAGAGAGAGAGAGAGAGTGAGAGTGTGTGTGTGTGTGTGTGTCAGTACGTGTGTGAATGTATGTGCTTGTCTGTGCTAAAGAGAGAAAGAGAGAGAGAGTTGGAGGGGGGAACAAACACACACGCCAAAACAAATGAAAAACAAAAATAATATCAATAAAAAAATGAGAAAATGTCAGGAATTGTAAAAAAAAAAAAAAAAAAAAACTGACTAAAAATGAGTAGACCTGAAGAATAATCCGAAGAATTTGAAAAATGAACGAAAAGAATGATATGAAAAATTAAATGGAATAAGAAAATAATTTAAAAAATGAAAAAGAATAGATAAAAGGGAGAAAAAAAAGAAAAGAAATAGTAAATAGTAATGTTAGCTGTTTCCTTAAAAGGAAATATTTGGCATTCATTGTCCGAGCAGCCAATATTGTTTTCAGTTAAAATGTATAAAATCTTTCTCACAAAACAATTTTTTTAGGTATATCGATCTTTCTAGTATCGATGGAATTCTCCTTCGTCACTTTCTGTGCTGTTGAATGTTAAAATCTTGATTATGTCATTATTTTTTGTTCGACTTGCACATGCTATGTATTTTAATTGTTGCTGCTGTTGGTAGTCTTCATGTGATGTGGTTTCTTTTATATGGTACAGTTCTTTGTGATTCTGTAGCACTAGTCCACAAATTAAAAAAAGAATGATCTTTCACAAGACATCCAGGCTTTATTTGCTGAAAGACTCTTTTCACAATTGATTTTAGTAAGCGGTTGTATACTGCTGACACTTTAGATATTTCTGGATGGGTTTCGGTTACTGCGGATGTGCATTGTGGTACTGGATGTGCGTTGGGTGCAATAGATATTGACTCGGAACGACAAATCCGGAAGCTGAGTTCGAATTCCAGTTTGATTCCTCGCATTCACTTACGCACAAATACCCTTGGGAAAGGTACTAATCCACCTCTTCCCTCCAGTTATGGCTTAAATAAGAGGACATATTGGGTTCTATATCCTTGGCTGGCAACCAGTCTACCGCAGAAAGCAATGGCAACCTACTGCAGGATAATCTTCTGCCCAGTCAGTCATCTCTCTTTTGAGACATGATCGCCCAAAGCGTGTATCACGTATAGCACTTAACTGACTGACTGACTTCGGTTGCTTCAAGGTTGGGTGGGTCAGAACATATAAGCCGGGTTCTAAGTTTTACTTTCCGGAGTGCTTTCGTTGGAGAATAAGCACATTTTCTCTTTAATCGGAGAATCTGTAACGTGATCGATACCGATTTGGCAGACCGGCTGCAGTCACTCTCTCACCGGCATAACGTGGCTTCCCTGTGCCTCTCCTATAAATACTTTCACGGCTTCTGCTCCGATGAACTTAGATCACTGGTGCTCCCTAGGTATGAATTTGCACGAGATACTAGATTAGCAACTAGTTCCCACCCTCTTACAATCTCCAGGAGTTTAAATGTAAGGTCAATAGACACCCCCTAACAAACTGTCACCCATTATCTCAAACACTCTTCTCATATACGCAACCCTAATCCTCGGTATCCATACCCGTCTATCACCCTCCTTCTGACATTTACTATATCTAACAACTCTTTCTCATCACATTCCCCTATATAACCCCCTAACCACTGTTTCTCATCACTTTCCCCTATGTAACCAACCCCCTAACCACTCTTTCTCATCACTTTCCCTATGTAACCAACCCCCTAACCACTCTTTCTCATCACTTTCCCCTATGTAACCAACCCCCTAACCACTCTTTCTCATCACTTTCCCCTATGTAACCAACCCCCTAACCACTCTTTCTTATCACTTTCCCCTATGTAACCAACCCCCTAACCACTCTTTCTCATCACTTTCCCCTATGTAACCAACCCCCTAACCATTCTTTCTCATCACTTTCCCCTATGTAACCAACCCCCTAACCACTCTTTCTCATCACTTTCCCCTATGTAACCAACCCCCTAACCACTCTTTCTGATCACTTTCCCCTATGTAACCAACCCCCTAACCATTCTTTCTTATCACTTTCCCCTATGTAACCAACCCCCTAACCACTTTCTCATCACTTTCCTCTATGTAACCAACCCCCTAACCACTCTTTCTCATCACTTTCCCCTATGTAACCAACCCCCTAACCATTCTTTCTCATCACTTTCCCCTATGTAACCAACCCCCTAACCACTCTTTCTCATCACTTTCCCTTATGTAACCAACCCCCTAACCACTCTTTCTCATCACTTTCCCCTATGTAACCAACCCCCTAACCACTCTTTCTCATCACTTTCCCCTATGTAACCAACCCCCTAACCACTCTTTCTCATCACTTTCCCCTATGTAACCAACCCCCTAACCACTCTTTCTCATCACATTCCCCTATGTAACCAACCCCCTAACCACTCTTTCTCATCACTTTCCCCTATGTAACCAACCCCCTAACCACTCTTTCTCATCACTTTCCCCTATGTAACCAACCCCCTAACCACACTTTCTCATCACTTTCCCCTATATAACTCCCTAACCACTCTTTCTCATCACTTTCCCTTATGTAATCAACCCCCTAACCACTCTTTCTCATCACTTTCCCCTATGTAACCAACCCCCTAACCACTCTTTCTCATCACTTTCCCCTATGTAACCAACCCCCTAACCATTCTTTCTCATCACTTTCCCCTATGTAACCAACCCCCTAATCACTTTTTCTCATCACTTTCCCCTATGTAACCAACCCCCTAACCACTCTTTCTTATCACTTTCCCCTATATAACTCCCTAACCACTCTTTCTCATCACTTTCCCCTATGTAACCAACCCCCTAACCACTCTTTCTCATCACTTTCCCCTATGTAACCAACCCCCTAACCACTCTTTCTCATCACATTCCCCTATGTAACCAACCCCCTAACCACTCTTTCTCATCACTTTCCCCTATGTAACCAACCCCCTAACCACTCTTTCTCATCACTTTCCCCTATATAACTCCCTAACCACTCTTTCTCATCACTTTCCCTTATGTAATCAACCCCCTAACAACTCTTTCTCATCACTTTCCCCTATGTAACCAACCCCCTAACCACTCTTTCTCATCACTTTCCCCTATGTTACCAACCCCCTAACCACTCTTTCTCATCACTTTCCCCTATGTAACCAACCCCCTAACCACTCTTTCTCATCACTTTCCTCTATGTAACCAACCCCCTAACCACTCTTTCTCATCACTTTCCCCTATGTAACCCCCTAACCACTTTTTCTCATCACTTTCCCCTATATATCTCCCTAACCATTCTTTCTCATCACTTTCCCCTATGTAACCAACCCCCTAACCACTCTTTCTCATCACTTTCCCCTATGTAACCCCTTGCGCAACAGTGGTAGTGAAATGTCTTGCTTGAGGTGAAATGATTAAAAAAAATATTAATAAAAAATCGGCTGTATACGATGCTACCGCCATTCAAAAAATAAATATATCTTGGTGTAAATTAAATGTATTCTTAACTGCTAGTTATGATGATTTTTTACGATGGTATATTCATCATTACAATTGGTTTGCTAAATTTGAAATTACAACTACTTCTAACATTTTATTCATCCTTACTATGAATACTACTGCCACATCTGGTTCTGTGTTCCAATTCAATATTGAGAGATTACTGAAAAAATCCAAAGGAGAATCTGCAATATTATTGGTCTTGACCTCGTCTTTAGTTATCTTCCCATCGCCGTATCGTAGCTTATCTGTGCCTTTTCTTTAAATACCCTGTACCTGTACCTGTTTTGGCATTCACCCTGGTCGGGTTGAGCCAGCTTTCTCTCAAGATTCGTTAGGATTTATTTAAGGGAAGGGTCCAAGTCCTAACCTGTATAGAATTCAGGCATTTTTTAAATTATCCCGCAACAGGTTGCCAATACCAGCTGCGGTAGACTGGTTGCCAGCTAAGGCTATAAAACCCAATCTGTCCTGTTATTTAACCAATATCTGGGGAGAAGTGACGGATCAATGCCTTTTCCAAGGGTATTTACGTGTAAGTGAATGCAGGGCATTCAACTAGATTTCGGACTCGGCTTCCCGAATTCTCTTTCCAAGCCGATATCCACTGCACCACAACGCACATCCGTCAAGAAACGCACACGGCACCTGGTATTCCCAAGCGGTCACCCATCTAAGTACTGACCAGGCTCAACTTCGGTGATCGGACGAGTACCGGTGTATTCAACGTGTTATTTTTTATGAATACTTTCATGATAATTGTTTGGATGAACTTTTCGCTATGGTACCTAGACTTTGGATGTGCGCTGTGGTGCAGTGGATATCGGTTCGGAGGGAGAAATCAGGAAGCTGAGTTCGAATTCCAGTTGAATCCATTGCCTTCACATATGCGCAAATACCCTTGGGAAAGGTATTAATCCGTTTCTTCATTCCAGTTATTGTTTCTTCCCCCTCTAGCTATGAGTCAACAGGACAGCTTGGTTTCTACAGCCTTCGTCGGCAACCAGTCTACCTCAGGAAGCAATGGCAACCCACTGCGGGATAATCTTCTGCCCAGTCAGTCATGTTTCTTTCGAGACATGATAGCCGAAAGCGTGTATCACATATGGAAGTTAACTGACTGAATATAATAGTTGGAAATATGATTAAGGCGTTACTAGTCATAATGTGGGGTAACAGTTTTCAATTGTTATGAAGTAATAAAATGATCCCCCACTAATTATTACGTAATAATATAATATATCTCTTCTCGCTCTAGCTATGAGTCAAATAACAGGACAGATTGGGTTCTACAGCCTTAGTCGGCAACCAGTCTACCGCAGGAAGCAATGGCAACCCACTGCGGGATAATCTTCTGCCCAGTCAGTCATGTCTCTTTCGAGACATGATCACCCAAGCGTATTTCACGTATGGCACTTAACTGACTGACCTAGACTTTAAGAATTTAAGCAGTCCTAGAAATAAGAAATCAGGGAGCTGAGTTCGAATTCCAGTCGAATTCGTTTTATTCATTTACACACAAATACCCTTGGAAAAGGTATTAATCCATCTCTTCTCCCTCCAACTATGGGTTGAATAGCAGGACAGATTGGGTTCTTCAGCCGGTAAATTTTTGTTTTGTTCCCCGAAGGCCTTTACCCCTTCAAATTTTTCCAAAACATCCCTATTTCCGTGCAAATATATATGCTGAACTCAAATCGGTAATTGTTTATTGACGAAACCTACCTTTTTTTCATTTTATCGAGCAGAAAAATATGGAACTGTTTATCTCACCCCGTAACCACGGTTCAAAAATGTTATTCACTGCAGACTGAATTCATGCTTAATATGATTTTTCGGTCTTTTTTCCAATTAGTACGCGGAAAATGAGTTCCGAACCCAAACAAATCTCGGAGCAATTGTTCAACAGGAGTAAATCGGCCGAAATAAGTATCCTACGCATCATGTCATTCAGCGGTGAATCAGGTATAAATACAGTGGTAAGGGGTGAGATATAGTCCGATAAATTTCTGGCCGATATCATGAAAAAAGGTAGGTTTCTTCAATAAACAATTATCGATTTGAGTTCAGCATATACATTTGCACGGAATTAAGGATGTTTTGGAAAGACTTGAAGGGGTAAAGGCCTTCGGGGAATAAAACAAAAACTTACCCTTCAGCCTTGGTTGGCAACCAGGCTACCGCAGAAAGCAATGGGAACCTACTGCAGAAAAATCTTTTGCCTAGTCAGTCATGTCTCTTTTGAGACATGATTGCCCAAGTGTGTATCACGTACAGCAATTAACTAACAAATGTGCGAATTCATACACATTCGAATATAGGGCTTAGTTTTAATTTGTTAATATTTTAAAACATTTCCGACTGTCTTCCTATCTTTGCTTGAACGTATATATATATATATTCATGGACTTCCACTTAGCCCTATCTCTTTGTTGCTCTCAAAATTCTTCCTCTTGGTATATCTCCCAAACCCAGCTCTACCATCCATTTGCTCAGGCCTATCAGGTCGGTCTCATGCTGCTTTTCCCTGTCTCTCTTTCCCTTTACCCGACATGTGAGTATTAAATTCTCCATGCTCTCCTTCCTCATTCAGTCAGTCAGTTAAGTGCCATACGTGATACACACTTGGGCAGAAGATTATCCCGCAGTAGGTTGCCATTGCTTTCTGCGGTGGACTGGTTACCATCGAAGGTTATGGAACCCAATCTGTACTGTTATTTAACCCATAACTGGAGGGAACCTTTCCCAAGTGTAATTGCGCGTAATTGAATGCAAGGAATTCAACTGGAATTCGAACTTGCTCATTACTTGTCCCAGAAAACTCATCTGTCTCTTCCTTATGTTAATTATGTTATCTTCTCGTTTCCATCCTCTCCGACACCACATCTTTGGTGACATGCTCAGTCTATGGCATCCTCAGCATCCTTCTGTAGAACCACATTTCGGCTGCCTCAAGCCTCCCCTTCATCCTTGAGAAGATCGTCCAATATTAGCTAAGATACAGAAGGACAGACATCACATAGCAATCCAGCACTCTTTTCTTAGTTTCTAATGAGATTTTCCTGCCTCTCAGTACTTTTGTTAGCTTCTAAAATGCATCTTTCTTCATGCCGAAGCGTCTTTAGATCTCGACATCGTACTTTCCATTCTCTGTCAGCAAGCTTCCCAGGTATTTGAATTTTTTTTACTTGTTTTATTTTAGTATCTCCGACCTGTAGTTGGACATTTTGGGATCTTCTTTTTGCTGATGACGATGCTTTCAGATTTCTTGAAGTTTGTGTTTACCTTTCTTCTCGCTTTCTCTTGCTACCTTCTGTAAGAGGTCACACATTTTCATTTCCGTGTCTGCTATCAGCACTGTGTCATCTACGTATCTTACATTGTTCAGATTTTGACCGCCAATGATGAATCCTGGCAAAGGTTTTATTTCTCTCAGAATTGTTTTGCTGTATAAGTTGAATCGATCCGATGAGAAAACACACCCTTGTCTTACGCCCCTTTCTATTTTTGTTGTATCTGCCGAATTCACTTTCTCTCCGCACGCAAGTGGTTTGCTGCCAATATAGATTATTGATTATTCGAACGTCTTTACCGAAAAGATCGAGGTTGTCGAGCATCTCTATCGATTCCTTGTGTCGTATTTTGTCCAATGACATTACGTCGTCCATGAAGCACAGATAGCGGTCCTGCATTTATATTGCACTGTCAGATAGCTTTCCAAGCAAGAATGATATTATTATTATTATTATTATTGTGTCATTTTTCATCATATTTCGATTTCTGCTTTGGTCTCACTACCAACCAAGTCTGCGGGTAGACCTAAGGCAGGTAGTGGCGTGTTGTTATGGCTCCATTTCATGTTTTTCTATCTTCCCTATCATCTCCAGCATTACATAGATAAAGTTTTCCTTAGTGTGTGGGCTGTACTTAATAAGACAATTTTTTGTATATCTCTTAAGCTGGGGTTTCCAGGGATTCTTTCAATGTGTTGTTTTGTTCCATTTTTTATCATTCCAAGTGCACCTACTATCACTGGCACAACTCTTGTTTTCAATTTCCACATTTTTTCTATTTCAATTTCCAGGTCTTTATATTTTGACAGTTTTTCAAATTCCTTGATTGCTATGTTACAATCCGCTGGACAAGCCATATCAATTAATAGACAAGTTTTCTCCTTCTGGTTTTTAACAATAATATCCTGTCTATTTGCTTCAATTTTTCTGTCTGTGTAGATGGTGTAATCCCATAGAATGGTTACATCTTCTATTTCTGTAACCGGTGCTGGATGATGTTCATACCAGTGTTTGTTTACAGCTTTTCCATAATGTTTGCACATTGTCCAATGTAAATATTGCCCAAATCTATCGTGGCGATTTTTATATTCGTTTGGGGCAAGCACAGAACAGCCTGAGATTAGGTGGTCTATTGTTTCTTGGTGTTTATCACAAAACCTGCATTTTGGATTCATATTATTATGCATAATATTTGCCTGAAAGTTTCTCGTGAAAAGACTTTGGTCTTGTGCTGCAAGTATAAATTCTTCAGTTTCAGACTTTAATCCAGATGCACGTAACCATCGATGAGTATTAACTTTGTCAACATTGGATTTATTGGCACGTACTGGATATTGGCCATGCAGAGGTTTGTCCTGACAGCGCTGTTTCATCTTTTCAAGAGCTTTATCTTTGGCTTTCATTTTCATATTTTTTGCCGCAATAGTTGGTTCTTGGCTTCTGTTTTGCTTTTCTACAGAATCTACTAACTGTAAATCTTGTTTGTATTTACTGCCTTCTTTTATTATTCAATAATAAAAGAAGGCAGTAAATATATTCAATAATAATTATTATTATTATTATTATTATTATTATTATTATTTTGTCATTTTTCATCATATTTCGATTTCTGCTATGGTCGCACTATCAACCAAGTCTGCTGGAAGATCTAAGGCAGGTCGTGGTGTGTCGTTATGGCTCCATTTCATGTTTTTTCTATCTCCCCTATCATCCCTAGCGTTACATACACAAAGTTCTCCTTAGTGTGTGGGCCGTACTTAATAAGACAATTTTTTGTATATCTCTTAAGCTGGGGTTTCCAGGGATACTTTCAATGTGTTGTTTGGTGCCATTTTTTAATCATTCCAAGTGCACCTACTATCACTGGCACGACTCTTGTTTTCAGTTTCCACATTTTTTCTAGTTCAATTTTCAGGTCTTTATATTTAGACAGTTTTTCGAATTCCTTGGTTGCTATGTTACGATCTGCTGGACAAGCCATATCAATTAGTAGGCAAGTTTTTCTTTCTGGTTTTTGACAATAATGTACCGTCTATTTGCTTCAATTTTTCTGTCTGTGTAGATGGTGTAATCCCATAGAATGGTGACATCTATTTCTGTAACCGGTGCTGGGTGAAATTCATACCAGTGTTTGTTTACATATTTTCCATAGTGTTTGCACATTGTCCAATGTAAATATTGCCCCACGCTATCGTGACGATTTTTATATTCATTTGTGGCAAGTACAGAACATCCTGAGATTAGATGGTCTATTGTTTCTTGGTATTTATCACAGAACCTGCATTTTGGATCTACATTATGTATAATATTTGCCTGAAAGTTTCTAGTGAAAAGACTTTGGTCTTGCGCTGCAAGAATAAAGCCTTCAGTTTCAGACTTTAATCCAGATGCACGTAACCATCGATGAGTATTAACTTTATCGACATTGGATTTATTGGCACGTTCTGGATATTGGCCATGCAGAGGTTTGTCTTGCCAGCGTTGTTTCATCTGTTCAGGTGCTTTATCTTTGGCTTTCATTTTCATATTTTTGCCGCAATAATTGGTTCTTGGCTTCTGTTTTGCTTTTCTGCAGAATCTACTAACTGTAAATCTTGTTTGTATTTACTGCCTTCTTTTATTATTGAATATTTTTTCTTTCTGTTTTCATGTTGTTTGACGAATTGTATCATCCAGTCCTTTGTTGTTTCTATGTATGTTAGTAAGCCAATAGTTGTTGTCTTGTATGACAATTCTAGCTGAATAAGACCTCTTCCACCTTCTTTACGGGGTATGTATAGACGGTCTACATCAGCCTTTGGATGATGCATCTTATGTTTAGAAAGAAGCTTTCTTGTTTTAGAATCCATTCGCCTGATGTCGTTTGAGTCCAGTTTAAGATACTGAAACTATATTGGACAACTGGGATGGCAAGGTTATTAATGGCCATAATTCTGTTCTGAGAATTCAATTCAGTTTTTAATATCAGTCGTAGCCTTCTATAGTACTCTTTACGCACTATTTCTTTCATTTTTTTATGGTGAATTTTTTTCACTCTCATTTTCACGTAGGTATATATAAACTTTTATTATTATTATTATTATTATTATTATTATTATTATTATTATTATTATTATTGAGGATATTATCGGATTAAATGGATGCTTACATTGATGTGTCTAAACATTTACACAAAAGAGATAAGACGCATATTTAGTTGCAACAAAGTAAACATCACTTTAGTCAAATGAAGTCCTAGGGGCGAAACACTAGAATTTTGTAAGCTTTCTAACGGATTTCCTATCTATCTATCTATCTATCTATCTATCTATCTATCTATCTGTCTATCTGTCTATCTATCTATCTATCTATCTATCTATCTATCTATCTATCTATCTATCTCGGTCATTTTTTCTTTCTATCTATCCTTCTATCTACTTCAGTCTATCTATCTATCTATCTATCTATCTATCTATCTATCTATCTATCTATCTATCTATCTGTTGTGGAGTTATTTTCGCAGTGGAGGCTAGTATTTGTGTTAAAATCAGTCCCAATTGGTTCGACGTACAAAACGTTAGGAACTTGATATAATATGTATTACGCAGTGTTATTTTGCCAGGTCGCTGACTACTTTCGTATTCGACTAACTGTCGACTACTATCGGCCAACATCGACTGACCCTCGTTTCTCTTACTACTACTACTTAAATTAGGTGGGAGAGTCCATTCACTATAGAATATGCGTGTTTCACCCTAATACTATCTATCTATCTATCTATCTATCTATCTATCTATCTATCTATCTATCTATCTATCTATCTATCTATCTATCAGTTTGTCCATATTCATTACTCCATCTCATTCTGTTCATTTCTCTCTTTATCACTCTATCGCAGTTTATTCATCAATCTCTCTCTCTATCAACCAGTTAATCTATCTATCTATCTATCTATCTATCTATCTATCTATCTATCTATCTATCTATCTATCTATCTATGTCCATAACTCTCTTTCTCTATCACTGCTCATACGTCTCTCTCTATCTCTACCCATAACACAATCTACCTATGTACCAGAAAACGAATCCAAAAAGATCCGCTGACTCCCAACTTTTCATATCTTGGTCAAAGATCATAAGTGTTTGTTTGTCAGAAATAAATCTCTTCAAGTCCCCCCACAAACTGGAGTCGCTGGGCGGGTGGGGAGATTAACTGTTAATATATTTTAATGAAATAAGAAAGATTCAGCAGAAAAAAGTAATTCAATAAATCTGCCCCCCAGCTTGAAAGGTGATCGCAATGCGGCCTCGAAAATTTACTTCATGACCAGATCAGGTGGTTGTCGGTCGTATTGGCCTTTGTATTGACGATGGCACCCTTCAAAATGGCCTTCGCATTGTACGGTTGCTATGTCTCGAATTTGTTGTTTCTAGTTAAAGCGAAACCGTAGACTGAAAGAAAAATAAATGGATGTAAGTTAAATTTTGATTTCCTGCTATATTAAAATCGGACCACTCGTTCTATAAGCCGATTTTTTCGATTATCGATTTTCGATATTTATCGGGGGTACCTCGACACAAAATCTAGCTAAGAACACTCGCAGACGCTTATAGGACAACTGTGTCAATTTTCAAAAAAATCGGTTCAGCCGTTTCGGAGTCTATAGATAACGGACACACACACATAGACACACACAAACAGACAAAGTTCCATTTATAAATAAGTTTATATATATATATATAAACGAGATTATAATGATACTCGCCTCGAAAACTACCGAACGAAGGAAAAAATGGTTGTAAAAAAAGAAAGAGCTTAGGGCATGAAAGTCAGTCAAAAGTGTTCGGACCGAAATCAGCACGAAGCCCAAAGAAAAAGCCCGACACGAGTCATCATCTAACAGAAAACGCTCAATACACAGGTAGAGCAAATTAAATAGCACCTAATGAGACAGACGAAGCTACCTAGGTTTCACCTAAACGGATCGTCAGGGAAAACTGGCAAAAAAAGGAAAAGAAAAACGGCATATAAATAGGTAATCAAGACAACCCACGTGACCAAGAAATCAAAGAAACTACATAACACAAGAGGGGGGAGGTTAACAATTCTATTACTTTTAATTTTTAATCTTTAATTTTCAGGGGGAGGGGTAGAAGACAAAGACGAAAACAAAAAGGTACTATACCACGATAGACTGGCCTAATCTAATAGCCAGGGCTTCCTATGCCTAAATTTATTCAAGATTTCAGTTTTAGAATTCAATGAATTAGTCGGTTGCTTATACAAAGCTATAGCTAGTTCAAGATTGGGCTCTTATTTAATTCCTGCTCAATATTCCATACGTAAGTGGATAATGTAGTACTATGTTTAGTTCTTTCGTTATTGAAACTACTTGTGTGATTATAATATCTTTTTTAAAACTTATCCTGCGTATATATATATATATATAGCACCTAATGAGCCTGTTAGTATATTAACCCCAAAATATATATAGGAGCTACGCAGGATAAGTTTTGTGTGTGCGCGCATGTGTGCAGTTATTCAAAGTAATTTTTCTATTCTTAATAATTAATTGATTATAGCCACATCAAAGAATATTATGGAAATGTTTAGAACCAAAAATGGCTAGCAATAACAATCATGAATCTTAATGCAGGTCGTTATTTAAAGATATAAGAGGGTACAACAGTTGATAAGATTTTTCAATTGAAACACGAAGTAGTTTTCATCATTCCTTTTTTTTTTCTTTTTCTCGCTGAAACCAAACAGCGTCTCTGATATGTCTTTTGCGTCTTTCCCCGCAATCAGCATGGGATAGTCTATTATTTATGAAGTATTGGCACGGCGTAACGTTAATTAAGGAATTAAGGAAAAAGCAAAGTGATAATACGATAGCCAATTTTGTTTTCGTAAATCAGTATTGCCCCATGCAGGGCAATAAAGCTACTAAGAGTTGAGGGATTACAGGATGTGGAAGGATTAGCAACAGAAATACAGAAATTTACTGATAAAATGCAACCGCAACTTCTACTCCAACAGTTTCTTTCCTCGCACTTCCTGACTGTGGAATTCTCTTCCACACGATTGCTTCCCCGACGGCTACAATCTCCAGGAGTTTAAATGTAAGGTCAATAGACACCTCCTAACACACTAACCTGCTCCCAATCTATCAAACATTCTTCCCATCTGCCCAACCCTCATCCTCAGTATCCTTACTCATCTGTCACCTTCCTCCTGACATTCCCTATGTCTAACCACTCCTTCTCTTTACCTTCCCCTTTGTAGCCCCATGCGCAATAGTGGCAGTGGAATGCCTTGCTTGGGGTGAAATGATTAAAAAAATATATTAATAATGAGCATGAATAGGAAAGAGAAATCAAGAGAACAGTAAATAACTATTGACATTGCATTTACATTTTTGCAGATTAAAGTTGGCTGGAAAGTATGTAGTCGGAAGGGAGTTCCGCAAACGAGAAGAAAGGAAATAGAATCTGTTAGCATAGAAATTACGTAAAGATCAATTACGTAAAGATCTAGCCAGCACAAACCTAAACTGATTATTTCTCGATACCAGTCTAGTCAGTCAGTTAAGTGCTATACGTGATACACGCTTTGGGCGATCATGTCTCGATAGAGACATGACCGACTGGGCAGAAGATTATCCAGCAGCAGGTTGCCATTACTTTCTGCGGTAGACTGGTTGCCAGCCAACAATATAGAACCCAATCTGTCCTGTTATTTGACTCATAACTAGAGGGAGAAGAGATGTATTATATTAAATAGTAATTAGTGGGAGATCAGTTTAATACTTCATATCAATATAAAACTGATCTCCCACTTTATGCCCAGTAGAAGCCTTAATCATGATTCCAACTATTATATTCATTCAGTCAGTTAAGTGCTACACGTGATATACGCTTTGGGCGATCATGTCTCGAAAGAGACATGACTGACTGGGCAGAATATTATTCTGCAGTAGGTTGCCATTTTTTTCTGCGATAGACTGGTTGCCAGACATAGCTATAGAACCCAATTTTTCCTGTTATTTAAACCATAACTGGAGAGAAGAAACGGATTAATACCGTTCCCAAGGGGATTTGCGCGTAAGTGAATACAAGGAATTCAATTGGAATTCGAACTCGGCTCCAGAGCCGATACCCACTGCACCACAACGCACATCCAGTCTAGTACTGCGTTTAAATTTAAAAGGTTCAGGTACCACAGCGAAAAGCTCAGCGGAACAATAACCAATAAAGTATTTAGAGATAAAAACACAGACAGGCAACTTTATCTTGATGGTGAAGTGGCTGAAACCGAATAGCCACATTAGAACCAATAATATTGCTGATTTTTCCTTGAATTTTATCAAGAAGATCAAGGTAAATAGCAGGAGAACCGGGCCATGTGTAGTAGCAACATTCTAAGTATGGAGTAAGCTTAGTTAAAAAGATAGTCGCATTGCAATAAATGCACTGGCATATCGTATATTTCCGCGTATAAGGCGACCTTTAGATAAGACGAAGTAAAAAAATATAGCAAATGTTCATAAATCTATCCAATAGTAGTATAATACGACTGCTTATTGATCATATAAAGATGATGTTACTGAAATGTACTTACGATAACCTTGGACATTCAAAATAAACAAAATAAAACCGATTCTCTATCATGTTTTTCTTACACACGTTCACTAAAAAAGAAACCATTGTTTTTTCTTTACATTTCATCACGTGATCTCTTTAATACTGATATTTAATCTTCTCTCTCTTCCACTTCTATATCTAAACAGTTACAAACAGCCTGGTGTACTAATGGTCATTTACTTATACCTCACAAAATACCGCTATTCATTAATGGGAAATGAATATTATACTTTGTATTTCTGAAATGAGTAATTTTCAATAATCTTGTAATTATTTCAAACTTTTGTTCTCATCTTGGTTGATATAGGTGTTATAATAGACATAACGTTTCGACCAAGTACCCTCTGGTCATCATCAGGTGTCCATAGATTGGCTGATGTGGAATATCCCGTTGATTATTGCGAAATATCCTGCGAAATCAATTATTGTTCTTTCATGTTGGATTTTGGTACTCTCACTACCAAGTCCAATGATCGAACTCGTGACCACTAAATGATACTAACACATGTATAACCAACTACTATATCTCGAAGGACATTAGTGGTGTATTTCTGGAGCCTTTTATATTCAGCGTCAGATGGATTTTGAGAATTGGATTATGTTAGTGGGTTCGTGCCACTTGTCATAATTTGTATTTATTTCTGAGATGAGAAATTTTCAATAATCTTAGAATTGTTTCGAAGTTTTTTTTTTCATCTTGGTTGATAAAGGTGTAATAATACTCCCCATCAGCCAATCTATGAACACCTAATGATGAACAGAGGCTACTTGGTCGAAACGTTGTCTCTATTATAACATAAATGAGAACGAAAGCTCGAAATAATTCCAAGATTATTGAATACTAGCAGTGTAGCCCGGTGTTGCTCGGGTGCAATGAAAGCTTTAAAACTAATCCATGGTTCTGGAGCTCAGACTCTTTGGACGTTGGCACGAAAGACTAAAAAATTTAAATTAAAACGAAACCGTAAACTGAAAGAAAAATGAATGAATGTAAGCCAAATTTTGATTTCCTGGTATCGATTTACATGTATATATATTATCGATTTTTTGCACTATTGTAAGAACTGAAACTTTGAAACTTCTGAATATCGTTTCCTATGTCTTTGTCTATGAGTGTATCAAATTTGATTAAAATCGGACCACTCCTTCTATAACCCGATCTTTTCGATAATTGATTTTCGATATTTATTTGGGGTACCTCGACACAAAACCTAGCTAAGAACATTCGCATACGCTTATAGTACAACTGTGTAAATTTTCAAGAAAATCGGTCTAGCCATTTCGAAGTCTATAGGTAACGGACACACACACACACACGCACACACACACACACACACACACACACACACACACACACACACAAACAAAGTTCCATTTATAAATAAGTTTAGATTATGCTATCATAAATGTTACTACTGCCACAATTAACGGCATGTAGATTATTGAAAGTTTAGCAAAGCATAAAAGTTGCTGTGGACGCAATCAGATCTCAATGTTTACATTTTTTCAACCGAGATTGAATAGATACAAGTTGATTTCATTGATACGCAATTATCCTTCGAAGAGGCAATGTATTTTCAAGTTATGCCAGTAATATACAAGGTAAAAATGGTTTTATTATTTGTATTTTTAGTTTATTTGATAACGTGAATCTTTTCACGTACGTTATTGGTTATCGCACCGAAACCGAGGATAGCCTACCGACAAACATCAATCAGAATTTAAGGTTTCTTTTTTAAACTTGTAGTATAAGACGACCTCCAATTTTTAAGGGTGCTTTTGGTAATGTAAAGGTCATCTTATACGCGGAAATATACGGTAAATATTCCGCTATATCTTTGGAATTTACACTACCGGCCATAATTATTAGGCCACATCAGTGTTTTAAAAAATGATGAATTTCATACTGTTTTTAGTATGTATTGCCAAGTGAATAATTATAAATGAAAATAGAATGGTTCTTACTTCCCGCCTGTGGAACTCGCTCCCGTATTATTGCTTTCCTGACGGCTACAACCTCCAGAAATTTAAATGCAAAGTCAATACTCATCTACTAACCATTGGACTCTAGCTCTCTCCCCTCCCCTGTATAACCTTCCCTTTCTTTCCACCTATGTATCTGTCATCGCACCTGCTTTCTCAGCTTTCTATTGTTCCTTTCTAACTAGTTTGTACTCCTCACTCTTTTCTAATTAATCTTTTTACATTTATGTAACCCCCTGCACATCAGTGGCGTTTCCGCTTTGCTCGGGGTGAAATGATTAAAAAAAAACAAAAAAAAAAACATGTGCATCAAATCAGTTTATAAATATTTAATAATTACCTATATTGCAGTTTCACCAATGAAAAAAATGAAGAAAATTTAGAGTGATCTTTGCTTCCTTGCTTGCAAAATTTTGCAAAGTAATAATAACAAAAGAACCATTTTATTTTCATTTCGCAATAAATACTAAAAATAGTATGAAATTCATCATTTCTTAAAAACAACTTGGGTTGCCTAATGATTATGGCCGGTAGTGTAGGTGTCAATGCTTGAAAATAACAAGCTTGGTGACACCTACTTTCGTCTGATATGTGTATTTTACTTCCGGTGACATAGAAAGCAACGACTGAATAATATTTTTGTGCATCTTCAATGTTTCATTGAAGCTTTAATAATGAATTTAAAAAAAGAGCCTTCCTTTAAAAGAATTCAGTTTTATTCATTGAATTTTAAGACAGTTGGAATTTATCTTGAAGGTCCACTTCAAATAAAACAAAACGAAGAGGAAAATTAACATTCATAAAATTTTAAGAAAACCTAATCTAAAAATCCCCTTTCTCTAGTTTGCGCAATATAGCGAGAGTATTTTGGAAATGGTTTGGAACATATAATTCGGCTGTTATGAAAAACAATAAAAGGAATAGCTCTCTCTTAAAAGCCGCCTTCGGTGACCTCTCTACTTGATTTCCTTATCACGTAATTTATAATATATTTGCAAATGTTAATTGTTAGAAGGTAGTAAAAGAAAGCTAGAAGAAAGGACTAAACTTCAATTGCAAGAAGAAAGAATACATGGTTATAAGCAAAAGGAACAGCTCAACAGTTGAACAGGGGTTAGGAGAGATAACAAAAAGATGAAAAAATATTATGAGTTTCATATGGCAGGAAATTGTGGAGACACATGAACGCTTATATCATGAAATGACATGGCATAGAGAATAATAATCAAAGTTAACTATAATGATTATTATTATTATTATTGTTATTATTATGTTGTCATTTTTCATCATATTTCGATTTCTGCTATGGTCGCACTACCAACCAAGTCTGCGGGAAGACCTAAGGCAGGTCGTGGCGTGTTGTTAAGGCTCCATTTCATGTTTTTTCTATCTTCCCCATCATCCCTAGCGTTACATAGACAAAGTTCTCCTTAGTGTGTGGGCTGTTCTTAATAAGACAATTTTTTGTATATCTCTTAAGCTGGGGTTTCCAGGGATTCTTTCAATGTGTTGTTTGGTGCCATTTTTTATCATTCCAAGTGACCTCACTATCACTGGCACGACTCTTGTTTTCAATTTCTACATTTTTTCTATTTCAATTTCCAGGTCTTTATATTTTGACAGTTTTTCGAATTCCTTGGTTGCTATGTTACAAACCGCTGGACAAGCAATATCAATTAATAGGCAAGTTTTTTCTTCCTGGTATTTAACAATAATGTCCTGTCTATTTGCTTCAATTTTTCTGTCTGTGTAGATGGTGTAATTCCATAGAATGGTGACATCTATTTCTGTAACCGGTGATGGATGATGTTCATACCAGTGTTTGTTTACATATTTTCCATAGTGTTTGCACATTGTCCAATGTAAATATTACCCCACGCTATCGTGACGATTTTTATATTCATTTGTGGCAAGAACAGAACATCCTGAGATTAGATGGTCTATTGTTTCTTGGTATTTATCACAGAACCTGCATTTTGGATCCACACTATTATGTATATTTGCCTGAATGTTCCTAGTGAAAAGACGTTGGTCTTGCTCTGCAAGAATAAAGCCTTCAGTCTTAGACTTTAATCCAGATGCACGTAACCATCGAAGAGTATTAACTTTATCGACATTGGATTTATTGGCACGTTCTGGATATTGGCCATACAGAGGTTTGTCTTGCCAGCATTGTTTCATCTGTTCAAGGGCTTTATCTTTAGCTTTCATTTTCATATTTTTGCCGCAATAGTTGGTTCTTGATTTCTGTTTTACTTTTCTGCAGAATCTACTAACTGTAAATCTTGTTTGTATTTACTGCCTTCTTTTATTATTGAATATTTTTTCTTTCTGTTTTCATGTTGTTTGACGAATTGTATCATCCAGTCTTTTGTTGTTTCTATGTATGTTAGTAAGCCAATAGTTGTTGTCTTGTATGACAATTCTAGCTGAATAAGACCTCTTCCATCTTCTTTACGGGGTATGTATAGACAGTCTACATCAGCCTTTGGATGATGCATCTTATGCTTAGAAAGAAACTTTTTTGTTTTAGAATCTTTATTATTATTATTTTTTTCCTTTGATTTCTGTTGTACACAGATTTTCTTCCATGTCTGAATCAGAGACCTAAGCTCAAAAATAGCGTCCTGATATTTTCTATTGATCATTTTTGTAAAAAAACAAACAAAAAATATCAATAATCACACACATTGTGCATCGAGAAAGCTTTTCGTAATGTGCGAGCTATACTTAATTAATTAAGACTAGCAGTATAGCCCGGCGTTGCTCGGGTGTAATGAAAGCTTTAAAACTAATCCATGGTCCTGAAGCTCAGACTCTTTGGACGCTGGCACGAAAAACCAAAAAGCAATAGTTGTTTCCAGTTAAAGCGAAACCGTAAACTGAAAGAAAAATGAATGGATGTAAGTCAAATTTTGATTTCCTGTTTTCTGATTTCAAATAAGTTTTTTTCGTCGTAAACTGAATTTTGAAGGCTGAATATTCCTCTGAGTAAATGGTATCATGGCTGAGACTAAGAACTATAATTATACCTACTTAGAGCCAAACCTGAAGCAAAAACTAAAATAAAAGTGCTAAAAAAATGCAGACATACAGGCAGATAAACAGACACACACAGAAACATCTTGCCTTATATATATATATATATATATATATATATATATATATATTATCGATTTTTTGCACTATTGTAAGAACTGAAACTTTGAAACTTCTGAATATCGTTTCTTATGTCTTTGTCTATGAGTGTATCAAATTTGATCAAAATCAGACCACTCCTTCCATAACCCGATTTTTCGATTATCGATTTTCGATATTTATCGGAGTACCTCGACACAAAACCTAGCTAAGAACACTCGCAGACGCTTATAATACAACTGTGTAAATTTTCAAGAAAATCGGTTCAGCCGTTTCGGAGTCTATAGGTAACGGACACACACACACACACACAGACATACCCCCCCCCACACACACACAAAGTTCCATTGATAAATAATTTTAGATTAGATACGTCAGAGGAAAGCTATTAATTAAGATATGCAATTTGCCTTGTTCACCATATATAATTTCATCTGTAGTTTTTCATAGAAACGAAGTAGATGCCCGATACAAATTATTGAAGATTTTGGCCACAGATGGTGAGTTAATATCATGACGTTATTTCTGAGGTTAGGTCTCTGACTCGAACCTGGAAGGAAATGTGTTTTCAACAGAAACCAAAAGAAAAAAAAATAAAAATAAAAATACAAAATAATAATAATAATAATAATAATAATAGCGCTATGGAGTAGTTTTCGCACTGAAAGTTATAATCGTGCTATGTCGATTGCTAATCGACTTAACGCACCTAAAATGTTAGGAACTTGGTAATCTTCCACTGTAAGCTGACTCCTTAGTATTCGGCAAACTGCCGACTAATATCAACTGCCTAGTAGTTCTACTGAACTCCAATAGAACTCTAAAGAACTCTCTAGAACTTCTAAGAACTCCTATGAACTTCCCAAGGAAATAATAATAATAATAGTTAACTTTAATTATTATTATTGTCTATGCCATGTTATTTCAGGATATAAGCGATCATGGTTCTCCACAATTTCCTGCCATTGGAAACATAATATTTTTTCTATCCTAATCCCTGTTCTGCCACCCATTTACTCAATCTCACCAAGAAGGTCATGTGTTGTTTTCCTCTGTCTCTCTTGTCTTCAGTCTGTCTTTTAAGTATCGAATTTTGCAAGCCTTCTTTCTTCATTATGTAATCTAGAAATTAGAATTGTTTTTTCTCCCAGGTCTCAAAGGTTTGTCCATCCTTCAATCTATTCCGTTTATTGTAACAAGGAACAGAACTAGGGAAGTACCTTAATGAAATCTTTAGTAAACAGAGTGGACAACGATAAGGCTAAGAGAAAATAAGTATGTTTAAATACAACAAATATGGCACGAGAAGGGTTGGGTGGCGTTGGTCAACATTAAATATCCTAGACCTAGTGTTCTGGGACCTCCCCTTTGTATATGATAATGGACTCGACCGAGTATACATATACTCCTGCCATACAGAGAACAGCAGTTGAGTTGAGAGTTGAGCGTAATTGTAGAGATCCTTTTGAGTTATCAGAGAGTACCGGAACTGATACGAAAGTTACCGAGAGATACCGAAGTTACCCAGAGACTACCGCATCAGAAGTCAGACTTGTTCTGAGTTCCACTCAATTAGAATAATATACACGAATATACTATTTCCAACGACTTCACTTCAAGACTTGTATATATTTATTTCTTACTAATAGTATTCCTGGATTTACTAACCTGCGTTCAAGTTTGTATATTACGTTCAATATAACCTACTTTTCTATCTCAATATCTGCTTTTCTTGTTCATTATTTTGTGCGGTCCCTCATCCGGAATCCACAACATCTAGTTAATCAGATTCATGACCCATTTTTCGATTGCAATTTACTCATCCATCACCATTTAGTCCTATATATACCACGATACCACATATTCACAGGGAAACTAGAAATAGCTCCTAGTCCTGGACATGACGGTAAACTGTATCTGGCAGCAAGGCCTCTGATTGGGAGGTTATGAGGAGCATGGAACCACCTCTTAATTGCTGTTGTTCCCAGGTCCACCTTGACCCGAAGTGGTAGCAATGCCTCTGATTGGGAGGTTATGAGGAGCATGGAACCACCTCTTAATTGCTGTTGTTCCCAGGTCCACCCTGACCGGAGTGGAAGCAAGGCCTCTGATTGGGAGGTTGTGAAGAGCATGGAACCACCTCTTAATTGCTGTTTTTCCCAGGTCCACCCTGACCCGGAGTGGTAGCACCTGCTAGGGCCTCAGCTATGGACAAATAGTTAACCCCCTAAACTGGGGACAAAACACTATGAAAGTATAAAAATACACTTTTATAGAAATATATACATGAAATTATAGAAAAATATACATTTTTGAAGAAATATTATGACCATAACACATTTTTGAAGGGAAAAAAATATTCTCAGCAAAACATTTTTGAATACAAAACTAGAAGACATTTTCAGTTTTCTAAAATACAAAAGAATAAAACAAATTTTTCATTAAAATCTGACTAAATTAACCTTCTAACTATAACTGAAAATAAAAAAAATTACCTTAAACCCCCATTTTTTTGGCATTAAATATGAGGTTGTTTTCAAAAGTTCGTAAACACTTGCAAAAAATTGAAATGTTACTCGCCAAGTAATCTAAGGTTACCAGAAAACACTTGCAAAAAATTGAAATTTTAATCGCAAAAACAACAAAAGTTATTGCTCAAAATAAAGCTCCCCATTTTCCAAGACTTTCTGCCATCGATCTGCAAGCTTTCGAATCAAAGAATTCTTGACACGCTTCTTCGACTTCATCAAAGGAGTCGAATCGGCGGTCCTTCAGAAAGTGTTGCATTGAGCGGAAAAGGCAATCTGATGGAGCACAGTCAGGACTGTAGGCTGGATGTGGCAGAACCTCAACGCCGTCCAGCTCTTCAAACTTGTCTTTGGTCTTCCTGACGTTGTGAGGCTTGGCATTGTCCTGCTGCATCAAAGCGCGATTTCGGTTGATCAGAGCCAGGTACTTTTGCTTCAACTTTTCGTAGACCCGCTCAAGTTGCTGACAGTAAAGTTCGGCACTGATGTCACGACAATTCGGAACCAACTCAAAATGCACGACTCCTTTAAAATTCCACCAAACGCACAACATGACTTTCTTGCCGAATCGGTCTTGTTTTGGAACCGACGGTGTCTCTTGCCCTTTCTGAACCCATCGCTTGTCTCAATTGTGCTGGACCAGATAGACCCATTTCGAAAGTGTTTACGAACTTTTCAGACAACTTAATAACCCACAGAGGTTGATACGCCATTAAACAAAACGCAAAACGCAAACGGCCAAATAGCTCCCTGACATAATTTTTTTTTTAATCATCTCACCCCAAGCAAGGCATTCCACTGCCACTATTGTGCATGGGACTACATAGGGGAAGGTAAAGAGAAAGAGTGGTTAGATATAGGGAATATCAGGAGGAAGGTGACAGATGAGTAAGGATACCGAGGATGAGGGTTGGGCAGATGGGAAGAGTGTTTGATAGAATGGGAGCAAGTTAGTGTGTTAGGAGGTGTCTATTGACCTTACATTTAAACTCCTGGAGATTGTAGCCGTCGGGGAAGCAATCGTGTGGAAGAGAATTCCACAGTCGGGAAGTGCGAGGAAAGAAACTGTTGGAGTAGAAGTTGCGGTTGCATTTTATCGGTTTCACTGTAAAAGGGTGGGATCTAGTTGTTAATCTAGTATCTCGTGCAAATTCGTATTTAGGGGGCACCAGTGATCTAAGTTCATCGGAGCAGAAGCCGTGAAAGTATTTATAGAAATATTTCTATAATATATTTCTTCATACACAAATTGTTCAAAGGTCTTTTTTTTTTCCTTACAAAAATGTAGCGATATAAAATGAGGCGGAAGAGATGAACCCACAAAACGAAAGTAAAATATAATAAAAATATTCAGACTGAAAATAACATGTCAGCAGCACCCATCCTTCCCATAAACAATAGACAGAATCAAGAAGCTCGTCAAATAACGGAGAGGAAAGGATAAAAATAAAAAATGAAGTAAGAAATTCAAAGATTGATATAGTCGAGATGAAAAACGCATGGGACAAAAAACAAACTGGGGAGGTTAGGAATCTCGACATGGACCATAACAAAGGAGAATGCCGGGAACAGGCAGGGAACGACACTTACTCACCTAAACTAGGTCAATAAAGTCTATATTAACCAGGGGAGTGTTAATCAGGAAATCACCCCATTGCGTCAAAAAGGACTTACAAAAGAAAACAAATATATGAATCCACCTCTTATTAGCAGATCCCTTATCAGTAAATCATTATTCAGTCAGTTAAGTGCCATCGAAAGAGACATGACTGACTGGGCAGAAGATTATCCCGCAGTAGGTTGCCATTCCTTTCTGCGGTAAACTGGTTGCCTGGACAGATAAGAGATATATTATATTACAGTATTATATTAAGTATTAGTGGGGGATCAGTTTATTACTTCTTAACAATAGAAAACTGATCCCCCACTTTATGCCCAGTACAAATTTTAATTATATTTCCAACTATTATATTCAGTCAGTCAGTTAAGTGCCATACGTGATACACGCTTGGGTGATCATGTCTCGAAAGGGACATGACTGACTGGGCAGAAGATTATCCCGCAGTAGGTTGCCATTCCTTTCTGCGGTAGACTGGTTGCCGACCAAGGCTATAGAACCCAATCTGTCCTGTTATTTAACCCATAACTGGAAGGAATAGACGGATTAATACCTTTCCCAAGGGTATTTGCGCGTAAGTGAATGCAATGAATTCGGCTGGAATTCGAACTCGGCTCCCCGATTTCTCGTTCCGAGCCGATATCCAATGCACCACAACGCACATAGCTCACCCAAATTCTTACAATATGTTTTTTTTTTTAATCATTTCACCCCGAGCAAGGCGGAAACGCCACTGATGTGCAGGGGGTTACATAAATGTAAAAAGATTAATTAGAAAAGAGTGAGGAGTACAAACTAGTTAGAAAGGAACAATAGAAAGCAGGTGCGATGACAGATACATAGGTGGAGAGAAAGGGAAGGTTATATAGGGGTGGGGGGAGAGCTAGAGTCCAGTGGTTAGTAGATGAGTATTGACTTTGCATTTGTTCTAGAATTAAATAAACAGCAAAAAGTTGATAAACCGTAAAAGAAAAAAGCAATCAATCAATTACTACTGTACTGAGTTTGATGATCACTAGGCTACCTACATTGAGGTCTTCTCTCGTACAGTCTTAATTCTAGAAAATATAGCTCGACACCTGACGACAAAGAATTGACGACAAAGGATGAACTGTAAATATTGAGATTATAGGTTTTTGTTCGAGAAATTTAACTTTCTTGTCAGAACATGTGTGTGGCGCAACTAATGTCGAATCTTGACAAAAGAGAATTTGTTATGATGATTTTTTAAGCTTAGCTTAGATGTGGCACAAGGTCAAAAGTATGGGGAACCCAGTGAGGATCTTACTACTCAGGAGTGGGTTTTATGTCTGTCAGGAAGTATCATTGTACGTTGATTAATGAAAACAGGCGAATCTCTTATATGTGGCATTCTGTAGTACCCACTTACTAGAAGTCAGAAATAATACTACCTAAACATATTAACTCTGTCTTCTCCCTCCTCTTCTCCAGGTGCTTCCACCTAGGTCATAAACTACTATCCCAGAAATCCCTTCATCTCTCACTCCCTCTCTTTCTTTCTCTCTCTCTGGCCCATCCCTACTGACCAACAACTAGTAGCAGTTCAGTTTTTTTTTAATTCCTCAAAAGATTTCACACCAGCCACACGTGCTACTCCCGCCAGCGGACATTTTAGCCAGCCACGAGGGACTCACACAAGAATGTAGACGAAGTTAAATAAAGTTTGTTTTAACAGGTTAATATTTGTATCTCTTAATTATCATCCAAACATACCATCCATTTTATTTCACGTAGGTCTTTCGTCATTTATTGAGACTAGTTGGCGTGAGCGGCGCCAATTCTTACATGGACCTTACATTCTCGGGTACGATGTTTAAACGAGACCGTCTCCTCTTCTCTCTGGTTATAATACGGTTATTTCTCGCCCTTGCGTCACATGTATACCTGGGCCTAATTACGTGGATCTGCACTCGAAAAGTAACTCAACTCTGCACACAGCTTCTCTAACGTTACAAGTAGTCCAAAATATAGTGTATCGAATTTGTTCTCCCTTCTGCAATGTCTATCTCAGTCCGTTCCAAAAAGTAGCTGTTCTTGGGAAGAAACTACCAAAGAGGAACTTCCTTCTTACATATGGTATACAAAGGTAAGATCTGGAATGATGGATCTAAGGAATGAAGATCGTTTGAACATGAGCCTTGAAAATAACAATAGATTAGCGAGCGGCAACCAATGTTTCACTTGTGGGAAAGAAGTTGCTGGGTAGAAAATAAGTCATCACCCACAAGGCTGTGTAATTTGAACTCTGTCGAGCCTGGCAGTGAGGGCTGGCTAGCACCAGCCCAGATGTAGCAAGACATTAACAAAACAAGATATGTTCTTACACAGGCAGAACAGTTCATATCTGCGAGGATTTAAGAACGCTGTCGCTGTTTTAGGGAAAGAAAAGAGATCGGACTCCCACGCAGCGTTAAAAATAGAAACATATCCAATTTTCCCATGGAGCCAGGCATTTAATCAATGTATCGTTTAGGTAATTACGAGTGTGGAATAGGTAAGACGACGACGAAGACATCGCCCCCGAGCGGGGAAAATTGAATATCAACCAGGCACAGATAAATGAGATTGAGACGCCTGCATAATAACGATCAAAAATACTTTATCCTCCACAAGGCTGTGTAAACGCTTTTGAAAGGCTCAAAATGAAGATTGTGCAGCTACAGTCCAGATATGACTGCAATGCCTCATTTTTACTGGATTGGGTTTCTATTCATATTGTTGGATATTGGTTAATAGCAAGTGATTTGACACACAAGTAGATTGGTACAATCAGTCCAAATAACAACTATTGAGTAATCTAATAGAGAGATATATATGAGTGAATTGAATCCACTCATGCAAATGTATTGGGAAGGTCCATTATAGTAAAGTGGACTAGCCCACCTGCTGAATTAGATACTCTCCTATAAATGAGGTAGAAAAAAAGGGAACAAAAAGAAGGAGCCATGTTATAAGGTAGCTTATTTGATTTCTACACATATGTTTGTACGAACTTTTTATCAACTTTTCTGAGGTCCTGGACATGACGGTAAACTGCATCCGGCAGCAAGGCATCTGATTGGGAGGTTGTGAGGAATATGGAACCACCTCTTAATTGTTGTTGTTCCCAGGTCCACCCTGACCTAGAGTGGTTAGCACCTGCTAGGGTTCCAGCTATGGGTAAATAGTTAAAACCCAAACGGAGTCAAAACACTATCAAAGCATAAAAATACACTTTTATAGAAATATGTACATAAAAATAGACTTTTATAGAAAAATATACATTTTTGAAGGAAAAATATTACCACCAATAAATTTTTGAAGAAATAATTATTACCATAACACATTCGAATTTGTGTATGAGTGTGTATTGGCTGAAAGGGGATAACTTGGCGGACCTGAAGGAGACTACCACCACCTTTAAATTTGTTGTTTTTCTTTTTCCTTTTTTTTTGCTTTTTTCAGCGCAGCCTTATCGGTTATTGCATAAACTTTCCGATTATTAAATTTTTTTTTTTAAATTCAATATTTAAGCAATTTTAGGAGGGCTCAGTTTCTCGTACAACGTTATAGTAAATCGATCCTCCATTTTGGAACCACTCGCATTGGGGTTGCTTTGTTTTTTTTTGTTTTTTTTGGTTTTTTTTGGTGGGGGGGGACGAGTTGTTGCTCGTCTTTGTCTTTTTCAAGTTTTCTTCAGTTCTTACAATGTCATTTTCCTCAGAAACTCCACAAATGGCTTTATTCAAAAATTTCACAAAGGATTCAGTTGTTGAATATGCGCAAAAAAATAAGTTAATTGCACACGAACGATTTTACTATAAGGCTGTATGAATAACTGAGCCCCTTCCCTCACTAAAATTGTTTAAATGTTTTAAATTTTTACAAATTTTTTTTTCGATCGGAAAGTTTTAGGATTTAATCGATAAGATTGCATTGAAAATAGTAAAAAAAAAAAAAAGAACAATCAATCAATTTACGTACCGGCGAGTGGTCTCAAAATAGAGGATCGATTTACTTATAACGTTGTATGAAAAACTGAGCCCCCCACTTCACTAAAATTGTTGAAATATTGAAATTAAATTCTTTTTTTTTTTGTTAATCAAAAAAATTTAGGGTGTAATCGATAAGATTGCACTGAAAAAAGTAAAAAAAAACCCCAAACAAAAAAACAAAACAAAAAACAAACAAATTTAAATGTGGTGGTAGTCTCCTTCAGGTCCGCCGATAACTTAATTAATTCTTTTGTAGGCGTCTTTGATTTCACCACATGTATGTAGTCATACATTTTCTGTTTAGTTGGTTATTGTTTTTGTTGCTTCCGTCTTCTTTTTCCGTATCCCTGTAGATCATTTGAAGTAGTCTTCAAGATATTGTTTACTCGGAAATGAAACGACAAAGAGATTTGCTAATATGATTAAGTCAACCTTAATCCAGTAACTTAAATGGTCAATAATATTTTCTAAACTTATTATTTTTATTGCTTCGAGTTTTGAGTTTGAGTTTTGTTTAACGGCATATCAACCTCTGTGTGTTATTTAATACCAAAAAGGTGGGATTTTAAGGTAATTTTTAAATGTTCGGTAAAAGTAAAAAATTGATTTAGTTAGATTTTGATAAAAAAGTTTTTTTTTATTTTAGAAAACTGAAGATCTAGTTTTATATTCAAAATATGTATTACTGGAAATAATTTTTTTCCTTAAAAAATGTATTATGGCAATAGTTAATATTTTTTCTTTTAAAATGTGTTATGGTAATTTTTTCTTTCAAAAATGTATTGTTGGTAATATGTTTCCTTTAAAAATGTATATTTTTCTATAAATGTATCTTTTTATACTTTTATAGTGTTTGGACCCCAGTTTTTTGGGGGGGGGGGTAACTATTTGCCCATTGCTGGGACCCTAACAGGTGCTACCACACTGGGCCAGGGTGGACCTGGAAACAAGCAACAATCAAGAGGTGGTTCTATGCTCCTCACAACCTCCCAATCAGATGCCTTGTTGCCAGGACCAATTATTTTTATGGCGTAGTCATATATATGTATTTATTTTTTGTATATGTCTACGCTGACCTACCTTTGTATGCATTCATTATACTGTCTTGCGTATTTTGTCTTTTGTACACTTTTTTTTCTGTTTACAACTACGTGTGTGGGTATTTAGCATGTTTTCTTTCTTTCTCTCTCTCTCTCTCGGAACAATGTAGACATCTTGTGAAGTATAAAAACACAGAATCACTACGTGATTTCAAGGACAAAACAATTTTTGAATTGAGTTGACCTTTTTCGAGACTGTCTGCCGAACGAAGCTAAAGAGCACATTCTCTCCGGCTACTTAACCCACAGCTGATGAGGAGGAGAAGGACAACATTTGGGCGGAAGTGAACACAACGGCTTCAACCGAGATTTAAAACCCTGCTTGCAGGTCCCAACTTCCGCGCCGATAGCCTCTACGCTTCGGGGATATCCATTTAGCAGGATTCAAAGAAATGTTGTTGGTTGGTTTTGTTTTTATGGCAAATCAACCTCGGCGGGTCATTTATTGCCAACTAAACTTTATTTACTTATTGCTGGTAATAACTTTTTCTTTCAACAATTTTGTTGTTGTTTATATAACCAACAAACCTAGCAACTGATTCAATGTAATAGTACATAGTACAGTTATAATAATATTACATATTTTTTTTAATCATATCGCCCCAAGCAATGCAGTTTACTGCCACTGGTGCGCAGGGGGTTACATAGGAGGAAAGTTATGAGAAAGAGTGACAGGTTATAGGGGGTGTCAGGAAGTGGGTAAGAGAAGGATGAGAATACTGATGAGAGTGGAGTGGACGGAGAAAGGAGCTTAAGAGAGAGGATGCAAGTTAGTGAGATAAGAGATGACTATTGACGTTACATTTAAATTCTTGAAGATCGTAGCTGTCGGGGAAGCAAGTAAACGGAAGGGAATTCCACAGGTGGGAAGTGCGAGAAAAGAAGCTGTTGGAGTAGAATTTGCGTTTACATTTTATTGGTTTCACAATAAAAGGGTGGGACTTAGTTGCTAATCTTTTGGCTCGAGTAAATTCATATATAGGGGACACCAGTGAGCTAAGTTCATCGGAACAGAAGCCGTGAAAGTATTTGTAGAAAAGACACAGAGAAGCCACATTGCGCCGATGAGAAAGTAACTGTATCTGAGCTGCCAAGTCAGGATCGATCACGTTACAGATTCCCCGCTGGATTGTGTCAAGGACTCCTAAGTGGATAGCAAGGGCACCCAACCAGATATGGCAGCAGTATTCAATGCACGCGCGGATGCTAGATTTGAATCTAGAAAATTCAACTGTAAAATGATGAGACCTAACTGCAAATCTAGTACTGCGCTAAAATATATAAAGTCAAGTTATCAAAGAGGAAAGGTCATTTGAACAATTGTTATGAAATTACTGTACATTTATTGTTCTCTCCCTTTAATAATGTTTTTAATTTTCTCATATTCTTTATTGTGTCTTAGTAGCTTTATTGCCTTTCCAAGAGTGAAATGATTAAAAGATATTTCAAAATAGAAAAGAATAAACATTATAAATAATCTCAGACTGTGTTATTAACTTCCTTTTTTGTTTTGTCTTAAAGGCACAAAGTTTTATTGTTTGTTTATAATTTGCACCTGTATTTCCAATGTAGACTTCTTCTTGTGTATTTAAAGAAACGCTTTAGAAGATCGTTATAGAAGCTTAAGATCACAATATAATCTAAAAGTCCTCATTGTTGTAACTGACAGATATTAACAGTGTCTGTAAATTCACCCCCAGTCAGGATATTCTCAACAACGACTTTGTAGAGTCTCATCATTCCAAGGGCCCACATTTTGGACATATAGCGCCAAGATCATTTCCCATAGATTATTAATTGACTAATCGTGTATTCAACATTAAACACCCTTTCCTTATTCATAGAATCCCCAAAGGATGCTTCCTGATCACCACAAGCTTAACCTAAGTTCAGTGTTCGGGGCATGCATATTTCTTTGTTGGCGATTTTTTTTATGTTTGGTAATTTTTTATGTTTTTTTTCTTTTTTCACTTTCTTCTCTTGTCATTTGTGTTTTTTTTTTTTGGTTGGTCGAGATTGAGTTTTTATACATCTGTATTTGTATAAATATGTGGTAGTTTTGTGTTTGTAGTGGGGGGGTTAGTAATTCAAAAATTTCGAAATTTAATTTCGTTGGATGGTAATTTCAGCGAGAAAATTCTCGCTTCATCAGCAACCGTTGCTAATGAAGCGAGATTTTCTCGCTGAAATGGCCATCCAACGAAATTAAATTTCGAAATTTTTGAATTACTTTATATATTTGGCTCTGTAAATAGATAAAACTATTTATATCGAGCCCTCCACTTTGATCAATTTTAACATTAATAAAATGAATATTAATAGGATCTGGTTTGTAGGATTTTACTTATTTGCTCATCCTTTTTTGATTGACAACACACACGCACACACACGCGCGCGCACACACACACACACACACACACACACACACACACACACACACACATATATATATATACATGAAAAATGAAAATAAATTATAAATTGAATGCCTTTATAAATCCATTGGTAATAGTTTATTTCGCGGAGCTCTTATAGAAAGACAGCTTCTCATAATAGCTAACACTGTATATCTAACCCTCTCGCCCATGGTTTTTCCCCTGTCCTTTTACGATTCTTTTCGTTTGGATAAATCTAACCCATTCATTTTTGTGAAGAATTTTCGTCTGAAGAGCGGTCTGTAAGAACTCCGCGAAATAAGCTATTATCCAATAGATTTATAAAAATTATCCAACTCATTTTCACTATAATAACCCGTTAAATTATAACATGGGGTTCTCATCGGATTACGATCCCCTGTGGAATTGTGGAATTGACCTTACAAAGTACCAAGAATACTACTTTATATATATATATATATATATATATATATATATATATATATATATATATATATATATATATTTTTGTTTAAAGATTATTTTTAATGGATACTTGTATTTGTGTAGATAGTCTGTTTTTCTATAATTAAACTGAATTTTGATTATCCACCGGCTTAGATGTTTGGAAAATATCTATCTTTCGGTAGGATTCGAACCTGCACACTTCCATACACAGGGGAGATGCGACCATTCTATCTGGTGTGTTTTACCACTCAATCGCAGAAGATATCATGGGAACCAAAGCCTGAATTGAGCTATTCAGATATATATTCTTCAGATTTCTCTAGAACATCTATCTCTGCTCGGAATCGTATCCTAATGTAAACAAACGAAACAATATTACGAAATTTACGAAATTGGTATTAACCGACATATTTATTTAAGAATAGATATTTTCCAAACAAGATTTCTCGAACATCTACGCCAATGGATGATTAAAATGCACAGTTTGATCATAGAAAAAAACAAAAAAACAAAAAAAAAAAAACTATGCATTCAAAAACGTGTATCCGTTAAAAATAATGTTTAAACTAATAAATTTAAATAAATATGTCGGTTAGCATCAATTTCGTAAATTTCCGTATAATTTCGTAATTCAGTCCCCCCCCCACATACATATATGTTCGTGTGTGTGTGTGTGTGTGTGTGTGTGTGTGAGTGTGTGTGTGTGTGTTTGTGTGTGTGTGTATGTGTGTGTGATTGATACAAATATAAAATATGTCATTTAGCTGATTGATGTTATATTCTGAACATCTACTCCAGAGTTTTGTAGACAAACCGTTGTGTAATCGCTCGGTTCACTCATCAGGAGATATCGACACTTATCTGTCAATTTTGTCATTTTCGTTATTTTTACATTAAGTTAAAGAAAATAATTTATGCACTTTTTTATTTGGGTTTGGTTGATGTTTATTGCTTTTTGCGTGCGTTCGTGTTCGTGTGTGTGAGCACGTGTATGTATGAGTATGTGTGAGTGTATATAGGCATGCGTGTAAGTGTGTATGTGAGTGTGTATATATGTTTGTGTTTTTGTACGTGTGTGAATGTGATTGCGCGTGTATATATGCGTGTGTACCTGTGTGCGTGTTCATGCGCGTGCGTGTGTATACTTGTACGTGTGCATATGTGCACATATACACGTGTTTAAGTAGACGCCAAGTTTTTTAATTTTTATTTTAAACAGTGCGAAATACGTCTGCTGGGCTGGGCATTTGCGAGACAAACTTGTTTAAAAATGACCGTTTAAATGAAAAAATATATATAAACAAGAGCAGCCGAAGACCACAAACCTTCGTCAAGGCAATATCGAGATCAGCTTAGCGATTAGCAAGAGATGATTTTTAAAGTGAGAATAACTGCAATGAACTTAACAACTGTTTTATTTTATGTTATTGCTTCTGGATAATAAATATTACATTTATATTATAAATAATGATATTGTCGTGGAAAAAATAGTGCGTTCAGAAAATGTAATAATTAAAGCAATTTAGGAGAGGTAATTCACGAAGAACCAAATAGATTACATAACTATAAACAAGAGATTCAGGAACGCAGTAGTCCAATGCAAAACGTACCCAGGTGCTGACTGCGGAAGTGACCACGTCCCAGTCATCTGCAAACTAAAAGTGAAACTCCGAAGACTGAAGAAACCCAGCATAACACCAAGACTGCAATACGACACACTAGAGGATGATCTCAACCCTGCAGAAAGAATATAATAACAGCGTAAAAAAGAAATATGAAGAACAAATTGGAAAAGGATACTCAAAATGGGAGTCACTAAAAGAAGCAATGGTGACCTCAGCGAACAACATAGCCCCAAAGGAAATCAGACGAAGAAGAAAAAATGAGTGGGTGACCGAAGAGATCCTCCACATGATGCAAAGGAGACAAAAAATAACGCCAAGACACGGAACAGAGTACAAAAAACTTCACAGGGAGATAAGGAACAAATGCAGACAAGCCAAAGGAGGAATGGCTCAACAACAAATGTGCAGAAGTAGAGAGACTGAGCAGGAACAACAAAGCAGAAATGCATAAAGAGATAAGAGAACTGACAGGACAAAAAACCTGTTCCTCAACAGGATGCATAAAATCCAAGGAAGGGACAATCATAGTAGAGAAAGAGGAAATACTCCAGCGATGGGAAGAATACATAAAGGATCTCTTTGGCGACAAGAGAGAACAACCGAGAATACACAAGGAGATGGATGGACCGGAAATACTAAAATCCGAAGTGGAAGCGGCAATGGCCAAAATGAACAGAAATAAAGCACCTGGCCCAGATGGCATAGTGATAGAGCTGCTGACAGCCTTAGAAGAGTATGGCATAGAAAAGATTACCGACATAATAAACGAAATTTATAGCAGCGGAATAATACCAGACGACCTATGCAAGTCGATATTTATAGCACTGCCGAAGAAACCAGGTGCAAACGAGTGTGAACTACACAGAACTATCAGCTTAATGAGTCACATTACAAAACTGATTGTCAGAATCCTGATGAATAGAGCGAGAAGCAGAATCAGGCCAGAGATAGGACAGGAACAGTGCGGGTTCGTCAAAGACACTGGAACAAGGAACGCCATATTCATGATTAGGATGCTCTCTGAAAGGGCATTACAAATGAAGAAAGACTTGTACCTATGCTTCATTGATTACGCGAAAGCATTCGACAAAATACGACACAAAGAATTGATGGAAATGATAGGAAACCTCGACATTTTCGGCAAAGATATAAGAATAATCAAGAATCTCTACTGGCAGCAAACGGCCTGCATACGGACAGGTAACGACCTCAGTAGATACACAAAGATAGAAAAAGGCGTAAGACAAGGCTGTGTCTTTTCACCGGATTTGTTCAACCTATACAGCGAGAATATTTTGAGGACCCTAGATGACACACCAGGATTTATTATTGGAGGCCACAACCTGAACAACATAAGATACGCGGACGATACAGTACTGATTGCGGGCACGGAAAGGAAACTGCAAGATCTCATACAGAAAGTAGCAGTGGAGAGTGACAAGAAGGGACTACAAATAAACTTTAAGAAAACTGAGTGCATGGTCATCAGCAAAAGATACTACCCAAAATGCCAAATACAGGTGGGGGATAACAGAATCAAACAAGTCCAAGAATTTAAGTACCTAGGAAGTGTTCTAACAGGAGATGGAAAGTGCGACACGGAGATCCGAAGGCGAATTGGCATGGCAAAGGACGCGTTCCAGAAGATGAGCAAAATACTAACACACAGGAAGATCTCAATAGAAACGAAGAAAAGAGTGCTAGACTGCTACGTGATGTCAGTTCTTCAGTACGGCTGTGAATGCTGGACAATATCATCGAAAATGAAGGACAAAACTGGAAGCGGCCGAAATGTGGTTCTACAGAAGGATGCTACGGATATCGTGGACTGAGCATACAAGCAACGACGAAGTGTTAGAAAGAATGGCAACAAAAAGGAAATTGATGCTGAGCATCAGGAAGAGACAACTGAAGTTCCTGGGACATGCAATGAGGAAGGAAAGCCTGGAGAACCTGATACTGACTGGTCAGATAGAAGGAAGGAGAGACAGAGGAAGGCAGCGGATAACATATTTGCAGGGCCTGATCAGGTGGATGGCGGAACGGGGGTTGCCAGGAGCAACAGGAGCAAACATACTAAGAGCCACAAGGGATAGGGAGACGTGGAGATCCATGATCGCCTACGTCCTGAAGGGACAGGGCACATAGAAGAAGAAGAATTCCGTATTTGACATGCGAAATGAACGAAAACATATTAGTAAAAACAATGCAAAACAAAACATAAAAACGAAAAAGTAACCCAGACACATTATTCCGTACCGAATCGAAGCCAAAATTTAATCCGTACGTGCCAGTCATGAGGCCAATAACTAGCTAAAGTTTTATCCGACTCCATCCACCGGGTTTTGAGATATCCTGAACATGGACAAACAGTCAAAGAAACAGACAAACAGACTGACAAACGCGACAGAATAAAATGCCCCCGCCTTAAGGCGGTGCTAATAATAAATAAGTAATATATATATATATATATATTGTCATTAGCAGACAGATCTGTTTCGCTGTATCACAGCTCATCAGTACGGTTAGACTCCGATTGCTTTTTAACCCAGGATTGAAACCCGACCGAATTGGCGTCAGTCGGCGATTCTACCTCTGGGCTATGGGCGTTCGGTGGAAGAAGGCAAACTTTTTAGCGCATATATTATCATTATACGCGCTCAATAGCTAGAGTGCTCTAATTCATTTTTACTGAATGAGCGATGCGTACACGCCAGAGTAGCTACTGTTTTTCAAAGTCTACCATTTTTCCAGAGTGCTCAATCAGGGTGTGAGAGCGTAAATATATATATATAAGCAACATGGCGGTCGTGATCACAAATAAACGTACACTATTTAGATATACACTTTCTTAAATCACTCAACCATCATAAATAGTGTTTCTGTTGTAATCTCAAATTTTTATGATGACTTAGAGTTATGTCCCTTACGCTAACGCAAAACAGAACCTGAATGAAAAAATTTATTTCTTTTGCATCATGGAACTGACAATCTGGTTCGCAATCAACAAAGGCTGCAGAAACTAAGTCCACCACTTTCAGCAGAATCCCAATTCAACACTATTAGTGTTTTGAAAAATAAGAGGCGTTGAAAATTCAACATATTTTATCTGTAAACATAGGTTTGCCAGGCGAAAGTGGAACAAAAATAAACTAGAAATTTTCTTATTGCATAACATCAAAAATAAAATATTTGAAACGCTAAAAATGGTGATACCGTTGAAAATAAAATGCAACTCTCGTCCAGTTTCTTGATTTGTTACGATCTTTAAAAATTTAAAATCAACGCCAAAACGACAACTTGTGTCTCTTTGAAACCTTTTCTTCTTATTGTCATTTGCCAGTTTCTCAAATCCCTTCTTGATTTCCGTGCAAATGCGATCTTCAAAAATTTAAATTAAAAATCAATCGGTATCTTCTGTCTCCTTAAATTTGAAGCTATCGGGAGATGGTTAATATTTATTTCATTCTGCCTCGTGTCATATATAATCAAACTCCCTACAGCTTACAAGTTTTTATCCAGAATTATCAGGTTATTTGTCGGCGGTGGAAGAGTGAAGTAATAAAATATACATTTTTCATGTTAAAATAGAAATTTATTAAAAGGAAAGAATAACATAATTGTAGAAGTTAATGTGCAATGAGAAATCAGTAATGAGTGTCAAGAGTTGAAGAAATGGCCAAAGTAGTAATTTGTTGGGAAGAGTTCATGCTTACGTATGTATGTATAAGCGTTCGTTTGGTAGGAATGTCTTTGAATGGAGAAGAAGTACAAAAATTAGCACACGAGAAAGAAGAAGAAAGAGGACAATGTGCGATGCGACCTTACGTCCGGGTCGTGGTTGAAGTTTCCCCCGTTACATTTTAGTTGTTTCGTTTCGCTGCTCCCATCTGACTGACTGGTGCTGATCTGATCAAAGCCTTTATAGTCATTCAGATTTTCGCAATGGATTGCTAAGTCCTTTTAGTCTTGCAAATCGCTTCCATTGGTCAGAAAATCAATTTAACATCTACTTGCGAAATCCGGTTTTGACCTTTTCACATAGTCAATCCTTTTTCTATTTGGGAAAAACCAGGATTTCACACGTCATCGTGAATTTTTGTAAAAGGGAAGAAGAAAGTTGCTTTTAATTCTTAATTTCTTATCTTCTACAAATTCTTTTATTTTTTTATTGTTCTTTTTGTTCTTAACGTTTTCTCAGTTTCTTCTTGCTTACCTGTCAACTACATTCTTCAAAACTTTAAATGCAAATTGGCATCTCAACTTCAGCATCTTCCCATCACCGGGACATGGCTCTCCACTATCTTTTTTTTTTTATAAATACTAAAAGGCGTAAGACAAAGATGTGTCTTTTCACCGGGATCTATTCAACTTGTACAGCGAGACTATTCTGAGAACCCTAGAAGTTATGCCAGGATTCGTCATCGGGGGCCACAATTTAAACAATATAGGTACGCAGATGATACAGTGCTGATAGCAGACACAGAAAGAAAAGAAAACTACAAGACCTTCTACAGAAGGTAAGTGAAGAGAGTGACAAGAAAGGACTACAAATAAACTGCAAGAAAACCGAATGCATGGTCATCAGCAAAAAGGGCAGCCCAAAATGCCAAATACAGGTGAGGGACTCTAAAATCAAGCAGGTACAAAAATTTAAATACCTGGGAAGTGTTCTAACAGAAGACGGAAAGTGCGACACTGAGATCCGAAGGCAAATTGGCATGGCGAAAGAAGCATTCCGGAAGTTGAGTAAAGTATTAAGAAACAGGACAATTTCACTAGAAACAAAGAGGAGAGTACTGGATTGCTATGTGATGTCGGTTCTTCAATATGGCAGTGAATGTTGGACAATATCATCAAAGATGATGGAAAAACTTGAAGCAGCTGAAATGTGGTTTTAAAGAAGGATGCCGCCGATATCATGGACTGAGCATGTGAGCAATGACGAGGTTTTGGAAAGGATGAAAACGAAAAGGAAATTAATACTGAGGATCAGGAAGTGACAACTAAAGGAAGGAGGGCTTGGAGAACCTGATACTAACAGGCCAGATAGAGGGGAAAAAGAGACAGGGGAAAGAAGCGGATAACAGATTTGAAGGACCTGATCAGGTGGATGACGGAACGAGGGTTGCATAGTGCAACAGGAGAAAGCGTGCTATAGCCACCAGGGATAGGGAGATGTGGAGAGCCATGATTGCCTACGTCCTGAAAGGACATGGCACATAAAAGAAGAAAGAAGTATTTTCATGTCAATTTTTCTGATGAGTTTCACACCTTGGTGCCTCGATTGCATGGATTTAAGAATATTGCTAGATTGGCAACTAGGTCTCAATGTTTTATTGTTGAACTCATTAGATGTAACTGTCTGTTCTATTCTGATAGTTTCTTTACTTACACTTCTCACCTGTAGAAACACCTGTGTATGAACTAAATTATTAGGAAGCTGTAAAAAAATATTGCTGGATTGCTATGTGCTATTCATCCTTTTATATGGCAGTAAATGTTGGATAAATTCTCACCTTAAACTTAGCTAGCCGCAAATACTGACCCATACATACCACGATATTCCTTACCTCAAAACAACATTTTTAATTACCATTCTTACTACAGCCACCATAATACCTCGGAGTCTCTATGTAGTCCTGACAAGTTTCCATATATACAAATTTATCTGTGGAGGTGGAGAATAAAAATAACAACATTAAAAAAATATAATGCTAATGAATATTTACGATGATATTTATTTATATACAAGAACTAAAGAAAATAGTATTAGCAATACTCTCACAATCCTTTATTGTAGCAGAAACATCAATGCGGGACTTAAATAATTCAAGCAGTCACTCAAAAAAACATACTAGAAATGAAAAGTGATATTAAGTTTGTATGAAATACACAAATGTGGTACAAGGCTAAAAGCGAGGATGGGGGAAGCTGGTATTCTGTTGTCATAAGATTAAACTGAGTTTGCCACAATCAGTGTCCAAAACATGCCACAATATTCCTTCCACCAAAACAATATATTCTTACCTAGCATAGTGCATCAACCATAATACCTCAGATTCCCCATGAAGTTCTAACTATCCCCCATATGTACAATTTTTTATCTGTGGGAGGAGGGGAATAAAACAACAATTTAAAAATCTAAACCCCAGTGTATATTTACAATATATGATAAGTTTTTTATATTGCCCCAAGCAAGGCATTTTACTGCCACTGTTTTGCAGGGGGTTATGTAGAAGGAAAGTTATCAGAAAGAGTGACAAGTTTTAGGGGGTGGCAGGAAGTGGGTAAGTTAAGGATGACAATACTGATGAGAGTGGAGTGGATAGAGAAAGGAGCATGAAAGAGAGGATGCAGGTTAGTGAGATAGGAGATGACTATTGACTTTACATTTAAATTCTTGGAGATTGTAGCTGTTGGAGAAGCAAGTAAACGGAAGGGAATTCCACAGGTGGGAAGTGAGAGAAAAGAAGCTGATAGAGTAGAATTAGGAGTAGAAACTAAACAAAATAATGTTAGAATAAAAAAATCACAACCCTTAATAATTGTAGGAATATCAATTAACTGGAGAAAATCAATACGGGACTCAAACATTTCAAGCAATCATTCGACAAAGCACTAAGTCAAAAACATTCTAGAAGTGAAAAGTTATCTGCTCATATTTTGTAGGATACTTACGAAAGGGGTGCTTTTTGGAGAGTGTTACATTATAAGCTTGTCAGGATAGACGTTGCTAGTGAGATGAGCGAACACGTTTCTATTTAATAAATATCTACATTCCCTATTCATATGAAGAAATGATGAACTCCCTTAACCTGTTGTCTCTAATCAGGAAAAGTTGGTAGTTATTTCCAGAAAAAATATGGCAGAAGGGTGAAGTTGTCTTGAGTAGCATGAAAATAACGTGTTACATTCACAGATAGGACGGTTTTTGTCTTTTAATATAACTTGGCATTTATCTTTGAATCTTTTATGTCTCAATCACCAAAAGATGACATTTTCTCTATATTTTTAATTTATAACGTAATGGTTAAAGAGTCAAATGTTTAACATATTAGACATGAAAAATTCTCACGATGATTTAATATGGCCATATATTTATAATTAGGCACCTCGGAGTGGGGTAATGGTTAGCAAGCTCGTCTTGCTAGAATCGTCATAACTGAGTAGTGAGTTCGAGCCTCACTGGATGCCCCCTACTTTCGGCCGTGTGTCACGTCTAGCTACGCTTAGAAAACCACCTTCTTTGAAGTTTGGGCGCAGGACTAACAACCCTGACCCATAAAAAACAGTTTTTTACGGAAACAGCAAAACGCTGCCCTACACACCATTGGGTGTAACGGAAAAGTTTCTTATCTAAACTTATTTACAAATGGAACTTTGTCTGTCTGTGTGTGTGTGTGTGTGTCCGTTATCTATAGACTCCGAAACGGCTGAACTGATTTTCTTGAAAGTTTACACACTTGTACTATAAGCGTCTGCAAGTGTTCTGAGCTAGGTTTTGTGTCGAGGTATCTCCGATAAATATCGAAAATCGATAATTGAAAAAATCGGGTTATAGAAGGAGTGGTCCGATTGTGATCAAATTTGATACACTCATAAACAAAGGCATAAGAAACGATATTCAGAAGTTTCAAGGTTGCAGTTCTTACAATAGTGCAGAAAATCGATAATATATATAAAGGGCAAGATGTTTGTGTGTATGTCTGTTTATCTGCCTGATCTCTTGAATGGGTGATGCCACCATGACAGGTTACGATCAGAGCGTTTCATGTGATCCCGCATTATTCGTCAAGGCTGTCTTTCGGCCGCTGTTTGCGGACTTTACTTTAAGGTTGTTAGTTTTTGCCTTTGCTTTACGTTCTTGAATTGAGGCCTTTCCTTTGCAAGCTTAAGGCGAATCCAATCCTACGCGGAATCTCCTTACCAGGTGCTGCCACATCGGCCAAGTGCACCGCCTATGCTGATGACGTTTCGGTTCTTGTGTTGAGTAGGGCCGAGATTGAGGAAAGTACATTTTTGTGAACACAGGCTAAAGATTACGCTTTAAAAATAGGGGAAGCCATCAATTGATCTAGCGCGTCTTAGACCTCTCGACCACGTATGACCAACAGTCTAAATGAAGTCAAATCAAGTTTTCTATATTCTTTTTTGCTTTAAGTAATATTTGATGTGCGTTGTGGTGCAGTGGATATCGATTCGGAACGAGAACTAGGGGAGCCGAGTTCAAATTCCAGTTGAATTCCTTGCATTAACTTACGCGCAAATACCCTTAGGAAAGGTATTAATCCGTCTCTTCCCTTCAATTATGGGTTAAATAATAGACACAGATTGGGTTCTATAGCCTTAGCTGGCAACCAACCTACCGCAGAAAGCAACGGCAAACGGGATAATCTTCTGCCCAGTCAGTTATGTCTCTTTCGAGACATGATCGCCTAAAGCGTGTATCTGTTATGGAGCTTAACTTACTGACTGTATCACTAAACCATTATTATTTAAACAAAAAAAAATTCACAATATAATATTTTTCCGATTTTAAATAATATGCAAAAGGTTGACAATCCGTAAAAAAAACAACTATATCAATTACTGAGAATAGCGACATAACTATTTATATTGCGTTAAATGAAGGCTTTTTTTTTAATGAGAGGGTTTTTGATAAATTGATAACCTGTAAAAAAATTTAATAAACTCAAATAAGTTTAGGAAATAAACTCTGGATATTTTCTCAAAAAAATATTAAAAAAAACTTTAATTAGTACTTAATATATTCTGTTACAAAATATATATAAAGTCAATAGTCATCTCCTATCTCACTAACCTGCACCCTCTCTCTCATGCTCCTTTCTCCGTCCACTTCGCTCTCATCAGTATTCTCGTTCTTCTCTTATCCACTCCCTGACACCCCCTATAACCTATCACTCTTTCTCATAACTTTTCTCCTATGTAACCCCCTCTGCAAAACAGTGGCAGTAAAATGCCTTGCTTGGGGCGATATGATTATAAAAAAAATTCTATACTATTATAATGTGGATATATAAAGTGGGGGGATCAATTCTACATTACAATCAATATATGAACTGATCCCTCACTTTATGGCCACATTCATCCTTCTCTCATGCTCCTTTCTCCATCCACTCCGCTCTCGTCAGTATTCTCATCCTTCTCTTACCCACTTCCTGACACCCCCTATAACCTGTCACTCTTTCTCATAACTTTCCTCCTATGTAACCCCCTGCAAACAGTGGCAGTAAAATACCTTGCTTGGAGCAATATATATATATATATTAAAAACATAGTGACCCAACATGACCTTATACCGATTTTGGGTTTGCGGTTTAAGTATTAAACTGGCTTGTTCGGTTTTAAAAATAAAAAAAAAAAACAAATAATTTGTTGTTGGATGAGTTTATTTAGCAGCATATCAATGTTTAAAGATTGTTTAGTGCCGAAATCCAAATATTTTGAACACAATTTTATGGCTTCAATTAAAGATAAAATGTATTGCTCTGGTAATTCCACAAGAAAAAATCTTGCTTGAAGGTTCACTTTTTCCCATAGATGGGGCCCTAACAAGCGCCACCATATCTGGTTAAGATGAACCTTTGGAACAGCATCAATTAAGAGATGAATCCAAGCTTCTCAAAATCTTCAATTTCCCGATCAGATGAATAATTTTTGTAGGTTAGTATTCAGTAGGGATTCCATGATATTTATCAGAATCGAAAACTACAGATTCACTTTTTAAAAATAATTTTAGAAGTGAGTGAGCGGGGAAAGTCACAATATAATTTCAGTTTCAAGTTCATCTCTGTCTTACTTCAGGTATTTGTACTATGCTTTTATTTACAAATGTCAACTTTGAAACTGTCCACATATTCATTGGTAGCTGCGTGCGGCTGTTAACGTTTCTTCCTAATTCATATTTGAGCACATATGGAGCTTTGCTGTTATATCTACGCTAAAGCTGTCCAATCCCCCACTTTCCGACAGCGTTGTGGGCGATAAACTATTTTCCGTCTGAGAACTCCTTTATTACTTAAGATAAGCCTATCACTACTCTGTCGTTATTTTGCAGATAAATGTTAAATGATCGTAACATTCATAATTTCCACCAGTTCAGACATTTACAGCGTAGAACCAACCATACCACGTAAAGTCGAATCATCCACATTCCCTTTTTATTTCATTTGTAAGAAAGAAGTTTCACTTATATTTTTCCTGAGAACTCTTACATTCAGGAACGGACTCCCGAGAAGATGCTTCCTATAATCTTAACTTTACATTTTAGCCCAACCGTTATCTATATTATATATCTTGATAATCTGTATTTACTTCCACACATAAAACAATCCCGTTTAGTAACACGACTAGCTTGAGTGGCTCTTGAACGAATATTCACTAAAAAAAAAAACTAAAAAAAAACGCGTCTCCTTTTCACAGCTTTATTTAACGTGATATAAATAGCTCTTGCTATACCGCTATTCTCAATGATTGCGTTTTTTTCCGGTTTATCAACCCTTTTGTAGGTTATTTAAGCTAGAAAACATTTTAAATGTTAAGATTTCTTTTCTATAATGATATATTGCTATATTGCTATTCTCAATGATTGCATTTTTTCCGGTTTATCAACCCTTTTTAGGTTATTTAAAGCTAGAAAACACTTTTAATGTAAGATTTTTTCCTATGATGATCTATTGCTATACCGCTATTCTCAATGATTGCATTTTTCCCGGTTTATCAACCCTTTTGTAGGTTATTTAAAGCTAGAAAACTTTTTAAATGCTAAAATGTTTCTATAATGATCTATTGCTATATCGCTATTCTCAATGATTGCATTTTTCCCGGTTTATCAACCCTTTTGTAGGTTATTTAAAGCTAGAAAACACTTTTAAACGCTAAGATTTTTTTCTATTATGATTTACTGATACAATTTTATTGGTGGCTTGGGGTGAAATTATAATAAAAATAATCCAGAGTAGTATAGCCAGTGCTGCTGAGGAGTTACACAAACGTCATTCTTCACCGTCTAATACGTTTATTTAGTGAAATAAATCACAAGTCGTATCATGTAGCAATATTTGTCGATCACTAAGAAAATAGACACGGTATTATGTTAATTAAAACAACCTCGGTAGTAGTACGTTGAATGCCAATGAAAATAAAGTATTATGAAGATTCGGCATATTATTCAAACGGTAATTGGGCACCTCGAGGTGGTGTAATGGTTAGCAAGCTTGTCTCGCTAGCATTATTGCAATTAAGTAGTGAGTTCGATCCTCACTGGGTACCCCATACTTTCGGCCTTGTGCCACATCTAAGCTGCGCTTAGTAAATTACATTATTCAAACGGTAATAATACGATGTGCGTTGTGATGCAGTGGATATCGTCTCGGTAACGAGAGATCGGGATACCGAGTTCGAATTCCATATCTGGTTGGGTGCCCCTGCTGTTCTTCTCGGGCTTCTCGACAAGGTTCAGAGGAGGGTCTGCAATGTGATAGATACCGACTTGGCAGACCGCCTGCAGTCTCTCTCCCACCGGCGCAACGTGGCTTCCCTGTGTCTCTTCTATAAATACTTTCACGGTTTCTGCTCCAATGAACTTAGATCACTGGTGCCCCCTAAATACGAATTTGAACCGCGATACTAGATTAGCAACTAGATCCCACCCTTTTACAGTGAAACCGATAAAATGCAGCCGTAACTTCTACTCCAACAGTTTCTTTCCTCGCACTTCCCGACTGTGGAATTCTCTTCCACACAATTGCTTCCCCGGCGGCTACAATCTCCAGGAGTTTAAATGTAAGGTCAATAGACACCTCCTAACACACTAAACTGCTTCCATTCTATCAAACACTCTTCCCATCTGCCAACCCTCATCCTCGCTATCCTTACTCATCTATCACCTTCCTCATAACATTCCCTATGTCTAACCACTCCTTCTCTTTACCTTCTCCTATGTAAACCCCATGCGCAATAGTGGCAGTGGAATGCCTTGCTTGGGGTGAGATGATTAAAAAAAAATTAATAATGAGCAGGAAGAGGAAAGAGAAATCAAGAGAACAGTAAATAACTATTGACATTGCATTTACATTTTTGAAGATTAAAGTTGGCTTGGAAAGTATGGAGTCGGAAGGGAGTTCCGCAAACAAGAAGAAAGGAAATAGAATCTGTTAGCATAGAAATTACGTAAAGATCAATTACGTAAAGATCTAGCCAGCAAAAACCTAAACTGATTATTTCTCGATACCAGTCTAGTCAGTCAGTTAAGTGCTATACGTTGAATTCCTTGCATTCACTTACACCCAAATACCCTTGGGAAAGGTATTAATCCGTCCCTTCCCTTCAATTATGGGTTAAATAACTGGACAGATTGGGTTCTCTAGCTTTGGCTGGCAACAGGTCTACCGTAGAAAAAAAATGGCAACCTGCTACGGGATAATCTTCTGCCTAGTCAGTCATGTCTCAAAAGGAGACATGATCGCCAAAAGCGTGTATCACGTACGGTACTTAACAAAAAAAAAAAAAAAGAAAAAAAGATGCTTATATTTTTTTTTAAATGAAGTTAACATAACTTTTTTTTCAGACATTTCTCCCCACTTCAATTTCTGGATGAAGGGTTGCATACATTAATGTCCTCATTTTTGTCATCATCCAAATCTTTCAGCTCTTGGGTTCTCCAACCTTCAAATTTTTATTAATCGAGGAAACCTAGAGAAAAATTTCTAACTGACCTTTATTTGATCTACAATGGTAGATTTTTATCGTATTATCATTGCCTATGGACATCCCGTTCGGTGTTCAGCACAGCTCCATTATTGCTTATCATTGCCTATGGACATCACGTTCGGTGTTTAGTACAGCTCCATTATTGCTTACTGTCACTATGGACATCACGTTCGGTGTTTAGTAGCCTCATTATTGCTTATCATTGCCTATGGACATCACGTTCGGTGTTTAGTACAGCTCCATTATTGCTTATCATTGCCTATGGACGTCACGTTCATGTTTAGCAGCTCCATTATTGCTTATCATTGCCTATGGACATCCCGTTCGGTGTTTAGCAGCTCCATTATTGCTTATCATTGCCTATGGACATCACGTTCGGTGTTTAGTACAGCTCCATTATTGCTTATCATTGCCTATGGACATCCCGTTCGGTGTTGCTAATAGCCCATTATTGCTTATCATTGCCTATGGACGTCACGTTCGGTGTTAAGTACAGCTCCATTATTGCTTATCATTGCCTATGGACGTCACGTTCGGTGTTAAGTACAGCTCCATTATTGTTTATCATCGCCTATGGACGTCACGTTCGGTGTTTAGTACAGCTCCATTATTGCTTATCATTGCTTCATGGACGTCACGTTCGCGTTTAGTACAGCTCCTGTATTATTGCTTATCATTGCCTATGGACGTCACGTTCGGTAAGCCAGTACAGCCTCATTATTGCTTACTGTCGGTGGACGTCAGTTGCCCGGTGTTTAGCACAGCCCATTATTGCTTATCATTGCCTATGGACATCCTGTTCGGTGTTTAGTGTGTGACAGTTCTGCTATTGCTTATCATTGCCTATGGACATCACGTTCGGTGTTTAGCATAGCCCATTATTGCTTATCATTGCCTATGGACGTCACGTTCGCGGCTAAGTACAGCTCCATTATTGCTTATCGTTCTGCGGACGTCACGTTCGGTGTTTAGTACAGCTCCATTATTGCTTATCATTGCCTATGGACGTCACGTTCGGTGTTTAGTACAGCTCCATTATTACTGCCTGTTGGCGGACGTCACGCGTTCGGTGTTAAGCACAGCTCCATTATTGCTTTATCGTCATTTGGTGGACGTCACGTTCGGTGTTTAGTACAGCTCCATTATTGCTTATCATTGCTTTCATGGACGTCACGTTCGGTGCGTTTTAGCACAGCTCCATTATTGCTTATCATTGCCCATGGACGTCACGTTCGGTGTTTAGTGCGGCAGCCCATTATTGCTTATCACGTTTGTGACATCCTGTTCGGTGTTTAGTACAGCTCCATTATTGCTTATCATTGCCCTGCGGACGTCACGTCCGGTGTTAAGTACAGCTCCATTATTGCTTATCATTGGTCGGTGGACGTCATGTTCGGTGTTTAGCATAGCCCCATTATTGCTTATCATTGCCTATGGACGTCACGTTCGGTGTTTAGTACAGCTCCATTATTGCTTATCATTGCCCCTGCGGACGTCACGTTCGGTGTTAAGTACAGCTCCATTATTGTTGCTATCGGTCATTTGACGTTGCTGCCTGTGTTACACAGCTCCATTATTGCTTATTTGCCACGGCGGACGTCACGTTCGGTGTTTAGTACAGCTCCATTATTGCTTATCATTGCCTATGGACGTCACGTTCGGTGTTTAGCAGCTCTATTGCCGCTATCATTGCCTATGGACGTCACGTTCGGTGTTTGCGTACAGCTCCATTATTGCTTATCATTGCCTATGGACGTCACGTTCGGTGTTTAGGCACAGCTCCATTATTGCTTATCATTGCCTATGGACGTCACGTTCGGTGTTTAGCACAGCTCCATTATTGCTTATCATTGCCTATGGACATCCCGTTCGGTGTTTAGTACAGCTCCATTATTGCTTATCATTGCCTATGGACGTCACGCCTGGTGGTGCTGGCGCACAGTGCCTCATTATTGCTTATCATTGCCTATGGACGCGTTCGGTGTTTAGTACAGCTCCATTATTGTTATCATTGCTCATGGACGTCAAGGCCTGGTGTTTAGTGGCGCTCCATTATTGCTTATCATTGCCTATGGACGTCACGTTCGGTGTTGGCACAGTTCATCATTGCTTATCATTGCCTATGGATGTCATGCCCGGTGTTTATACAGCTCCATTATTGCTTATCATTGCCTATGACGTCACGTTCGGTGTTTATACAGCTCCATTATTGCTTATCATTGTCGGTGGACGTCACGTTCGGTGTTTAGTACAGCTCCATTATTGCTTATCATTGCTCATGGACATCCTGTTCGGTGTTTAGTACAGCTCCATTATTGCTTATCATTGCCTATGGACGTCACGTTCGGTGTTAAGTACAGCTCCATTATTGCTTATCATTGCCTATGACGCTGTTACGTTCGGTGTTTAGCACAGCTCCATTATTGCTTATCATTGCCTATGGACGTCACGTTCGGTGTTTTCCACAGCTCCATTATTGCTTATCATTGGGTTTCATGGACGTCACGTTCGGTGTTGCTACAGCTCCAATATTGCTTATCATTGCTTATGCAGGACGTCACGTTCGGTGTTAAGTACAGTCTATTATTGCTTATCATCGTCATGGATGTCGCCGTTCTGGCAAGCCAGTACAGCTCCATTATTGCTTATCATTGCTCATGGACGTCACGTTCGGTGTTTAGTACAGCTCCATTATTGCTTACTGCCTATGGACGTCACGTTCGGTGTTTAGTACAGCTCCATTATTGCTTATCATTGCCGCATGGACGTCACGTTCGGTGTTTAGCACAGCTCACATTATTGCTTATCATTGCCTATGGACATCCTGTTCGGTGTTTCTATAGCTCCATTATTGCTTATCATTGCCTATGGACATCACGTTCGGTGTTTAGTACAGCTCCATTATTGCTTATCATTGCCTATGGACGTCACGTTCGGTGTTAAGTACAGCTCCATTATTGCTTATCATTGCCTATGGACGTCACGTTCGGTGTTAAGTACAGCTCCATTATTGCTTATCATTGCCTATGGACGTCACGTTCGGTGTTTAGTACAGCTCCATTATTGCTTATCATTGCCTATGGACGTCACGTTCGGTGTTTAGTACAGCTCCATTATTGCTTATCATTGCCTATGGACGTCACGTTCGGTGTTTAGTACAGCTCCATTATTGCTTATCATTGCCTATGGACATCCCGTTCGGTGTTTAGTACAGCTCCATTATTGCTTATCATTGCCTATGGACGTCACGTTCGGTGTTTAGTACAGCTCCATTATTGCTTAACATTGCCTATGGACGTCACGTTCGGTGTTTAGTACAGCTCCATTATTGCTTATCATTGCCTATGGACGTCACGTTCGGTGTTTAGTACAGCTCCATTATTGCTTATCATTGCCTATGGACATCCCGTTCGGTGTTTAGTACAGCTCCATTATTGCTTATCATTGCCTATGGACGTCACGTTCGGTGTTTAGTACAGCTCCATTATTGCTTATCATTGCCTATGGACATCCCGTTCGGTGTTTAGTACAGCTCCATTATTGCTTATCATTGCCTATGGACGTCACGTTCGGCGTTTAGTACAGCTCCATTATTGCTTATCATTGCCTATGGACATCCCGTTCGGTGTTTAGTACAGCTCCATTATTGCTTATCATTGCCTATGGACGTCACGTTCGGTGTTTAGTACAGCTCCATTATTGCTTATCATTGCCTATGGACATCCCGTTCGGTGTTTAGTACAGCTCCATTATTGCTTATCATTGCCTATGGACATCACGTTCGGTGTTTAGTACAGCTCCATTATTGCTTATCATTGCCTATGGACATCCCGTTCGGTGTTAAGTACAGCTCCATTATTGCTTATCATTGCCTATGGACGTCACGTTCGGTGTTAAGTACAGCTCCATTATTGCTTATCATTGCCTATGGACGTCACGTTCGGTGTTAAGTACAGCTCCATTATTGCTTATCATTGCCTATGGACGTCACGTTCGGTGTTTAGTACAGCTCCATTATTGCTTATCATTGCCTATGGACGTCACGTTCGGTGTTTAGTACAGCTCCATTATTGCTTATCATTGCCTATGGACGTCACGTTCGGTGTTTAGTACAGCTCCATTATTGCTTATCATTGCCTATGGACGTCACGTTCGGTGTTTAGTACAGCTCCATTATTGCTTATCATTGCCTATGGACATCCCGTTCGGTGTTTAGTACAGCTCCATTATTGCTTATCATTGCCTATGGACGTCACGTTCGGTGTTTAGTACAGCTCCATTATTGCTTATCATTGCCTATGGACGTCACGTTCGGTGTTTAGTACAGCTCCATTATTGCTTATCATTGCCTATGGACGTCACGTTCGGTGTTTAGTACAGCTCCATTATTGCTTATCATTGCCTATGGACATCCCGTTCGGTGTTTAGTACAGCTCCATTATTGCTTATCATTGCCTATGGACGTCACGTTCGGTGTTTAGTACAGCTCCATTATTGCTTATCATTGCCTATGGACATCCCGTTCGGTGTTTAGTACAGCTCCATTATTGCTTATCATTGCCTATGGACGTCACGTTCGGTGTTTAGTACAGCTCCATTATTGCTTATCATTGCCTATGGACATCCCGTTCGGTGTTTAGTACAGCTCCATTATTGCTTATCATTGCCTATGGACGTCACGTTCGGTGTTTAGTACAGCTCCATTATTGCTTATCATTGCCTATGGACGTCACGTTCGGTGTTTAGTACAGCTCCATTATTGCTTATCATTGCCTATGGACATCCCGTTCGGTGTTTAGTACAGCTCCATTATTGCTTATCATTGCCTATGGACGTCACGTTCGGTGTTTAGTACAGCTCCATTATTGCTTATCATTGCCTATGGACATCCCGGTCGGTGTTTAGTACAGCTCCATTATTGCTTATCATTGCCTATGGACATCACGTTCGGTGTTTAGTACAGCTCCATTATTGCTTATCATTGCCTATGGACGTCCCGTTCGGTGTTAAGTACAGCTCCATTATTGCTTATCATTGCCTATGGACGTCACGTTCGGTGTTAAGTACAGCTCCATTATTGCTTATCATTGCCTATGGACGTCACGTTCGGTGTTTAGTACAGCTCCATTATTGCTTATCATCGCCTATGGACGTCACGTTCGGTGTTTAGTACAGCTCCATTATTGCTTATCATTGCCTATGGACATCCCGTTCGGTGTTTAGTACAGCTCCATTATTGCTTATCATTGCCTATGGACATCACGTTCGGTGTTTAGTACACCTCCATTATTGCTTATCATTGCCTATGGACATCCCGTTCGGTGTTTAGTACAGCTCCATTATTGCTTATCATTGCCTATGGACATCCCGTTCGGTGTTTAGTACAGCTCCATTATTGCTTATCATTGCCTATGGACGTCACGTTCGGTGTTTAGTACAGCTCCATTATTGCTTATCATTGCCTATGGACGTCACGTTCGGTGTTTAGTACAGCTCCATTATTGCTTATCATTGCCTATGGACGTCACGTTCGGTGTTTAGTACAGCTCCATTATTGCTTATCATTGCCTATGGACGTCACGTTCGGTGTTTAGTACAGCTCCATTATTGCTTATCATTGCCTATGGACGTCACGTTCGGTGTTTAGTACAGCTCCATTATTGCTTATCATTGCCTATGGACGTCACGTTCGGTGTTTAGTACAGCTCCATTATTGCTTATCATTGCCTATGGACGTCACGTTCGGTGTTTAGTACAGCTCCATTATTGCTTATCATTGCCTATGGACGTCACGTTCGGTGTTTAGTACAGCTCCATTATTGCTTATCATTGCCTATGGACGTCACGTTCGGTGTTAAGTACAGCTCCATTATTGCTTATCATTGCCTATGGACGTCACGTTCGGTGTTTAGTACAGCTCCATTATTGCTTGTCATTGCCTATGGACGTCACGTTCGGTGTTTAGTACAGCTCCATTATTGCTTATCATTGCCTATGGTCGTCACGTTCGGTGTTTAGTACAGCTCCATTATTGCTTATCATCGCCTATGGACGTCACGTTCGGTGTTTAGTACAACTCCATTATTGCTTATCATTGCCTATGGACATCCCGTTCGGTGTTTAGTACAGCTCCATTATTGCTTATCATTGCCTATGGACATCACGTTCGGTGTTTATTGCAAGCTCCATTATTGCTTATCATTTGCCTATGGACATCCGTTCGGTGTTTAGTACAGCTCCATTATTGCTTATCATTGCCTATGGACGTCACGTTCGGTGTTTAGTACAGCTCCATTATTGCTTATCATTGCCTATGTACATCCCGTTCGGTGTTTAGTACAGCTCCATTATTGCTTATCATTGCCTATGGACATCACGTTCGGTGTTTAGTACAGCTCCATTATTGCTTATCATTGCCTATGGACGTCACGTTCGGTGTTAAGTACAGCTCCATTATTGCTTATCATTGCCTATGGACGTCACGTTCGGTGCTAAGTACAGCTCCATTATTGCTTATCATTGCCTATGGACGTCACGTTCGGTGTTTAGTACAGCTCCATTATTGCTTATCATTGCCTATGGACATCCCGTTCGGTGTTTAGTACAGCTCCATTATTATCATTTGCTATGGACATCACGTTCGGTGTTTAGTACAGCTCCATTATTGCTTATCATTGCCTATGGACATCACGTTCGGTGTTTAGTACAGCTCCATTATTGCTTATCATTGCCTATGGACGTCACGTTCGGTGTTTAGTACAGCTCCATTATTGCTTATCATTGCCTATGGACATCACGTTCGGTGTTTAGTACAGCTCCATTATTGCTTATCATTGCCTATGGACATCACGTTCGGTGTTTAGTACAGCTCCATTGTGCTTATCATTGCCTATGGACATCCCGTTCGGTGTTTAGTACAGCTCCATTATTGCTTATCATTGCCTATGGACATCACGTTCGGTGTTTAGTACAGCTCATTATTGCTTATCATTGCCTATGGACGTCACGTTCGGTGTTTGGCTAGCTCCATTATTGCTTATGTTACTATGGACGTCACGTTCGGTGTTAAGTACAGCTCCATTATTGCTTATCATTGCCTATGGACGTCACGTTCGGTGTTAAGTACAGCTCATTATTGCTTATCATTGCCTATGGACGTCACGTTCGGTGTTTAGTACAGCTCCATTATTGCTTATCATTGCCTATGGACGTCACGTTCGGTGTTTAGTACAGCTCCATTATTGCTTATCATTGCCTATGGACGTCACGTTCGGTGTTGATACAACTCCATTATTGCTTATCATTGCCTATGGACGTCACGTTCGGTGTTAAGTACAGCTCCATTCATGCTATCATTGCCTATCTGGACGTCACGTTCAATTGTTTAAAGTACAACTCCATTATTGCTTATCATTGCCTATGGACGTCACGTTCGGTGTTTAGTACAGCTCCATTATTGCTTATCATTGCCTATGGACGTCACGTTCGGTGTTTAGTACAGCTCCATTATTGCTTATCCGTGCCTATGGACGTCACATTCCAAGTGTTTAGTACAACTCCCATTATTGCTTATCATTGCCTATGGACGTCACGTTCGGTGTTTAGTACAGCTCCATTATTGCTCTTAACATTGCCTATGGACGTCACGTTCGGTGTTTAGTACAGCTCCATTATTGCTTATCATTGCCTATGGACGTCACGTTCGGTGTTTAGTACAGCTCCATTATTGCTTATCATTGCCTATGGACGTCACGTTCGGTGTTTAGTACAGCTCCATTATTGCTTATCATTGCCTATGGACGTCACGTTCGGTGTTTAGTACAGCTCCATTATTGCTTATCATTGCCTATGGACGTCACGTTCGGTGTTAAGTACAGCTCCATTATTGCTTATCATTGCCTATGGACGTCACGTTCGGTGTTAAGTACAGCTCCATTATTGCTTATCATTGCCTATGGACGTCACGTTCGGTGTTTAGTACAGCTCCATTATTGCTTATCATTGCCTATGGACGTCACGTTCGGTGTTTAGTACAGCTCCATTATTGCTTATCATTGCCTATGGACGTCACGTTCGGTGTTTAGTACAGCTCCATTATTGCTTATCATTGCCTATGGACATCACGTTCGGTGTTTAGTACAGCTCCATTATTGCTTATCATTGCCTATGGACATCACGTTCGGTGTTTAGTACAGCTCCATTATTGCTTATCATTGCCTATGGACATCACGTTCGGTGTTTAGTACAGCTCCATTATTGCTTAACCTGTTTCCAGAATCTGAACCCGTTGTACCTGGTCCAAGTATTGAACTCCCAATTCATGTATTAAGGCGTTTGTTTGTGAATTTAGTGCCATGAGCCGTCTTCATAACACATTACATTGCATTTAAATCTATGGTTCTGTTATCATTTCGAGCTCTCTAGTGGTGTGACGTCATAGAACCGCATTACAAATTTGCGAACTGCGTTTGCTATTTTTGGTAACTGTTGCCGTTGCTTAGAGGAGTTTAATGTCAACACAAGATAAAATCGTCGCTGATGGTGTATGTTTTTGTGTTAACGTCCTTGTAACCTCTCTGAAGATGGCTCATGTGAGCCGAATGCTTAGAACCAACTTAATAAAAAATTATCCAATTGTTGGAGAATTTTTGTCTTTATTTTCAACTGAAACTAAAGCCAGAATACGATGTTTAGAACGGCTCATGATTAAACATAATAGGCATTGATTGTCTTTTATATTTAACAGTATATGTTTAGAATATATACACATGAAATGAACTGTTTGAACATTATTTTTTATCGATACTCGTATTTAAGTAGATATTCTGTCTTATAATGAAACTGTATTATATATTTATATCTACCTGCCTGATTATTTACGATAAATTGGTATTACGAAATTGTGTGCAATTCGGCAGGATTCGAACCTGTGACCCCTATTTACATAGGGAATGCTACCATTGGATCTCTCGACCACGAACAGCCTCCAGTATAAACGAGGTTTTTATCAAGCCTATATAACACAATTTTCGATTCATCGTAAACAAACATATCTGCTCTGAAATGTATCGTAATGTCAACAAACGTTGCCAGATCAAATGGTAGCTTCCCCTATGTAAATAGGGGTCGCAGGTTCGAATTCTGCCGAATGGCACACATTTTCGTAATAAAAATTTATCGTAAATAATCAGGCCGGTAGGTAAAAATTTATAATACTGTTTAATTAAAAAACAGAATATCTACTTAAATACGAGTATCGATAAAAAATAATGTTCAAACAATTCATTTCAAATTGTCGGTTGTTTATAACCAACTTTCGTTAAAATTCGTTAATTTCCGTAATATATAAATTGGACACTGAGGTAACAGATTTTAAGTTTAAATGCAATTTTAAGCTATGTGTGTAGAGTGGTAGCTTGACTATTCGTATATGTTAGTTATTGAGGACATTATTGGTAGCAACATTATAATTGTACTAACAATTCATTATGACCGAGTGTTTCAGTGTACTGGCCTTGTTTAAACGTCTGATTATGCGCTCACAAAAATTTGAATCTGTTGGTGTTGAGTAAACACAAATGCGCCTGGGCAGGTGTCTGCAGCAGGGATTATCTAGTTACTTTGGCAGATATTCTAGAATAAATGGCCACATATATGTATGTATGTAGGTATGTATGTATATCAACTTTTCAAACATCTTTCATTAAATACGGTCGGCAAGGAAAATTTAATTGTCTTAAGTTTTTCCATCATCCTAACATTTTTTTCCGTTTTGTTGGAGTTAAGGAATATACAAATTGTCCATAAATTTAATCATCGCAAACGCTTTCGACCACTTTCATAGCCATTTTCAATGTTTTTTTTATCTCTTGTGTGGTGTTATTTTTTCCCTTAATATTCATATTCCTTAACTCGAACAAAATTAAAAACTTTTAGAATACTGGAAAAAAACACACGCACAGTTCCCCCAAAATACTGAATTTACGTGACCTGCGTTGTAGTAATTCAAGCAGTCCTTTCTTAGTTTGCTCATAGGACCAACTTTTTTTTAATCCCGTTTCTCTCCTCAATTGGAAAATTTTGAACGACTTGGCTTGATAAAAAAAAACAAAAAAACAAAAACAAAACAAAACAAAAAAGAAACACGTCTTTCGTATTTGGTGAAATGACGGAAGGCACGTGACCAAGTAAGTACACGTCAAGCTGATGTGGCTTTGGCTATGGAACGCGTATACAAAGCGACTAGAAATGTATTCCCGAAAAGAGATAGAAAAGAACAAAGAGGTTCGTTGTCTCTACTTTTTCAAACGCTCACATAAGTAGGACGCTTCAACAAGCAACGTTGGAAGTGAATGCATGATTCGAAAGAAGGAAAACGTGTCTCTTGTTCGAATTCATTCTTTTCTCCGTCTGAATACAGTTTGCAATTCAAGAATAGCAAATTACTTTGTCTCTCTTGATCACAAGACAAATCAATGTCCGTTAGGGCAAGTCGATTTTGAAACTGTACTATTACACCCAGTTTGAAAGTTGGGGTTTGACATGATAAACGATAAATTATTTTTTTCCAAATCATTGCTTTTTTTAAGGCATCTAGTTTGAAGATTAAGTTTAAGTTAAAAACTGTAGAGCTGGAAAGTCATTTTGGCGATTGGTAAAATCCTTATAGCACAGCCTTATAACATTTGTAATTTATTGAAGCTTCACAAAGTCCATATAGACAAGAAGCAAGGCACATGCACATTATAATTAAATTATTGTGCCAGCAAATAAGACCTTCATTTACTTCAAAGGGAAAATATATTATAAAACAATTTAGCTATACTATGATGTAACTTACACAGTACAGTAGTTTTAGTGAGATTTCCAATAAACAATAAAAAATTTAAAACATTTTGATTTATAGTTTGTGCTCAACAATATTATGATGTTATATACAGATTTTATCTAGTTTTTGTCTTGTGACCTAACAAATGGTTTAAGTAATTTTTTGTAATCTTTTTTACTTATCAAATACAGTAAATAAAAAAAATATTTTGTTTGTGATAATTAATTAGAATTCTGGCTTTTAATATATTTTCCATTCAATATATATAGTGTATCGAGGCAGCAAATAATTTTCTAAACATATACTGTTAAATATAAGAGACAATGAATGCCTATTATGTTTAATAATGAGCCGTTCTAAACCTCGTATTTTGGCTTTAATTTCAGTTGAAAATAAAGACAAAAATTCTCCAAAATTTGGATAATTTTTTTATTAATTTTCTTTTAAGCTTTCGGCTCACATGACCCATCTTCAGAGAGGTTATTTAGACGGTAATACAATAACATCCACCATCACCGACGATTTTATTTTGTGTTGACATAAAACTCCGCTAGGCAACGGCATTAGTTACCAAAAATAATAAACGCAGTTCTCAAATTTGCAATGCGGTTCTATGACGTCACACCGCGTGATAGCGCGAAATGACAACAAAACCATGTATTCAAATGTAATGTAACGTGTTATGTCCGGATTTAAAGGTGATTTTATTAAGTGTTGGTTGTTTAGATTTGTACATGGCCTCCAATATCTGAAGGTTCCTCTTACTGTGTGTATGAGTAAGGATCACCGTATTGTTGACCAAAATATGTCTGATATTACCTACATGTTTATGTTTTTCAGAGAAATGTTGTTTAATTGTACTCTGATTAGAAAGATGACATGTAAGTCTACGGGAGAGCGTGGTTGTAGTAAAACCAATATATGTACTGGGTTTTTTATTAGTATCAGAGATGCAATCTCTGAATGGGTATGTAGCTTAGAAGCAAATTAATAAAAAAATATCCAAATGTTGGAGAATTTTTGTCTGTATTTTCAACCGTAATTAAAGCCAAAATACGACGTTTAGAACGGCTCATGATTAAACATAATAGACATTCATTGTCTCTTATATTTAACAGTACATGTTTAGAAAAATATATATATATAACGCAAAATATCAACTTTTATTTGTATTTATTCTTGAAATAGGAAAATTTAGAAGCGAAAACCTGTGCAATTTAGGAATTTCTGTACATATTTCTGGGAATCTTTTAATACAAAATGTTCAAAAATCGATACAAGCTATGACTCTAATTTTGGTTGCCAGGACTTAGGATGTGTGTGGGTGGTGCAGTGGATCTCCGCTTGAAACGAGAAATCGGATGAGCCGGGTTCAAATTCCAGTTGAATTTGTTGCATTCACATACGCGAAAATACTCTTGGGAAAGATATGAACCCGTCGCTTCTTCCTCCAGCTATGGGTTAAATAGCAGGACAGATTGGGTTCTATCGTCTTGGTTGGCAACCAGTCTACCGCAGAAAGTAGCAGCAACCTACTGCGGGAAAATCTTCTGCCCAGTCAGTTGTGTCTCTTTTGGGACATGATTTGGCCAAGCGTATATCACGTTTGCCACTTAAATGACTAACTGACTGACTTAGTGTGAAAGCTGTAGTTTGATGTTTTGAAGGCAAGGTTAATTTTCTAAAAACACTGAACTATTAACCTGCCCTTGTTTACAAAACGTTTTTATCACAGGATACCTGTTGTCATAACTGATGCGTTTACTCTCATAAAAAAATCACCTGTAATTAACCTGAATATTAGGGGCCCGTCTTTTTATAACATTTACATTTAGAAAACTTGAAATGGAAATCGGCTTATCTCAGACGTTTTTTTTCCCTTTAAATTACGTAACCTTATATTTTATCTAATTTAAAATCGTGAAAATAGAGTCTTTAGGTCATTAGCAAAATTGACAACACTAGTACTGCAGCCCAAAGCAGACACTAGTTTCATTCGCAAGGTGCCGCTTCTTCTAGTCAAACACTTGTGGCTTAATAAGAAAGAAATATTTATTGGTAAATATTCGATGTAAGTCCCGTCGCTTTTCCCCTTCAAATTTATCCAAAATAGCATCATCTCTGTGCAAATGTATATGCTGAACTCAAATCAAGTGTTAGTTATTGAAGAAACTTACCTTTTTTTTTTTTTATCTAAATGTCCATAAAAAAACGAACTATATCTTGCACTTTTTCTCTCCCGTAACTCTCACGAAGTCATGTAATTAACTGCAGAATGACGGACTGCGTATGTGAACGAATTTTGGCAGATTTTTTGTCTATTTTTCTTCATTTACTGATACTTCCGGCGATTTACTTCCGGAAATTAAAGTAATGCGCTATTGTATTTCTACACTTGTTACTCTCAGATCAGGAAGTACATCGCCGGAAGTTTCAGTAAAGGAAAAAAATCAGCCAAAATTCGACAAAAAATTCTGCCTACGTAGAACGTCATTCTGCAGTTAATTACATGACTTCGTGAGAGTTATGGAGAGAAAAAGTGCGAGATATATTTCGTTTTTTTTATGGACTTTCAAAGCAAAAAAGATAAATTTCTTCAATAACTAATTGTTGATTTGAGTTCAGCATATACATTTGCACAGAAATAATGCTATTTTGGATAAATTTGAAGGGGGAAAAGTCGTCGGTACCTAAAACAAACATTTACCTATTTATTTTGGCCAGATTGTTACCCCACCCCCCAAAAAAGGTCGAAATTGTAGGAGTCTTAAATTTTATTCAGTTACGACTTGCTCGTAAGTGCTAGCAATTGGCGAGTGATGAAAAAAGTGGCGAACGGTCTAACCGCTGTATATCTTTCGTTCAGTGGGAGAGCGGTACTCTGGTTTAAGCTGCTAGAGACATTGTCTTATAGAGGACAGGTCTGCTTTAGTCGTTCATCAAGAACTTGGGATCTAGTTCCACTCAACTGACTGTCTTTGTCAAGACAATAATTTTCAAAATGATTTCCGTAACACCCTGCAATTGTGCCCTTAAGATATCAGCTGTCAACTGATATTGCTACACAACACAAAGTGTAAGCTACGTATTGGAGGCGTCAGTCATGAAACTTGGACAAACAGTTTAACTGTAGCAATGTAACAGGTGACGGAAACTGGGACAAATCCAGAAGAAAAGCTTATTTTTTTCGAGAAGTAGAATATCAAGAAACAAGATAATTAAAAACAAAGGAAAGAGGGCTGAACTGCTATATAAAATCTAATCTCCCGTGAATGCTGGATAATCCATTCACAAATGAAAACTTGAAGATACAGATGCAGTGCTAGTAAAGAATGAGAGTATCATTCACAGAAGACATGAGCAATTAGAAAGTCTAAAGAAAAATAGGAATCCTGAAAGAATTGGTATAACCACAAAGATCTTAATTATCTGGGATAGATAATTAAGAAATGCCCAGAGAATTCAGCACAAGACCTACTAAAGCAGGTGACGCTGAGAGTAAACTACTTAAGTTTGAGAGACTCGATGAAAAAAAGGGGGATAAAAGGAATGATAAGCATTTATCGAGTATAAAAACTGGAAATTGTGGAGATCCCTGATTGCCCATATTTTAATTACATATTTTCTTAACTGTTTGATTAATGTAGCCCGATCTAAAATAGCATTAGAGACCTTACTTATGAATCAACCCTCGTGATTTTGAAGAAAAATAAATTTTTCATTTTGATACCAAATTTTTCTCTCTATTCTTAAACTTGTTTTATAAGATTGGTATAATTTTCTCTTCACTTGCTGCTACGATGACGACTTATATGATTTTAAAAGCTTAGTACTACACAACATTAATTTTGGCCAATTTATCTAAACACACCAACCGCATTTGTGATATTTGTACAATAGAAAATATTATTTAATATAATTCTAATAATACTAATAAAATAGACACAAATGTCTATTGTTAAAAATACTGATCTATGATATAGGTTATGCGTGACTTTTGAAGGAAAAAATATTGTTACATTCGTACATGATCAGCTTAAATATTTAGCAACCGCCAAATGTTTTCCGGAATCACTTTCTTTCTCTGCATTAAAATTGTCGAGCGGGCAGGGTTTTTCATGCGACTATTTATACACCAGGTAGCCGAGTAAGAAAGTCAGCCATTGGTCTTCCAACTCAGTGTGGGCTTCGTTCATGCTCTGCACACACCAAAATAAAGACAAGAAAGAAAAAGAAAAAATAACTCAACAGCAGTGGCAGTAGCAAAGGAAGTCGTGTGTCTGGAGAGAGCTTGGAATATCAGACGTAGCCACAGACACGGGAATGGTTGGTTAGATGTGGAGAGTGAGGTCGGGCGGCAGGAACGGTAACAATCAATAGTCTCTTATCGTACGTTCGTAGGAAATGGTGGCGGTGTTTGTGGAATGAGAGGAGGGAAACGAACAGGTTGAAGAAAAGGGGGTGGAGAAACGAACAGGTTAAGGAAAAGGGGGCAAAATAAAGAGGAACGACGAGAAGATAATTGTAGGGTAGAAAGAAAATGGAATGTAGAAGAGTGGTATAATAAAAAAGAAAATAATCACAAAGAATGGAAGATAAAGAAAGACAAGGCGGAGGAGAAAATATGAATGTTAAAGAAAAGAGAAAGTGAGGTAAAAGAAAGTAAATCAAAATGGAGACAAGCAGACGATAGATAAAAGGTAATGACTGAGGAGAAAGAGAATGAAATTCTTCAGTGGGGAAGAAGAGAAAAACGTTGATCAAACGTCTTTAAAGAAAATTAAAGAAGAGGAAAGTAACGAAAGAGGAGAAAGGTTTGATGGAAGTGGAACACAAATGACAATAATGAATTGTAAAAAGAAAGAAAATAAACATGAGTACTAGAAAAAAAAGACAAGGGAATAAAAAAAGCAGGAAAAGATAAAAACTAAGTGAATACAGTCGAAAGAAAATAAAAGGTAAGAAAATGAATAAAAAAAACAAAATAATGAAATAATAGAAAAAGGATTAGAAATAAGCGAAAAGTAAAAAAGATATAAGCGATGGAAAGGAAGAAGCAAAGAAAATAAAGGAACAAAAACAAACAGAAAAATAATATAATATGGCGACGATGAAGACAAAAAAAAAAACTATAGAAAGAATAAAAAAACAATGAATAGTAGAAAATAGAGAAAGAAAAAACAAAGAATATAAAAGAAATTCGAAAGAGGAAAAGTGATAGAAAGCAAAATGAAAAGGAATAAGTAGAAGAAAGATAAAAAAAAAAAAATGAAAGAAGGCAGACGATATAAAAAAAAAAAATCGGAGACGAAAAAGATTAATAAATAAATGAAAAGATATAAATAAGGAAAAGACAACATTTGGTACAAGAAAAGTAATAAAAACAAGATAAGGAAGAAGAAAAAGAACGAGCGATAATAAAGCGAAAATGGCGCGGGTTAGAGTCGGTAGAAAAGAAACGAGATCGTCAAGAACTGGTTGCGATCGATCTACTCCAATTCGTACGTCAGGCGGGATATTCCCCCAAGACAGATTTCATTGTAGGCGTCTATGTGCGTGCCTGCGTGAAGTCGACATTCTCTACCTGTGCACCCTTAACAACGCCAATATTTGTCAGTATGTCTGTATGTTGCACATGCCACAGATCAAGCTAAGTTTGACACAAGGTTTAATTTGTAGAGCGCGAGGGAAAGAATTGACGCATACTCATTAATGAACGGTAATTTCGAACAGTTGTAAAAATTAATCGCATGAATACTAGTTTTTCTTTTTAGTATGCACCTGGCTCTCTCCATCTCGGCATGGTGTAATGATTAGCAAGCTTGTCTCGCTAGCATTTATTACAACTGAGTAGTGAGTTCGATCCTCATTGGGTACCCCATACTTGTGCCACATCTAAGCAGAGCTTACAAAATCTACCCTCTATCTAGATAGTTTGGTCTGTTACAAAGCAAAGAAACTCAGTATAGGAAAAATTGCACACGCCTAGTAGAGGGAGTTACAAATTATTACACCTTAGTATGCAAATTAGTTATATCTTTAGTAAATGTTCACCTAATGGAAGGCTCAAGAACCACTCAAGGTAGAGCGTTCCTAAATGACGTTGTATAAACGTAGGAGGGCGAATATTTAGTTTGTTTCCTAAAATCAGAAACATTGTAAGATTTTGTTTTGAGGTAATAATGGTTTAGGGATACAAGTTTTACTATTTAACCCATAGCTGATGGAGAGATGGTGGATTAATAAACTTTACAGAGAGTAAAGTAAATAGAACAAACCCAAAGAGAATCGACTTGGCTCTTTGATTAACAATTACGAGCCATTATCCATCACACCATCCGCACATACAAGTTTTCTTGGTATTCCCAAATGGTCACCCATGTAGATGCTGACCAGGTTCGACGTTTCTTAACTTCGAAAATCGTAGAGGAACTGGTGTTCCAACGTGATATGACGGTAAGCTCAAGTATGAATAAGTGCGGGTTATAAGGAGATACAGGAAAGAAAATGGTTGACCGTAGACTTGAATAGGTTAGGATTGTAGTGTTCGGGGAGGCATTCTCTCTGGTGTCTATTTCATAAAATAGCGGTCTTTGGGAAGAACCTGTCCAAATGGGACTTTGTTTTTTACCGATTAATTGAATGAGGTTGATTCGACTGAGTGCTTGGCATGGCGGGTCTTAACTGTTAGTTTCTGAAATGGTGGAAAGATTTTCCATGGAAAGAGGTAAATTGGCGACTAGCTTGCGACAACGCGCCTATTTCGGGCCAGGAATTTTAGGATAGAATATAATCAGTCATCCGCAAAACCATGTAAACACTTCTGAACTCTGTTAAGACTAGAGAGTGAAGATTAGGTAGCGCCTGCTCGCATTTCTGGTTTGATCAGACTCTTGTAAAAGTAAAGCATGACACACACACACACACACACACACACACACACACACATATATATATATATATATATATATATATAGGTAAAGAGAACCAACAGTTTTAGAATTACGAGTTTTTTAAAAAGTGCTCAGTACAATAAATATTTGTAGAGCATAATCTATTCATATAATGAAATTTGTTTTTTTTTAATTAAAAATAAATTGCGACACGGAAATTTTTCTGTTTCGAGATTTTTATCTCATCATCAGGCAATGTTAGATCATACTTGTGGAAATGATTATCATTTAAATATGAGAAACAATACGTTTGCCCGCGCCTAGTTGACGGGGCTTTCATTTAAATATAAGAAACGATACGTTTATTAAAAGTTTATTAAAAGTATTGTTTCTTATATTTAAATGAAAATCATTTTCACAACTATGATCAAACATTGCCTGATGACGAGATATAAATCTCGAAACGTAGAAATTTCCGTGTAGCAATGTATTTTTAATTAAAAAAACAAATTTAATCATGATTTATATATATATATATATATATATATATATATATATATATGAGTGAATAAGGAACGAAGAAAAATTTACAATGTCCAAAACATTAATTTAAAACAGTGCTCGATATATAATATAGAACTGTGAATATCGATAATATAATAATATTTTTAACATTTACAATTTTTTATATATATATATATCCACTTCAAATTGTACATTTTGTTTCGACATTGGACTTCCAATGTCTCATCAAGTGGTGTGGAAAGGAATGGAAGACCTATTTTCTTATATTTGGGAGTTGTGTGTGGGATGTTGGCGGGGGTTAGCGATAAGTGAATAAGTCTTGTAAATTGTCCGTTCCACAGCACCTGATGAGACATTAGAAGTCCAATGTCGAAACAAAAAGCAACATTTGTAGTGGATGTATATATATAAAAATTTGTACATGTTTTAAAATATAATTTATAATATATATATATATATATATATATATATATATATATATAGTGTATCGAGGCAGCAAATAATTTCCTAACATATAGTTAAATATGAGAGACAATGAATGTCTATTATGTTTAATCATGAGCCGTTCTAAACGTCGTATTTTGGCTTTAATTTTAGTTGAAAATAAAGACAAAAATTCTCCAACATTTGGGTAATTTTTTATTAATTTGCTTCTAAGCTTTCGGCTCACATGAGCCATCTTCAAAATCGTCGGTGATGGTGGATGTTATTGTATTACCGTCTTAATAACCTCTCTGAAGATGGCTCATGTTTAGAATATATATATATATATATATATATATATATATATATATATATATATAACAGTTCACTGTTTGATTTACTACTGTATTTTTCATCGACGCTGATTGTCATTGTTCCAGCCGAGGTAAAAATTAGAACTTCAAATGCTGATTTTGAAAATGAGCTACTTGGAAAATTGGTAAATAACCCTTTCATTTTTTATGGCTTTACTTATATATAATAATATTAAAAAATAATGCATTGTTTCGTTAAATCCTTGCTATTATGAGGTATTCGCATGTATGTCTCTATATTTTTATCATTTATAATATCAATATGTAGTAATTTTTGCCATCAGTCTATTACTTGATTAATAATAGAAAACCGATCCCCGACTTTATGTTAAATAGAATATGACATCCATCCCAACACATCAAAACCACAAAAATGGCAGCCTGTTTTGTTAACTCCGTACTATTATTAGCTTTTCATTTATAAATCCTAAAATGTTTTTTAATTAAGTTAATAAATGGTATTTTAACATAAATGGTTGATCAGTTTATAACTTAATAACAATTGAAAACCGAACCTCCACTTTATGTCCAGTCCAATATTATGTCAATACAACAAATCCATAAAAATGGTAACCTATTTTGTTAAGTTCAAACTATTATTAGGTTTTCACTTATGAGTTTTTGATTACGTTTGCTAATCATATGATATTTCTGAGGGTCATCAGTTCATACGCTTCCGACCATAATTATTAGGCCACTCCAGTGTTTAAAAAAAAATGATGTGTTTCAGACTATTTTTTAGTATTCATTGCCAAGTGAATAATTGTAAATGAAAATAGAATGGTTCTTTTGTTAATGCTGCACAATAACATGTGTATCAAATGAATTTATGAATATTTAATAATTACCTATATTGCAGTTTCATCAATGAAAGAATGAAGAAAATTTAGGGTGATTCGGACGGGTTCATCTCTGCTTCCTTGCCTTGTAAAATTTTGCACAGTAATAATAACCAAAGAACCATTGTATTTTCATATAGAATTATCCACTTAAAAATAGTATGAAATGCATCATTTCTCTTAAAAAACTGGGGTTACCTAATAATTATGGCCGATAGTATATATATATATATGCACTACCGGCCATAATTATTAGGCCATCCCAGTGTTTTAAAAAATGATGTGTTTCAGACTATTTTTTAGTATTCATTGCCAAGTGAATAATTGTAAATGAAAATAGAATGGTTCTTTTGTTAATGCTGCACTATAACATGTGTATCAAATGAATTTATGAATATTTAATAATTAACTATATTGCAGTTTCATCAATGAAAGAATGAAGAAAATTTAGGGTGATTCGGACGGGTTCATCTCTGCTTCCTTGCCTTGTAAAATTTTGCACAGTAATAATAACCAAAGAACCATTGTATTTTCATATAGAATTATCCACTTAAAAATAGTATGAAATGCATCATTTCTCTTAAAAAACTGGGGTTACCTAATAATTATGGCCGATAGTATATATATATATATGCACTACCGGCCATAATTATTAGGCCATCCCAGTGTTTTAAAAAATGATGTGTTTCAGACTATTTTTTAGTATTCATTGCCAAGTGAATAATTGTAAATGAAAATAGAATGGTTCTTTTGTTAATGCTGCACAATAACATGTGTATCAAATGAATTTATGAATATTTAATAATTAACTATATTGCAGTTTCATCAATGAAAGAATGAAGAAAATTTAGGGTGATTCGGACGGGTTCATCTCTGCTTCCTTGCCTTGTAAAATTTTGCACAGTAATAATAACCAAAGAACCATTGTATTTTCATATAGAATTATCCACTTAAAAATAGTATGAAATGCATCATTTCTCTTAAAAAACTGGGGTTACCTAATAATTATGGCCGATAGTATATATATATATATGCACTACCGGCCATAATTATTAGGCCATCCCAGTGTTTTAAAAAATGATGTGTTTCAGACTATTTTTTAGTATTCATTGCCAAGTGAATAATTGTAAATGAAAATAGAATGATTCTTTTGTTAACACTGCTCTGTAATATGTGCATCAAATAAATTTTTAAATATTTAATAATTACCTATATTGCAGTTTCATCAATGAAAAGATGAAAATTTAGGGGAATTCGGACGAGTTCATCTTTGCCTCCTTGCCTTGTAAAATTTTGCAAAGTAATAACAAAAGAACCATTCTATTTTCATTTGACAAGGAATACTAAAAATAGTATAAAATATATCATTTCTTTAAAAAAAACTGGGGTGACCTAATAATTATGTCCGGTAGTGTAACTTAATAATAATAAAAAAGATCTCCCACTTCATGTCCAGTAGAACCATATTTTAATACAACTTTAAGCTTTGAAAAATGACGTATTTTGGGAAACCCTTACGGTTATTACCTTTTTACATGTGTGTATTTAAAAATAATTTTTTTCAATTGTTAACGTTGTTTGTCGATTATTTGATCATTATAGATAGTTTCTTGTGCAAGGGAGATAACTATAGAATGGTTGCAAATATACATGCATCGGGCATAGGTACCGCTGATATGAAGAGGAAAGATTATATTGAATGAACTGCTCGGTCTGCTGCGAGGAAAGTTGGTTTATTGTGTCGTGCTAGACAGTTTTTTTTTCCCGCCAGAATCTTTCTTGCAAATTTATGTCTACAATTCGGCCATGCATTGAATATGCAGTCAAATCCGGTCTGGTTCTTCTGTGTATTTAGAGATTCTAGATAAAATTCGAAGAATCTGCAATATTATTGAACCTGGCGTCTCGGCTTCAGTCAATTTCTCACTGCCAAAATGTAGTTTCCTTTGGCCTTTTTTTAAAAACAAATTCTTTCATTGTAACTATTCCGATGAGCTTTTTTTTTCTGTGGTTCGTAGATTTTATGAATTTAAGCGCAGTATTAAATTGGTGCGTTGTGGTGCATTGGATATCGACTCAGAACGACACATCGGGGTGCCGAGTTCGAATTCCAGTTGAATTCCTTGCATTCGCTTACGCACAAATACCACTGTGAAAGCTATTAATCCATCTCTTCCCTCCAGTTATGGATTAAATAACAGGACGGATTGGGTTCTATAGCCTTGGTTGGCAACCAGTCTACCGCAGAAAGCAATGGTAACCTACTGCGGGATAATCTTTTGCCCAGTCAGACATGTCTTTTTCGAGTCATGATCGCCCAAAGCCTGTATCACGTATGGCACTTAACTGACTGACTAGATTGTCATTTAGTTCCCACCCGTTTACTGTTGAGATGGCTAGATGTAACTCTAAGTTCTATGCTAACAGTTTCTTCTTTTGCATGTTTCGCTTTTGGAACTCCCTTCTGGCTTCTTCCTTTCCAGTCAACATTAATCTTGAAAAATATATATGGAAAGTCAATCTTTAAAAATGTTTTTTCTCTACTCTCACACTCAGTAACCACTTGTCATAGCGGCTTTATTACCTTGCTTGGAAGTGATTTTTTTTTAAGTGGTGGCACATTTAACATAACTCTAAAAACCATTTTACGCTTGCCATCACTTGGAAAACGATACTCATATTCACATTCGAGTTAAATTGTTCCTAAAAATAATAATGCCAACTTTTCTTTAGGAAGCTTATAATGTTAACATTCATGATAAAGACGAGATTGTCGAAAGTACATGAACAAAGGCATGAGGAATTCTTTTACAGTTTCTTCATAAATTATTCATGAAAAAACAAACATAAAAAAATGTTCTATTTACAGGTTTTCTCCCAAAACTGCTACTTTGCCTGTTCCCGTGTAGGTATTTTCCTGAACACTGAAAGGTTGTCAAACGTTATCTGTTCGCTTTGTTCTTATAATTTTTACTTCCTATCACTGCTTTCGTATATATAACACACCTTATGATTATCATTTTAAAAGTAGTACTCTACTTTTAGGGGCTATCGAGCCTTACAGTGGATGAATTCTAGTATAAAAATATCTGAATTGGATGTGCAACTGCTCATACACAAACTGGAATAATGTAAGACTAAAATGAAACACAGACCTTGTCGATCGATTTTAATAAAATTTATTTGACTATATATATATATATATATATATATATATAATGTGTGTGTGTGTGTGTGTGTGTGTGTGTATAATGGCCCCGTGTCAGACTGATATGCTCAGTAAATATTCATCGATTCTTCTGACGTGTCATTCAATAGTTACATCTTGTGCTTGTAAAATATTTGAGATTAGATATTTTATTTTACCGAACGTTCAAGCAAGTGCGTACACGGCTGACTTGATCTATACATACATATATACGAGAACAATCGATTCTCCTCGATTTTCTGTGATTATGCAATGTGATGCAGGTTATATATTTCAATTTTTTTTTGTGTATATATATATATATATATATATATATATACACAATGTGTATGTGTGATCGGTCTGTATGCTTGTGTGTGTGTCAGCACGCCACGCCCGAAAATATGTGAAGGAATTGTTGATTCTGTTCGTGTGTACGTTTCGTGTTGATGGAAATGTTTTCAACGCAGTCTTTTCAAAAATATTAGCGAAATCTTGACGGTGTCTTTGAATATTAATAATTTCATCGTTCCTCGTTCGACTGTCTTCTCCTTTTAAGTACAACGTCCTTTCAGAACCTTATTTATTATGGCTTTTTTTTTCTTTTTGCTTTAAGTAATATTTCATGTGCGTTGCGGTGCAGTGGATATCAATTCGGAACAAGAATTCGGGGAGCCGAGTTCGAATTCCAGTAGAATTCCTTGCATTCATTTACGCACAAATACCCTTGGGAAAGGTATTAATCAGTCTCTTCCTTCCAGTTATTGGTTAAATAACAGGACAGATTGGGTTCTATAGCCTTGGCTGGTATCCAGTCTACCGCAGAAAGCAATGGCAACCTAGTGTGGGATAATCTTCTGCTCAGTCAGTCATGTCTCGAAAGAGACATGATAGTCCAGAGCGTGTATCACGTATGGCACTCAATTGACTGAATATTTGATTCTTTATCATTCGTTCATTCTCTCAAACTCTCTCTGTAAATTAATCTGATTCACTGTCCTTTGAGTGCTAAATTCTCCATTCCCTTGCGTCAGTTAATTTTAATATGTCCTTTTGAATGTTAGATTCTCCAAGCATTTACAAATTATATCTTCCAAAAGTTTCGGCCCTCTCTCTGGGATTTTACCATTTTTTTTGTCGTCCTTATACTTAGAACAGCTTTGTCTCTAACAGCATTGCATATAAGAACATTTCTGTCGTTTCGTCTGTTCATCTGTGAGAAGGCATACGGCCTATCACGTTGAATACATCGGTTCTCGCTCGATCACCGAAGTTAAGCAACGTTGAGCCTGGTCAGTACTTAGATGGAGGACCGCTTGGGAATACCAGGTGCTGTAAGCGTATAGTGACGGATGTGCGTTGTGGTGCAGTGGATATCGGCTCGGAAAGAGAAATCGGTGAGCCGAGTTCGAATTCCAGTTGAATACACTGCATTCACTTAAGCACTGGTACCCTTGGGAAAGGTATTAATCCGTTCCTTTCCTCCAGTTATGGGTTAAATAATAAGGGTAGGACTTGGGGACCCTGCCCTTAAAAACAAATCCCAATGAATCTTGATACTCGAAAAGAAAAAGTATTACTAGACACAAAACTTATATGAAAACAACAATAAATTGTTGAAAGAAAAAGGTATTACCAGCAATAAATAAATAAAATTTAGTTGGCAATAAATGACCCGCCGAGGTGTTGATATGCCATGAAAACAAAACAACCAACCAACAATCATCTGTGAGGATATTTTTACATTGTGAAACTATTTTTGAGATAATGATTTACTAATAACAGTCCCTACTGATTAAACAATGACTGAAGAAGAAGAGGTGGAGTCATATCTCCACAAATGTATATACACGTAAGTGATTATAAAAAAAAATTACTTGAATTAGAAATGTGAAGCTATAGGGAAATGGTTAATTTTTATTAATTCGGCCTTGTGTCATACATGACCGAACTCCCTACAGCTTACAAGTTTTATCCAGAATTAACAGAAGATTTTCAGCATTTTGGAATGTGTGGATTAGTGAGGAAGAATAAGGTATAAATTTTGCATTTTAAATTATATAAATTTATTAATTAATAGGACAACTTGAATTGTAGAAGTTTATGTTTAGTGAGAAACAAATAATGAGTTATGGCTATCAAGAGTTGTAGAAATGTTAATAGTAGTAACTTGTTGGAAAGAGTTTATGTGTATGTATGTATGTATGTATGTATGAGCGTTTGTTTGGCAGGAATGTTTTTGAATGGAGAAGTAAAAGGAATCAGCATACGAGAAAGAGAACGAGTGTGCGACGCGACCTTACGTCCTGGTCGACTTGAAGTTTCTCCTGTTATATTTTAGTGTGTCGTCTCTCTCGTTGTTCCTATCTGACTGTCTGACTGACACTGACGAAGCCTTTTGTTGTTTTTCAGTCTTGCAAATCGCTTCCATTGGTTAGAAAATCAATTTAACATCTACTCGCGAAATCCGGTTTCGACATTTTCTTTAAACACGTGGTCAATCCTTTTTCTATTTGGCAAAACCAGGATTTCACACGTCATTGTGAATGTTTGTAAAACTGAAGAAGAAGGTTGATTTTAATTCTTAATTTCTTATCCACCACAAATGTGCTCTCCTATTTCCAATTCGGAGCCATTATCCATGCCGCCACCTGTGCTTCCCAAATTACAGCAACCGGTATTCTCAAGTCATCACCCATCAAGGTACTAATCAGGTTCATCATTGCTTAACTTTGGCATTCTTTTGTTTCTGGCGATATTTTCTACTGTCTTAATACTTTGCTTATTTTTTAAAAGACATCTTGTGCTATTTCTATTCATCTCTGAATTCCTGTGTCATACTTTCTGTCGTCTGTTACTCAGTCGGTCAGTTAACGTGATACACACTTGGGCGATCATGTCTTTTTCGATCCATGACTGACTAGGCAGAAGATTTTTCGTTGTAGGTTGCCATTTCTTTCAGTGGTAGACTGGTAACCAACCAAGGCTATAGAACCTAATCTACCCTACCATTCATCCCATAGCTAGAAAAGGAAAGAGATGGATTAATACCAATCCCAAGGGTATTTGAGCGTAAATGTATGCAACGAATTCAACTGCAGTTCGATTTCACATTACGTGCCGATATCCTTTGCACTGCAATATTCAGTCAGTTAAGTGCCATACGTGATACATGCTCTGGGTGAGCATGTCTCGAAAGAGACATGACTGACTGGGCAGAAGATTATCCCGCAGTAGGTTGCCATTGCTTTCTGCGGTAGACTGGTTGCCGACCAAGGCTATCGAACCCAATCTGTCCTGCTATTTAACCCATAACTGGAAGGAAGAGACGGATTAATACTTTTCCCAAGGGTATTTGCTCGTAAGTTGCAAGGAATTCAACTCGAATTCGAACTCGGCTCCCCAGTTTCTCGTTCCGAGCCGATATCCAATGCACCACAACGCACATCCTATCTAGTACTGCGCTTAAATTCATAAAATCTACGTACCACAGAAAAAAAAATCTCATCGGAATAGTTACAATGAAAGAATTTGTTAAAAAGAAAAAAAAAAGGCCAAAGGAAACTACATTTTGGCAGTGAAAAATTGACTGAAGCCGAGACGTCAGGTTCAATAATATTGCAGATTCTTCGGATTTTATCTAGAATCTCTAAATACATAGAAAGATCAGACTGGATTTGACTGCATATTTTACACTGCTGAAATAGTTAAACATATGGGTTTCTAAGGTTATCTTTTCTTCATAACCTCACAAACTACCGTTTTTGCAATTTCTTACGCCCATACAAATCCGTACAGTAACCCTCTACCTTGAGTGGCTCTTGGGTGAAAAATTCCAAAGCCCCAAAACAGTGCGTCGATACAGGAGAATTGTCGAAAACATCACTCTAGGCAGAATATACGTGAGAAAATTCGTTTGTGTTTGTTGGGATTTAAAGGGAGATCTTATTATGAGCTGCTGGCACCGAAAACAGTGTTAACAAGAGTCATGTGTTTTAGTAAATGATAGGAAGTGAAAAAAAGACGAGTTATCTTGCTGTGTGAAGTCATTTCCTGTTCGTGTTATAAATGCTCTTCAGCAAAGGATTTTGGAACTGGCGAGGATCTTCAACACACAATGTATTTTTCAGGTATGTCATTTTTGAATAATTATTTCCAGGCAACACTTTGGTTGACAGTTCCAACAATTGCATAAAATCGAAAAATTGCCCGTGGGATTCATCGACTCAGATGGACAGCACACTACCATGGCTGAATAATGATGCTATGAATTTTACAAAATATAAAAGTTTGGTAAAAAAAAAAAAAAAAAAAAAAAAGCCAATGTTTTCACTCGGTGAAATACTTTCACTCATTCTTTTCTCTCTTGCATTCCTTTGTTCTTCTGTCTGTCTCTCTCTCTTGCATTCCTTTCTTTCTCTCTCTCTCTCTCTCTCTTGCGTTTCTTTTTATTTCTTTCTCTCTCTTGCGTTCTTTTCTTTCTCTCTTTCTCTCTCTCTCTTGTGTTCCTTTCTTTTTTGTCTCTCTCTCCCTCTTGCGTTCTTTTGTTTTTTTCTCTCTCTCTCTTGCGTTCTTTTGTTTTTTTCATTCTTTCTCTCTCTTTCTCTCTTGCGTTCCTTTGTTTTTTCTTTCTGTCTTCCGTTCCTTTGTTTTCTCTCTCTCTCTCTCTTTTGCGTTCCTTTGTTTTTTCTTTCTCTCTCTCTCTCTCTTGCGTTCTATTGTTTTTTCTCTCTCTCCCGCGTTCCTTTCGTTTTTTCTCTCTCTTGGGTTCCTTTCCTTTTCTTTCTCTCTCTCTTTTGGGTTCCTTTTGTTTTGTTTTTCTCTCTCTCTTTTTTGGGTTCCTTTTATTTTTCTTTCTCTCTCTCTCTCTCTCTCTTTCTCCCTCTCGCTATTTATCGAAAGGAACCCAATCCTTTCGTTTTTTCTTTCTCTCTTGGCTTTCTTTCTTTTTTCTCTCTCTTGCGTTCCCCTCCTGCTCTCTCTCACGTTCCTTTCTCTCTCTCTCTCTTAGCACTCTTCTGAAGGAAATTCTCTTATATTGTAACTGTTTCACACCTCACTACGATCTTCAGAACAAGTGCCACTAATCCTTAATCTTTAGACAAAAACAAACAAAGAAAAAAAAAGAAGAAAGAACCGGTTTCCTTTTCTCAGCACATTAAAGTCTAGTGGCATCTGGTCACATGAGGTGTGAAACCAACCACTATCTATATCGACAAACGTTCTACAACAGTGAGAACTCTTCCTGTGTAAATAAACAAAAAATTTGAACAATATATTTAAACGCACGTTTTATATATATATATATATATATATATATATATATATATATATATATATATATATAATTTAACATTATCGTGACTCAGAATTATCCGTTTCGGAATCAAATTTTTGCTATGACTACATTTTCTAGCGATCATTTTTAGCATTTTTAGGTTGACTTACGGAAAGTTTTTTTTACAAAAGCGAAGGTATTTGAATTGCAAGGTATAAATAGCTTCTAGTTAGGTTCTCAAATTTCAGGGTCATATATTTATTCTTAATATGTCCGTGGTAAAAGTGTATCATGTTTTGTCCCATTTCCCCTTTTTTTTATATACGACTACTACGATCTATTTTTATTTTTTATTCGCACCAACGTTACCTTTTTAGTTTTTTATTTTGTTTTTTGCTCTTTTTAAAGCCTAACTGTGTTTGAATAAAGCCATATTCTTTTTTATGTATAGTGTGACGTTATTTTTTATTCTTTATTTTATCGATTTTTGTCATGTATATTTATGTTTATATTTTTTTAATTTTTTCTACATTTTAATTATTTAGTTTGTAGCTTAAACAGTGTCTACGATAGAGAACAGTCATTTCATTTCTAAGGTTTAGTAAGTCTTATCTTTATACTTGTGATAGTATATAATTTTTCATGTAAGCACAAAGGGCATGAGTCAATTAAAGACCTACATTTTGTGTTTTTTAAAAAATATTTTTCATTTTATCATGGGGATTTTATAAGTTCCCTTTAAGTGCCAGAAACCCCTAGCTAAATGTTTATGCAATGGTTATTCTTAAGGAATAAAGGTGCTGGCCCCCTCTTAGTTTAAATTTATTCTTTGTGCTACCGATGTAAAAAAAAAAAAAAAAAAAAGAATATATGGATTCTCGATCGATGAGATAGTGCATTAGTAAATTATAGACTCAGTAAGACATTTATTATTTCATGGGTAGTTTACAAATTGCAAAATCTTTCTCTACTCTTATAATATTCGTTTTTATCATTTTTTTGTTCCTTGTCTGAATGTTTATTATTTTTTAATAGTTTTTCTGTTTTTTATTATTCTTTCTAAATCATCATTTTAACAATACCCTAATTTTATTTAACAAAAAATTTTAAAAAATTCGCTAAGTATATTATTTTGTGGGAAGTTTCGAATCCTGCCGAAGGATGCATATTTTTTTATCAAGATTTCTCGAATATTCAGTTATTACTGTTTTAATTATAGAAAATATACGAATATTTACTCAAGTACGAATATCCATTAAAAATAATGTTCAAACAAATAAATCTAAAACATGGCAGTTAATTTAATTTCGTAACTTTAGTAACACACACACACACACACACACACACACACACGCACACACACACACACGTGTTAAATATGAATCCGAATCCGGCAAGATGGTGTGTGTTCTGTTCTTTGACATTATATATCATTCAACTTTTGCATTATTACATGCAAATAACTACTACAAAATTGCACATTTTGTTTCGACATTAAAAAACAAAACATAAAAGTCTCATCATCATCTTTTTCTATGTCGAACAAAATGTACAATTTTGTACAAGTTATTTACATCCTCTAATGTAAAAGCTGAATACGTATTTATTGTTCTATTTTTTATGGAGCCCAGTTTTAAATTAATGTTTTTGAAGTTTTCTATTTTATTATTTTACACACACACACACACACACACACACACATATATATATATATATATATAAATATAACATAGCACACTTCGTATACAATCCATGTAAATTCCGTTAGAGAAGAACTCAAGAGAACTCAATGTTAAATTCATTTATTTAATTTAACAGAGTAATATAATTTATAAAAGATTTTAGATTATTACAATGGGTAATACATATTTCATCGCATCCTGATGTTATTATCGTGGCTCGTCAGACCCAAATCTCTCTCTCTCTCCCTCTCTCTCTCTCTCTCTCTCTCTCTCTCTCTCTCTCTCTCTCTCTCTATCTATCTATCTATCTACTAGCAGCATAGCCGGGCGTTGCTCGGGTGTAATGAAAGCTTTAAAACTAATCCATGGTCCTGAAGCTCAGACTCTTTGGACGTTGGCACGAAAGACTAAAAAGCAATAGTTGTTTCCAGTTAAAGCGAAATCGTAGACTGAAAGAAAAATGAATGGATGTAAGTCAAATTTTGATTTAAAATCGAACCACTCCTTCTATAACCCGATTTATTCGATTGTCGATTTTCGATATTTATCGGGGGGGGGGTACCTCGACACAAAACCTAGCTAAGAACACTCGCAGACGCTTATAGTACAACTGTGTAAAATTTCAAGAAAATTGGTTCAGCCGTTTCGGAGTCTATAGGTAACGGATACACACACACACACACACACACACACACACACACACACACAGACAGAGTTCCATTTATAAATAAGTTTAGATCTATTTATCTCTATATATATTTAGCATATATATATATTTTTTTTTTTCATTTATAAACGAGTTATTTCGCTACTTTGTTTTCCACCATGAGTGGTTTCTTCAGGCGATTTTTAATCACAGAGTAATATAATTTATATAAGTTATTAAAAATCACCTGAAGAAACCACTCATGGTGGAAACCAAGGTAGCGAAATAACTCGTTTATAAATGAAAAATATTCAAACGTTCTACAATATAATTGTATAGAACACTTTTTAATACAAATGTGTACCACTCTAACCCTATTAGGACCAAAAACTAAGTATTAAACAATATATATATATATATATATATATATATATATATATATATATATATATATATATCATCCACATACAAGCCTTTTTTGTTGTATTACAGCTCATCAGTGTGGCTAGACATCTACTTGCTTCTGGACGGGATCGAAACTCAACCGATTTGGTGTCAGTTAGATTCTCTACTCCTTAGGTCATCTTCAGAGTGGTTGTATGGACATTAGCATAAAAATATTCACCATCAAAGATGATATTCAGTTTTGTTGACATAAAAATTGCTATTCGGGGATAAGTTAATGAATAGCAGATGCAGGTTGTAAATTAGTGACGCGGTTCTATGGCGTCATACCACGTGAGTGTCCGAAATATTAACAACAGAATCATATGTCTAGATGCAATGTAATGTGACTAGTTTGAATAGTGATTTTAT
>JBBBDQ010000386.1:1755000-1907500 GCA_037127315.1 Ascarosepion bandense | reverse complement strand
CAACAAAGATGAAGGGAGAACTTGAAGCAGCTGAAATGCTGTTTTACAGAAGGATGCTGCGGATATCATGGATCGAGCATGTGAGCAATGACGAGGTTTTGGAAAGAATGGAAACGAAAAGGAAATTAATAATGAGCATCAGGAAGAAACAAATGAAATTCCTGAGACATGCAATGAGGAAGGAGGGCTTGGAGAATCTCATATTAACAGGCCAGATAGAGAGAAAAAGAAACAGAGGAAAGCAGTAGAATACATATTTGAAGGTCCTGATCAGGTGAATGACAGAACGGGGGCTGAGAGATGTTACAGGAGAAAGCGTGCTAAGGGCCAACAGGGATAAGAAGACGTGGAAGGCCATGATCGCCTACGTCCTGAAAGGACATGGTACATAGAAAAAAAAGTTGTAATGAAGGGTTCGGTTTAAAATGTCTAGCACCTTCTTCAGGCCAAAGCGTACAACGTCCGAAACATCGTACAATTAGCAACAAAAATGAGAACAATAGTCCAAATAATGTAAATACAACCTCATCTCAGAAATATAGACAAATAGAACGATCTATTATTAAACGTCGTACAAATGGCAACAATGATGAGGACAATAGTCCGAATAATGTAAATACTGTAAATACTACCTCATCTCAGAAATATAGACAAATAGAATAATCTATCATTAAACGTCGTACAAATGGCAACAAAGATGTGGACCATAGTCCAAATAATGTAAATACTGTAAATACGACCTCATCTCAGAAATATAGACAAATAGAATAATCTATTATTAAACGTCGTACAAATGGCAACAAAGATGTGGACAATAGTCCGAATAATGTAAATACTGTAAAAACAACCTCATCTTAGAAATATAGACAAATAGAATGATCTATTATTAAACGTCGTACAAATGGCAACAAAGATGTGGACCATAGTCCAAATAATGTATATAATGTAAATACTACCTCATCTCAGAAATATAGACAAATAGAATAATCTATTATTAAACGTCGTACAAATAGCAACAATGATGTGGACCATAGTCCAAATAATGTAAATACTGTAAATACTATCTCATCTCAGAAATATAGACAAATAGAACGATCTATTATTAAACGTCGTACAAATGGCAACAAAGATGTGGACAATAGTCCGAATAATGTAAATACTGTAAATACTACTTCATCTCAGAAATATAGACAAATAGAATGATCTATTATTAAACGTCGTACAAATGGAAAAAGAAGATGAGGACAATAGTCCAAATAATGTAAATACTGTAAATACTACCTCATCTCTGAAATATAGACAATAGAATGATCTATTATTAAACGTCGTACAAATAGCAACAAAGATGAGGACAATAGTCCGAATAATGTAAATACTACCTCATCTCCGAAATATAGACAAATAGAATGATCTATTATTAAACGTCGTACAAATGGAAAAAAAGATGAGGACAATGGTGCAAATAATGTAAATACTGTAAATACTACTCATCTCAGAAATATAGACAAATAGAATGATCTATTATTAAACGTCCTACAAATAGCAACAAAGATGAGGACCATAGTCCAAATACTGTAAATACTACCTCATCTCAGAAATATAGACAAATAGAATGATCTATTACTAAACATCGTACAAATGGCAACAAAGAAGAGGACAATAGTCCGAATAATGTAAATACTGTAAATACTACCTCATCTCAGAAATATAGACAAATAGAATGATCTATTATTAAACGTCCTACAAATGGCAATAAAGATGAGGACAATAGTCCGAATAATGTAAATACTGTAAATACTACCTCATCTCAGAAATATAGACAAATAGAATGATCTATTACTGAACGTCGTACAAATGGCAACAAAAATGAGGACAATCGTCCAAATCATGTAATACTGTAAATACTACCTCATATCATGAATAGAGACAAATACTTATAATTTTTTTTTTGGTTATTATGTAGTGTTTAAGCTGCTTTTTTAGAACACACATACAGACAAGTTTAGCATCTTCGTATCATTTCTTGATACTCTATGTTCGTTCTTGTCATTTTATCCCTTAATACACATCTCGGGATTTTTTTCCGTTTCTCTTACCCTTTAATTATTACTCCTTCCTTCTCTTTTTTCTCCTTGTAAAATTTCCAGACCTTAACTCTGAAGATCGCACTGATGTGTGAAACTGTCACCATGCACTGTTGACTCTTATATTCACGCTATCTATTGCTGTCTATTCTGTCTGCATGAATGTTAAATTAATGCGAGTGAAGTTCTTTCAATTCTTTCACACTGCCTGAACATCAGCATGGTTTACAGAGTCCACTACATTACCAACCTTCAGGGGGATGTCTGTAACCGCAGATAGTACCGGTCATTACAACTAAGTTTTTGCCTTTACATATCATTCTTGTGCCGATTACGTGTGTGAATGTTGTAGAATAATCGACCTAAGCTGTTAAGGGTTTGACAAGTCTGCATCCGTGTTCGATTAAATGTTTGAATCGGCCGCCATTCCAAAGAAATGCCATCTCCAGTATATACTGAACGTATTAACCTGATAAGTATTTAAATATAACTCGCTTGAAAATAAAAGCAGTTTAAAAAAATAAAAAAATTAAAAAAAAAGGGGGCGTGTGGCTTGTGTAACGTATATAGGCGCAGAAAATGGAACCTGTGGGCCGAGTTCAAATTACAGGATGCCCGTTTCGTTCTTTTTCACTCAAATGCCATTGGAAAAAGCATGAATTACTCTCTGTCGGCTAGGGGCTAAACAGTAGGGTAGACTGAGTTCTCTAGCCTTGAGTGGTAGTCACTGTGGGAGAAGGACCAGTAAAGCAATTGGAAATCGTTTTATTTCGGAAGAAAGTCTGAACATCTACAGATGAAGAGCCTCTGGACAGCCGTAGTCGCCTGAACATGAATAGCATTTATTAATTAAAAAAGTAAGAATAATTAAAAAGAGAAACAAAATAAAGTACCCTGTTTTGAAAAGTGATCAACCGATGAAATTTAGGAAATAAGGTGTTGTTGTGTTTACTGGTGTTATTTTGAATTATTTCCCAAGTACGATATTTTTATTTTTTTTAAATCGTACATTAAGGGTTAACAGAAAAAATAGTTTTGAGCGAACAAATATTAAAATCTGTAAGTAGTGTAGATAATTCTTCGTTTTTGTTTTCGTTCCCTATAACCTATAGAAATATCCCCTATGAAGACGAGGCAAGATGGTTCTAATTAGCTGGCAATTTGACGGGTTTTCTGCGATTATGTAAATCAATTATTCTTTCAGTCATCATATAAAACCGTGTCCTTTCCGAAAATAGGCGATGATGACTCTGAACAACTTATTTTACTTAGTTATTCGCTGTTTCTTCTCTGTCCCTTTTGCCTTCAAGATGTCTCGTGAGTGTCAAATTCTCCAAACCCTCTTTCCTAATTATGTGACCTAGAAATTTCAACTGTCTCTGATTCTAAGTATAAACCACATTTTGTTTCCATTTTGTTAAAAAGAAAGAAAAGTGCTAAGCTGATGCTACTCTATAGTTTGTAGAAAAAGAGCTTAGTTACCATCTTCATACTCTATTCAACCAGGGGACCGGCGACACGAGAAAAAGGTCCATTTATTTAGAGAAGGAGTTTATATCACAATGTTTTCCAAATCGTTAATGATATCTGTAAATTAGCAAAATAAATCTAAACTTATTTATAAATGGAACTTAGTGTGTGTGTGTGTGTGTGTGTCTCTGTGTGTGTGTCTGTTACATATAGACTCCGAAACGGCTGAACCGATTTTCTTGAAAATTTACACAGTTGTACTATAAGCTTCTGCGAGTGTTCTTAGCTAAGTTTTGTGTCGAGGTACCCCCGATAAATATTGAATATCGATAATCGAAAAAAAACGGGTTATAGAAGGAGTGGTCCGATTTTAATCAAATTTGATACACTCATAGACAAAGACATAAGAAACGATATTCAGAAGTTTCAAGGTTGCAGTTTTACAATAGTGCAGAAAATCGATAATATATATATATATAAAAGGCGAGATGTTTGTGTTTGTGTCTGTTTATCTGCCTGTATGTCTGTATTTTATTCAGCCCTTTCATTTTAGTTTTTGCTTCGGGTTTGGCTCTAAGTAGGTATAATTGTAGTTCTTAGTCTCAGCCATGATACTATTTACTTAGTGGACTTATTTAGCCTTCAAAATTCAGTTTACGACGAAAAAACTTATTTGATATCGATACCAGGAAATCAAAATTTGACTTACATCCATTCATTTTTCTTTCAGTCTACGGTTTCGTTTTAACTGCAAACAACTATTGCTTTTTAGTCTTTCGTGCCGACATCCAAAGAGCCTGAGCTCCAGGACCATGGATTAGTTTTAAAGCTTTCATTACACCCGGGCAACGCCGGGCTATACTGCTAGTCGGTATATAATCGAGTATAAGCTGACTTGATTTATAGTGCGAATCCTGATTCATTTGCATTAAATTTAACCCCTCCAAAAAAAAAAAAAAAAAAAAGAATACCTGTGTATAGTGCGCGACCGTTCACAGAAAAAAAGTATGATTTTTAACCTCTTCAAAAAAGAAAAAAGAAATAGTAGAAAAAAAGTACCGAATGCAATCCCGATTTTATTTGTTTATTTTTCATGCAAGAAAATAAAATAAATATTTTATTTTCTTGCATAAAAATCTGATAAAACCTCGCTCTATATATGAGTAAAAAATGATACATATGAGGCGATAGGTGATGAAAAGTTAAACATTTTTGTTTGGTCATTTGTTTAGATTGTTTGGAAGTCAGTTCGCACTAAAAATGTTCGGCACTCCCCCCGTTTAGCTAAATTGATTCTCTTACTTTCTGACGAATTGTCGATATTACACGATTACTAGAGCCTACTGAAACGATCGAGAAGACCGCAAGGAACAAGAAAACAAAATTGATACAGACACACGTGGGAGATGGAACATGAAGCAGGCGAAATTGATTCAAGAGGTAGGTTCCATTACACTCTATATAAATGCATTCCTAATTTCTACGTGTTGGGGTTTGATATTTTCTGTGGCTGTGCGCTCGTTCTCCTGTGGATATTCTATTGGGACTGTTGATATTGTTTAAGTTAAATCTAACAGCAATAAACCTTTACTCGTTTTCAAGTATAAATTTTCTTTCTTGCAAGTTAATTTTTTATCATTGCAGGAATTTGGTTTTTTCATAAAAGTGTCATGATGTGCAATGGTTGCCAGGTCTAGATCTGTCTGTGATTATATACTGCTTATTTTCTGATAGCATTTTTTTCTTTGTGAACGAGTTCATGTTTTTTCTGGGTTGGCTCTGAAGTGTGGTAACCTGTAAGCGCATATGACCAGATGATTTCGTTTAAACATGAAACTCTGTCGCCTCTGGGTGTTGACTTCAATGTCCATTTATATATATTAATCGGTTCAGTACAAGTAAGGGGATAATACCACTAAGATGCAAAGGTTTACTGAGAGAATAAGAAAACTATCAGTCAGTTAAGTGCCATACGTGAAACACGCTTGGACGATCATGTCTCGAAAGAGACATGACTGACTGGGCAGAAGATTATCCTGCAGTAGGTTGCCATTGTTTTCTGCGGTAGACTGGTTGCCAGCCAAGGCTATAAAACCCAGTCTGTCCTGTTATTTAATCTATAACTGGAAGGAAGAAACGGATTAATACCTTTCCCAAGGGTATTTGCGCGTAAGTGAATGCAACAAATTCGGCTGGAATTCGAACTCGGCTCCCCGATTTCTCGTTCCGAGCCGATATCCACTGCTCCACAACGCACATAAGGAAACTATAGTGAGAAGAAATGACAATAAAGGAACGGCCTTTAGAAAGACAAAAGATAGTGATTAACGTTGGAGTTAAATTTTCGATGTTTTTTCTGCGACAGGGACGCTGGAAACCGAAAGTGAGTTCCACGAGTGAGAATTGTAAGGAAAAACTATTAGATAGATGTAACCGTCCGTTTCATTCTAAGTCAACAGTAATACGATGAGACTTTATTGCCAATCTGGTAGTATGCTTAAATTCATGCCGTCAAGGAAGGGAGCTTATTAGCGCAAATACCCTGAAAATATTTTTAGAAAAGACAGAATCCAAGTCACGGTGATTGGAAAGTGAGTAATGCTGATGTGGCATGTCTGGAGCAATAACATTATAGACTCTGCTTTCGATTTTATCCTGAATTTCGATATATATATATATAACCAAAACACCAAAATGTCTGTTTAAAACCTAAAAGAAAAAGATTATTAAGTGATAAGTTCAATAAATATCGAAATATTAACAAAATCTCTCGTAATTCCTGTTCATCGAATATTGAGTACTGATGTAACGAATTTGCATACACCTTGGTTCCCCCGCTCACAGATTACCTAGTGTCAGCCATAAATACAGAGGAAGGCGAAGACGCATAGAGGTCTATAAGTCTTCGTCTAGAGGTCTACTGGTCTACGACTATTGGTCTACGTCTATTGACTAAGCCTACGTCTCAGGATACTGCATACGACGAGTACCGTCCATTACGTCTACATACTAGATTGTCCTACCCGGTTACATTTGCCTAAACCGCTCAACTACCTCGAATATATATATACCTTTCCGGGACATATCAAGTACCTTCAAGAATGCTTTTCCCTTTTTCCTTTGAGTTTTATTATTGTTTTTGTGCACTTCATTGAAATTCTTTGGTTTGGTTTGTAGTATATTAACACGTCAATGGGTTATTTAATACCGACAAGATTGTTAGAATAGATTTGTATGAAAAGAATATATATTCTTTGTAAGAAATAAGTTAGTAAATCAGTGTTTGATTTGTTTTATTTTACAAAATATTAACCTAAATGGTTTATTTAATGCCGACAAGAAATTTACAATAGATTTGCATGAATAAAATATATATTCTTTGTAAGATATAAGTTTGTAGATGAGTTTTGTTTGACGTATTTTTAAAAAGTGGTTTTAGTTGAGTTAGATGTATTGCTGGTATAAATTTTTTCAAAAATGTATTGCTGGTAATATTCTATGTTCTTTCAAAATTGTATTGCTGGTAATATTTTATTTTCTTTCAAAATTGTATTCTTGGTAATATATTAATTTCCTTCAAATATCTATTGCTGGTAATGTTTTATTTTCCTTCAAAAAATGTATTACTGGTAAATTTGTTTTTCCTTCAAAAATGTATTACTGGTAATTTTTTTTTCCTTCAAAAATGTATTGTTGGTAATATATTATTTTCTTTCAAAAATGTATTGCTAGTAATATTTTATTTTTCTTCAAAAATGTATTGCTAATAATATTTTCTTTTCTTTCAAAAATGTATTACTAGTAATATATTATTTTCCTTCAAAAATGTATTACTGGTAATATTTTGTTTTTCTTCAAAAATGTATGGCTCGTAATATTTTTTTTCAAAAATGTATTGTTGGTAATATTTTACTTTCCTTCAAATATCTATTGCTGGTAATGTTTTATTTTCCTTCAAAAAATGTATTACTGGTAAATTTGTTTTTCCTTCAAAAATGTATTGTTGGCAATATTTTATTTTCCTTCAAAAATGTTTTCCTGTGATTTTTACTATAAAATCTATTTTTATACATTCATAATGTTTTGACCCAAGTTTGGGGATAAACTTTTTGCCAATGGCTGGGACTCAAACAGGTGCTACCACCCGGAGTCAAGGAGGACCAGGTAATTACAGTTATTAAGATGTGGTTCCATGCTTCTCACAACCTTCTAATCATTGGCCTTGCTACAGTTTATCATGCACAATTTAGATACCTCCAAAAAATCCATGAAAAAAACTGCATAGTATGAAGGAAAAAGGCTCCAAACTAAATAAAAAGAAAGTTTTATCGGCAAAATGTTTATATTATCATTAAGAAGATGCATCAAAGTATTGTTTAATTATTAAAAAAAAATGATTTCTAACACGTTCGAAATTTTGGTAGAAAATCTTTTTTTTCTTTCGTCAGTGCGAAACCTAAACTGACTCACAGTTTATTACTTAAAAAAGCGGAATATTGCGTAATGCACTTTTTTTACCATGAAAGACATTAACTTGGAAATTCTTGCAAAAATCAAATAATGGTCAGATTTTGAAGAAAATTTGAGGACTTATTCATAATTGACGGAAATCAATTTTGAAACAAATATTTTTAGAAAATATTGATAAAAATATTTTTTTACATATGTTACCCCCAACCACCAACTGATTTCCAGAAATGTCTAAAACTTTGACTTTTGGCCCCAATAAACCTAATATAATTAAATTCAGTAGTTATTGGGGAATGCTAATCAACTGTCTTTTTTTTCTTCAATATTAGCCTTTTTTTTCTAAAAAGTAGGTCCGAATTGCGAAAAATGCAATAATTATGACAATTTTTATTTGGATAAACTTTCAATTTCTTTAACGAACAATATAAATTAAGCATATCATTGTCTGAAAGAAAACAATTCAATGAATAATGAATTTTTACAAGAATTATTTTCATTTTTTTAATAATAATATATAAAGCTTCAAAAATATTTTAAAATTTCTTCCTGCAGTGCTCCGGCTAGAGTATGAAATTAAAGTATGAAGACTACATTTACTAATCGAAAATTGAAAAGCTTAATACAAATGATTTAGCCAATGAATTTTAAAAATAAAACATTTTAATTGTGTACATTTTGATTACCCATATCTTATTTGTACGAGTGGCCGTACGTGATATTTATAATTAAAAGGTTACGTGATTCAAGGGTTGTCCTCCCTTACATGAAAAAAGAAAATTATACCAACTTCGTCTTCAATATTTGGCATTTCGCCTCTTGATAGATGTGATAACAAGGATACTGTAATTGAAACATTTCAGGTATTAATTATCACCCGGTTCACACTCCACCCACGTCTATTGAACAGGTGAAGACGCTCATCCCTTGTTCCCTGTTTAGGGTGTGTGGTTTCCGGCTTTCTCTTTTCCATTCTTTTTACCCTTACGAAGCCCCCTGCGCACCAGTGGCGTTATCGCCTTGCTTGGGGTGATATGATTGAAAAAAAAAAAAAATTAAACAATTAATTCTTGTTTTCAAGTCAAGTTTAAATTCGGTAATTTAAATAAAATAATATGTCAGCGAGGTGTATTTTATTTTTGTAAGATTTTTTTAAAACCGAGAATTGGCTTCTGTTTACAATCGATGAAAAATGGCGGAAAATTTGAAATTTTAAAAACTTTTTTTTAAAGCTAAATTTTTTAAAATTCCGATCACTATAATTTCGGTTTGAAATACACCAGTGTATTTTGCTTACTGTAATTAATAAATTTAATCATTTGGCTTTCAATTAAAGCTAAAATTAAAGCTTCAAGAGAACTTTATTTTTAAAAATTCAATTTAAATTGAGGTATTGAAAATTTGTAGAGGTACCTATCGCAAGATCAATTGAAATAGTGATTCTTGAAAGTGGGTCAAGTTTTTAAACTTTGGTCATTCTTTCGTATATGCATTGTCAATGATGAGATTGTTCCAACATGTGGACATGTCTGATGATATTTGACCGTTAATATTTGATGAAGATGGAAGATGTATGGAATTGTTTATTACGCTAGGCATGTGGATCATGAGGCTGCCGTATACATACGCATTCTTGGATGGCTTTCTAACTACTTGTCGCTGAAAGGACGAAGTTCTCAACGCATAGCTGCAGCAATCAGCTAGCTCGCAGCAGTGATTACGTCCTGCCAACCCTTTCGGCTAATGAACAGAACAGAGATGAAGGTTGCTATAAAAAGCACAACTGTAATCTTGACACTCAGTCAGTCAGTTAAGTGCCATACGTGATACACGCTTGGGCGATCATGTCTCGAAAGAGACATGACTGACTGGGCAGAAGATTATCCCGCAGTAGGTTGCCATTGCTTTTCTGCGGTAGACTAGATGCCGACCCAATCTGTCCTGTTATTTAACCCATAACTGGAAGGAATAGACGGATTAATACCTTTCGCAAGGGTATTTGCGCGTAAGTGAATGCAATGAATTCAGCTAGAATTCGAACTCGGCTCCCTGATTTCTCGTTCCGAGCCGATATCCAATGCACCACAACGCACAATGGAACTTTGTCTCTGTGTGTGTGTGTGTGTGTGTGTGTGTGTGTGTGTGTGTCGGTCCGTTACCTATAGACTCCGAAACGTCTGCGAGTGTTCTTAGCTAGGTTTTGTGTCGAGGTACCCCCGATAAATATCGAAAATTGATAATCGAAAAAATCGGGTTATAGAAGGAGTGGTCCGATTTTAATCAAATTTGATGCACTCATAGACAAAGACATAAGAAACGATATTCAGAAGTTTCAAGGTTGCAGTTCTTACAATAGTGCATAAAATTTGATATCGATACCAGGAAATCAAAATTTGACTTACATCCATTCATTTTTCTTTCAGTCTACGGTTTCGCTTTAACTGGAAACAACTATTGCTTTTTAGTCTTTCGTGCCAACGTCCAAAGAGTCTGAGCTCCAGGACCATGGATTAGTTTTAAAGCTTTCATTACACCCGGGCAACGCCGGGCTATACTTCTAGTATTAGATATTTCAATGCAAGTCAGGGTTTTCATAATAGAATTGTAAATAACCAAACTGTGATGGTAAACATTTTAGAATATCCTTCGATTTTAATGAATGAACGGCTTACGGTAGCTAACAGATTAAGTCATAAAGAATTTCTGTTTTCGGGAACCAATTGTAATTCTTTAAGGAGAATTTGAGAGGCGTGGAACCACCTCTTAATTGCTGTTGTTCCAAAGTTCACCCTGACTCGTAGTGGTAGCACCTGTTAGAGTCCCAGCTATGGGAATATAATGAACTTCTAAACAAAAGCAAAATACAATGAAATTATAAAAATACATTTTATCTGTAGATGAATACACAAAATTGTGTTCAAAATATTTAGATTTCGGCGTAAATAACCCATAGAGGTATTGGCATGCCGCTAAACAAAATCAACCAACCCAAGCCTGTCGCCCTTACTAGCTATTCCCCAAGTGTTCAAAAAGTTTAGTTGAAAAGCGCCCTACGCTAGCCAGTAGGAAATTGTTGTCGCAGTACATTTTGAGACATGATCCAACCTCGCAGAACTTTCCCACTTTCTTGTTCATGAATTTGTTTAAGTGCTTTTTACAGGGCTCCAAAGAATTGAACTTCTTTCGATTTAAGAAATTTTGTTGGGATCCAAATGAGGAGTGGTAATCTGAAAGTGCAAGGTGAGGTGAGTATGGCCTGTGTAGCATGACCTCCCAACGGAACTGTGTTTATTTCTGTCGGGTCTGCTAAGAGACGTAAGGCCTGGCGTAGTCCTAATGGAAGCCGACATCTTTCCTATTATTAGCTAATTCTGGACGCTTTTCTTCGATTGTGTTCAATTTGTTGGAATTCAACATCCAATTTTTGCAGTGGGAGATCGTCAAATACAGTGTTATTCTAGTCTCACCAGACATACAGTAACACCTTCCTCAGACGCTGTAATCAAAAATTAAAATTTCCTTTTATAAAACTAGTTAATATTTTAGGAAATAGAACTCTCAGCTACGGCGTTAACTCTACAAATACACAAATATATTTTTGCTGTCTGTACAGTAGTTTTCCTTTTTTGGAAATAAGAGCAGCAAATAAAGAAAATGCATCTTTATTTACAGTCCAAAATCTACCCACAAATTCTAGAGAAAATCGCATTGAAATGTCATCTTTCAAATTCTATACATATTTCATGAATTTTAGTTACATGTTCAAACGTTAGTTTGGGTTTGAGTTTTGTTTAACGGCATATCAACCACTGTGGGTTGTTTAATGCCAAAAAAGTAGGGTTTTAAGATTTTTTTTTAATGTTTGGTTATAGTGTGAAGGTTGATTTTGATGAATTTATTATTATTATTATTATTATTATTATTATTATTATTATTATTTTATTTTAGAAAACTGAAAAAGTCTTCCAGTTTTTTATTCAAAAATGTATTGCAGATAATAATTTTTTTCCTTCAAAAATGTATTGTTGGTAATATTTTTCCTTCAAAAATACATATATTACTATAAAAGTCTATGTTTATGTATATATTTCTCTAAAAGTGTATTTTTATATTTTAATATTGTTTTGACCCCAGTTTAGGAGGTTAACTATTTGCCCATAGCTGGGACCCTAGCAGGCGCTACCACTCCAGGTCAGGGTGGACCTGGGAACAACAGCAATTAAGAGGTGGTTCTATGCTCCTCACAACCTCGAGATCAAACGCCTTGCTGCCGGATGCAGTATACCGTCATGTCCAGGATCGTCAAACGTTAGTCTAAAAAAAAACGCTATTAACTTTTAAGTCATTATTATAAAAATTGTTCAATAACTGGTTTCGGCGTGTTAATTTTTATTATGCATATACATTAAATTCAACAAATTTCAATTTTAAAATAAACCCAGAAGATATAAGCCACAGACATATTTGATTTTTACGTTCTGCCTTAAATCTTTCTTCCTAGTTTTTCTTATTCTGACTTTTTTTTTTATTGTTCTCCTGGAATCTTTGCTTGAATACCGTTTTTAGTTCTCATCTACAGGAAGTAATGGGTCTGGTGCCACAAACAATTAAAATTCAAAATAACAAACTACATGGTTTTCTCTTTAAAGTAATTCATCTCCACCTCGCATCTAATGTAATTTTCCATGCCTTTCTGCCACGCTCCGATGCACTGCTATAAAGGATTTTTCTTGGATGCCCCGTCTCTGGCGTTATTGTCCTCTTGATGGCCTTCAAAACTGATTCCTTGGATGATCCCTTTGAACTTGAGGAGAACAAAGAAAAAAGGTCGCACGGAGAAATATCAGGTAAATGTAGAAGTTGTTCCAGTGCGGGGATTTTCTTCTTGGTTAGGAACAGTATAATACTCAGGGCGTTGAGAGCAGGTGAATTGTTGTGGTCAAGCAGCCACAATTTGTCCTGTCACAACACTCATCTATTCTAGCGCACTGCGTCTATCAAAAGTCGCAGAATCTCTTTGTAAACCTGCTGATTGATCCTCTGGCCTTGTGACAATAACTCACTGTAGACGATGCCTCTCACATCAAAAAGCAGATAAGTTTTTTTTTTTAATTTTCGGACATACCCCGTGCATCCCTTTTAATAATCGAACTCTCTTTTTCTTTTAGATTAATTTAATTCCCGCCTGTGGAACTCCTTTTCGTATACATGCTTTCCTGACGGCTATAACCTCCATGAATTTAAATGCAAAGTCAATTCCCATCTCTTATCCACTTAACTCCAGCCCTTTCTACATCACCCCGTGTATCGTGTTCTTTTCCTTTCTCTCTACCTTCGCAACTGTCTTCACTCCTGTGTTCACGTCCTTCTCTTGCCCTTTCTCTTTCACCCCCTGTAGTTGGTTCGTCTTTCTCTTCACTCTTTCTACATCACCCCGTGTAGCTTGTTCTTTTCCTTTCTCTCTATCTTCGCAACTGTCTTCACTCCTGTGTTCACGTCCTTCTCTTGCCCTTTCTCTTTCACCCCCTGTAGTTGGTTCGTCTTTCTCTTCACTCTTTCTACATCACCCCGTGTAGCTTGTTCTTTTCCTTTCTCTCTATCTTCGCAACTGTCTTCACTCCTGTGTTCACGTCCTTCTCTTGCCCTTTCTCTTTCACCCCCTGTAGTTGGTTCGTCTTTCTCTTCACTCTTTCTACATCACCCCGTGTAGCTTGTTCTTTTCCTTTCTCTCTATCTTCGCAACTGTCTTCACTCCTGTGTTCACGTCCTTCTCTTGCCCTTTCTCTTTCACCCCCTGTAGCAGGTTCGTCTTTGTGTTCACTCTTCTTCTGCGTAATACTTCAACATTCTTATGTAACCCCCTGCACATCAGTGGCGTTAACATCTTGCTTGGGGTGAAGTGATTAAAAAAACAAGTTCTGGAAAGCTAAACACTTGAACCTATTTCATTAATTTACTGTATTTTGGCAAGATGGGCAATAGGTAGTTTTACAGAATGTGAAAGATAATTGTTTTGCATGGATATAATTCTTCATCTAAAAGCTTATTTAGAGCATCTAGAACTCAAAGACTATCTTTTCTAAAAAAAATTGTTATAACTGTCTAGATTCATCATGATAACATCATCAATTTGGATGCTCAAGGCGATCATCTCATTTCGGAAAAAATGAATTCACGAGGATAACTTAACGGCCTGTGGGTGACTTTCAGTTCGTGCAGTAGACCGTAAACCCACAGTGGTAGGGTGGACAGAGGAGTCCCCATTGGACCACGAAAGTGGATCTCTTTCATAGTTCGCTCTGTAGTTTCGCTCAGGCTGTATATCCGATTTTGTCTCAAAATACTATGACACACTTTGTGCCTTCTCTTGAGGAGTAGTCATTTTAGGGGTTCATTCAAAAGTACCTCTTTCATCAACAGGATACCTGAAATGCACAAATGAAATGGGAATAAAAACTTTGACAACTTCTGAGTAGATAGAACAAATCTTGTTTTTTAAATATCCGTTTCACCCCAAGCAAGGCAGGACCGCCACTGGTGTGCAGAGGGTTATTGAGAGAGAGAAAAAACAAAACAAAACAAAATAGTTACAAGAGATGTCAAAGATAGAATAAGAGAAAGATGGAAATCAAGGAGGTAGAAGATGGTAATTGATGTTGCATTTTAACTTTTGGAGATTGTAGCTATCAAGGAAGCAAGTATGTGGAAAGGAATTCCACAGGCAGGAAGTGCGTGAAAAGAAACTAAGGGAGTAGAAGTGACGATTACAAAGTGATCTGCAACTTCTTTGCAATTTCCATCGTAGTGTGTACTCATTGTTAAGAGACGTAAGGCTTGGCGTAGTCCTAATGGAAGCCGGGATCCTTCCTATTTGGTCTTGTCTTGTTTCTATTTGGAGGTTATATATATATATATATATATATATATATATATATATATATATATATATTGGAAATTAACGAAGATTAACGAAACTTGGTTATAAACAACCGACAATTTAAAATGATTTGTTTGAACATTATTTTTGATCGATACTCATATTTAAGTAGATATTCTGTTTTGTTTTTGTTTTTTTTTATTAATTAAACCGGCCTGATTATTTAAGATAATTTTTTTACGAAAATGTGTGTCATTCTTAATAAACATTTTCGTAATAAAAATTTATTGTAAATAATCAGGCCGGTAGATATAAATATATAATTATGTTTAATTAATAAAAAAAAGAGAATATTTACTTCAATATGAGTATCGATCAAAAATAATGTTCAAACAAATCATTTCATATATATATATATATATATATATATATATATATATATATATATATATAATGCACTGTACGGTGAACTATCCTCGGTCTAACATTCCGAGATAAATTATTGTAAATATTTCAATATGACACGTTATAAGAGCCAAAAATCTCGCCATTGCCATCCGACAAGGTACCACACCCTAGGCAAAAAGAGAAGAGGGAAGCAGAGTGGAAAAATGGTCTGACAACGTCACTGATTGAACTGGAATATCATTCCCGGAGACTCAGGCATTGGCACGCAACGGATGTACATGGAGGGGAAGGGCGTCTGGTGCCAAGCTGCTCAGTGACTTACGAACCACACCAAGTCATGAGACTGATGTTTCTAATAAAAACTCGAATTCACATGGTATATTTTATCATATTAGTACACCCTGAGAATACAAGCATGTACATCCTTTGATACCAATTTTACTGTTGAAATGGGTAGTCACTTGCATATGAATGCTGACACAAGATAATGAATTCTGAGCATTATCGAGGCGTTGGAATGTTCACTTTCTGACTATAAAACCCGGGTTCTAATCTTATCGTTGATTCATCAGGAAGGTCACTTCTTGATGTTATCAGCCTGGGAAAGTTAATTTAGTGTGTGGTAACTTTGGAAAGCCTTTAGCACGGGTTGACCCAAGCCTTCTGGGTGAAACTAACTAGACGGAACTATTTGTGAGTCGTCAATAGTTGTCCTAGTATGAAGTCGCAAGTCATCGTAACCAAGGTTTTTGTTTAGACTGCTGATCACGCTAGATAATGGTTCTTTTCCCAGAAACTATAGCTAAGTTCCGTTCATCATAGTTGCAGCATAAACCACAGGTGTGCTCTGTGGGTGTTAAACAAACGCAAATATTCCTGAACAGGCGTCTACAACTGGGATTGGCTAGCCGCCCGAGTATTTGAGCACTAACAAAGTGTGAGTAAAAGAAGATGATGATATTAAATCATTGAAATAAATGAATATTGATGATTGTAATCCAGCACTTGGATGTGCGTTGTGGTGCAGTGAATATCGGCTCGGACCGAGAAATCGAGGAGCCGAGTTCGAATTCCTGTTAAATTCCTTAAGTTCACTTATTCGCGAATAACCTTGGGAAAGGTATTAATCCGTCTCTTCACTCCAGTTATGGGTTCAATAACAGCATAGATTGGGTTCTATAGCCTTGGCTGGCAGCTAGTCTACCGCAGAAAGTAATGGCAACCCACTGAGGAATAACTTTCTGCCCAGTCAGTCATATCTTTTTCGTGACATGATCGCCCAAGCGTGTATCACGTGTGGCACTTCACTGAATCTAGCACTTGGAAGTGAATCAGATTTTAGCATTAAATCGTTATTTCGTTTTCTACGGTTTATCAACACTTTACAATTTTTTTTCAAAATCAGAAAATGTTTTAGGTTGTAAGCTGTTTATTTATTTATGTTTTGGAGATGATAATTTCTTTTTTTGTTTCACGTATTTCTTAACATTTTGTTTCAAGTTGTGTAGAAAGTATTTTTGTTGGTAACATTTTTCCTTCAAAAAATGATTGTCATTATTTCCTCTTCGTTACATGCGCTGTCCAATTTAGTTGTTGCTGCAATCAATGTTTTCAAGTGATATAATTTTTGTTATTGTGTACAGTTCTTCATGAATTTGTAGTACCAGTCCATGAGTCCTGAAGAAAGATAGCCGTTGCTAAGACGTACAAGCTTCATTCGCTCGAAACCATTCCAACCACTGATCTCAGAATGTGGTTATATATATCTGGCAGTTTAGATATTTGTGAATGAGTTTGTCATCATACAGCCCATCCATGTGAAAGTCATGATCTGACGAGGCTATTTGAAAACATAAGCTGAATATTTAGGTCATTGTTTTGCTTTTGTAGCAACTTGATTTTTATGTAACAACCTCTAGCACATCTTATTAGATGTTTAATTAATTTATCTTCTGTGCAAAATTATTCTAATTGATCCATACGCCGTGGTATTTGAAGTTTCTTTTTTTAATCATATCACCCCGAACAAGGCGATAACGCCACTGATGTGCAGGGGGCTACGTAAGAGTGAAAAGATTGAAAAAGAGGAAACCGGAGACCACATCCTAAACAGGGAACAAGGGATGAGCCTCTTCACCTGTTCAATAGACGTGGGTGGAGTGTAAACCGGGCAATACTTACAATTTACTAATTCCATCATTTTTATGATGGATTCAGGGTTATTTGTCATCACAAATTTTATTCCAACCTAGATCATTGTTTCTGTTTTGGAAAATTTTATCTTTAGTCTCGTTTCTTGTAACACACTTAGCAGATGATTTTTTTTGGCTCGAGATGGTATCGGCCTGACACCTCACCTTGCCATCATCAGTACATTGGCATCAGTAGGAAAGCCATAACGCTTTTTTTGCCTATTAACATTTGTTTGAGATGCTTAAATGAAAAACCGAGAAAAAATTAAATAGTCTAGAACGTTTGTTTCCTCATTGTTCTACTTCTGAAACATTTCAAATCTCATGAGTATTGGGGTCTTTACCTGACATGTACAAATTTGAGGGCGGATATAGTTCCTCTGTTAGATCTAGCCATTAACTAGCTTGATTTGTTTTACGGTATATCAACCCTTTAGGGTCATTTAATGCCGAATCATTAGTTCCTTCAAAGACGTATTTTTCTTGGTAACATCTTTCCTTCAAAAACGTAATTTGTTGGTAACATTTTTCCTTCAAAAAGTATATATATAATAAAAGTCTGTTTTTATACTTTCATAGTGTTTTGACTCCATAGCTGGGACCCAAATAGGTGCTACCACCCCGGGTCAGGGTGGACCTGGGAACAACAGTAATTAAGAGGTGGTTCAATGCGCCTCACAATCTGCCAATCAGAGGCCTTGGTGCCGGATATAATTTCCCGTCATGCTCAGGACCCCCATTAACTGGAGTCAGATCTTGGAATGCACTTTCTAATGGATAAGAGGAAATCTGTACTGAAGCAGTTATATGTTGCTATGATGTTAACATAACGTGTATACACTTTTCTATTGGAGAAGTGTGGGCTTGTTTGATGACATGTATACCATCATTACACTGACCCATTACCAGAATGAAAGTCTCTTTTGAGCCTAGTACTGAGTCAAGATGTGCCTTGGGGTGCAGTGCATATCGACTAGGAACGACAAATTAGGGTGCAGAGTTAGAATTCCAGCTGGATTCCCTGCATTCACTTACGGACAAATACCCTTAAGAAAGGTATTAATCCGTCTCTTTCCTCCAGTTATGGGTTAAATAGTAGGACAGATTGGATTATATAGCCTTCGCTAGCAACCAGTCTACCGCAGAAAGCAATGGCAACCTACTGCGGGATAATCTTCTGCCCAAAGCGTGTATCACGTATTACACTTAACGAACTGACTGAGTGAATTTCAGTAAAAAAAAAAAAAGAATACATTTTAATCCTTCCAACTAGTGCAGTGATCTGTTATCACTAGGAAAATACCTCCTCAGACTGAGGTCAACGATCAATGTGGGGTGTTCCCCCGATGGAATAAACGTCAATTTGTCCGTGAACAAAGCAAGAATTCATGTTAAGACATCGGCTGTGATTTGACCTGGAAATGGAGGTCTGCTTGCTGAAGGCGCACTATCATTATATCAATACCTTTCCTGCTTTAAACTTAGATATGTTGAGGGTACTTGTCAAATGTTCAGCTGCCCAGCGACTCTACGGTCACACCCAGTTATGGAACTCATGAAGATAGCGATGATGATTGTAGAAGTCAAATAACTTACCTTTCAACATGGCTGTCTCCCTGTAGGAAGGTGAACATTCAAGAGTATGAGACTCACCTTCCTGACGTTTCCAACTATCGTCCAGTTGGCAGACAAAAATAAACAGAGTTGTAACTGAATACATGTCCCTATGTGGCCCAAAGACAAATGGTGGATATTGTGCTGAATATTTATGGAGCTCAATATACACACTGAAATTATCAGCTAATCAATGCTTACAGAATAGACTTGCTTGTAACAGAATGGAATCTCCCAGGTTATTATTTAAACCACCTACCAATTTGCCCTGGTGGTTTTTTTGGTCAGTCAAACCCAACTTCTATTCTAGTTGAGTACTGGCTGTTTCTTCCACAAGATTTTTACAATGATGACGACACTCTCAACGTAGTCGGGGGCTAATAAGAATCATATTTTAAAATGTGTTTAAAAAACACGTAGGATTGATTTTTCTGGGATTAAATTTTTTTTTTGGGGGGGGGGGGAATAATTCGACTCGTTCAACTTTACAATTATCACGTTAAAAGTACTGACAGCAGACACGAAAAGGAATTCTACAGAAGGATGCTGCGAATATCATGGATCGAGCATGCACTTGATGATGAGGTCTTGGAAATGATGGAAACAAAAAAGAAATTAATACTGAGCATCAGGAAGAGACAGCTGAAGTTCCTTAGACACGCAATGAGGAAGGAGGGCTTGGAGAATCTAATACTAACAGGCCAGATAGAGGGAAAAAGAGACAGGGGAAAGCAACAAATAGCATATTTGACGGACCTAATCAGGTGGATGACGGGACGAGGATTGCATGGTGTAACAGGAGAAGGCATGCTCAGAGCCACCAGGGATAAGGAAAAGTAGAAGGCCATGATCGCCTACGTCCTGAAGGGACAAGGCACATAGAAGAAGAAGAAAGATATACCTGGTAAGTGTTCTAACAGATGACGGAAAGTGTGACACTCAAATCCGAAGGAGTATTAGAAAGGCCAAGAATGCATTTTAAAAACTGAGTATCGAATTTAGAAACAAGAAAATTTCATTGGGTAAAAAAAAGAACGTTCTGGATTTTTATGTGATATATGTACTTTGATATGAGAGCAAATGCTGGACGATCTTGTCAAATATGAAAAAAGACTTGAATTAACCGAAATGTGGTTCTACAGAAGGATGTTGAGCATACCCAAACATCTGAGCACCAACAAGGTTTTGGAGAGGATGGAAACGAAAATGAAACTGACTCTTAACATCAGTAAGCGACAGCTAAAGTTTCTGGGACAGCTAATGAGGAAGGAGAGCTAAGAGAATCTGATACTCACAGGATCGGATAGAGGAAAAGATAGACGAGGGAAAGCTACGTTTTACTTACTTGACGGGTTTGAGCAAATAGATGACATAGCAAGGTTTGGGACGAGTAACAAGAGCGAGGATGTTAAGAGCTACAAGTGATGTGATAATGCAGAAGGCCATACACCCTGAAGATCATCTACACCTTGAAGGGACACGGCACATAAAAAGAATCTTGAAACATTCAAGTTGAACACTTTATTTAATTCAACAATGTATATTATCTTGATCGCTAGCTTTTTATGACTGGTATTCAAGCCTGCCTGTAGGGATGGCTCATTTTTTAAAAAATTATTTTATTTTATTTTAGCTTTTTTGTGCCATTTCACATTTGGCGGTTAAAGTGTTCCCGGAGTGATATGGCACATCTGCTCTGAGAATATGAAAAACTGAAAGGAACGTCCATTTGCTGTCATGTACACGTTTGGGTCCCCGGGCTTATGTCTAGCTTACGGAACAAAATCATTTAACAGCCTGAAATTGTGCTGTTTTCTTTTTCCTGCTAGCGTTAAAAAATCTGCCTACTTGTTTATCAATCACTACTGATTTAAAACCATGTTTTTCACATATTTGAAATAAAGGGATACAGTCGTGCAGTTCTCACAGGTTAAAAGCCAATTCCACAAAAGACTATTGTCGTTGTACACAGTCGACAATCCTACGGTCTTCTGTTACTTATTCGGTCGAGCGAGCTCGAATATTAATGATTTCATCACGGTCTCTCATCAGGGTCGGAAGGTCATTAGGGTGGCCTCTGTGTCATTACATAGTTGGTTAATATAGGTTGTTGTTAGACAACCAACCCGTCTTGTGCCATGGCTAGGTGTCCAGAGCAGTAGATCACTTGAAAGTTCTTGTTTTGCTTGTCAGTAATATGCTGCATAGTGTTTTCCGCATTCATATAAGATTGTAGAAATATCAGAGATGAGTCTACTGAGTTGTGATTTAGTTGGATGTTGTCTCCAATAGATGTTAAATATAGTTCTCAGCATCTGTGTGTAGGTCTCCGCAAGCTTAAACTTTTAGTTAATGTCCAAGCAGTGGTGCCATACATTAAAACCACCTTTACTAGGGTGCAAAAGAAGCTCTGTTTGAAATTGTCTGGTTGATCAGATTTCAAGATTACATCCATTTTATTCAAGTTGGTCCAGATTTTATCTATGTGAATTTTCACATCCTTTTCAATAGAATTTATTTTGCTTCCAAGATACATAAAAGGATTCAACAGATTTTATCGATTCGCCCAAGACTATTTGTATTGAGCCTTGCTGCTTGAAGCCTAAGAATACAGTTTTAAGAGGCATTGACATAGAGTCCAACATCATTAGCAGCATTTTCTAGATGATGTAGGAGAACTGTTGCATTGGTAATGGTGTCTGTAGTGATAACTAGATTATCTACAATCATGGCCTTCCACGTCTCCCTATCCCTGGTGGCTCTTAACCCACTTTCTCCTATAACACTACGCAACCCCCGTTCTGCCATCCACCTGCTCAGACCCGTCAAGTATGTTACACACTGTTTTCCCCTGTCTCTTTTTCCCTCTATCTGGCCTGTGAGTATCAGATTCTCCAATCTCTCCTTCCTCATTACATGTCTCAGGAACTTTAGCTGTCTCTTCTTGATACTCGGTATTAATTTCCTTTTCGTTTCCGTCCTTTCAAAAATCTCACCATTGCTCATTGATCCATGATATTCGCAGCATCCTTCTGTAGAACCACATTTCAGCTGCTTCAAGTTTTTCTTTTATCTCTGATGAGATTGTCCAGCATTCATTGTCATATTGAAGAATTGAAATCACATAGCAATCCAGTTCTATCTTCTTTGTTTCCAGCAAAATTTTCCTGTCTCTTAATACTCTACTCAGCTTCTGGAATGCATCCTTAGCCATGCTGATTCGCCTTCGGTTCTCGGCGTCTCACTTTCCAATGTATTTAAATTTCAGTACCTGATTGATTTTTATATCCCTGAGCTGTAGTTGGCATTTCGGGTTCCTCTTTTTACTGATGACCATGCATTCGGTTTTTTATGGTTTATTTGGAGTTCTTTCTTTCCGCTTTCTTCAGTTACCTTCTGTAGGAGGTCTTGCAGTTTCCTTTCCGTGTCTGTTATAAGCATGGTATCATCTGCATGTCTGATATTGTTCAAATTGTGGCCGCCGATTATAAATCCTGGCATAACTTCGAGGGTCCTCAAAATAGTCTCGCTGTACAAGTTGAATAGATCCGGTGAGAAGACACATCCTTGTCTTAAGCCACTTTCTGTCTTTGTATGCCTCCTGAATTCGTTTCCTGTCTGTATGCAGGTGGTTTGTTTTTTATTTATATCTATTTCTAAAACAAATTATCACATTAGGACAGGTTGATTTTGGAAGCGAAATATTGCACTTCATTTTAAAGTTGTTATTTGACATCATAAATACTGGCACAAAATATTTTTCCATATCGTTGGCATTTTTTGAGGAAACGAGTTTAAAGATTAAATTTCGGTTCAAAATCGTAGCGTTGCAACTTAATTTCAATGATCAGTGAAAGCGTTATAGCATAGCCTTTATAACATTTATATTTTACTGAAGTTTTACGAATCTCCTGCCTCCCATAAACATGGACCAAGCGAGTCTCCCTGAGAGCAATACACTGCGCCTCCGCGGCCTTACTTTCTCTTCCGATCTCAAGTGGAACCACTACATTGAGTATAATAGCTAAATACACTGCTAAGAAAGTTGGGTCACTGTGTCGAGCCAGGATGTTTTCCCCGACTGAGTCCATCCTGCATATATACAAATCAACCATTTGTCCGTGCATGAAATACTGCGGCCATATATGGTCAGGCGCCCCTGCTGTTCATCTCAGTGTTCTTGATAGGCTCCAAAGGAGAATCAGTAATGTGATAGGTACCAACTTGGCGGCTCGACTCCAGTCATTTCCCCACCGACCGGATGTGGCTTCCCTTTGACTGTTCTATAAATACTTTCATGGCTTCTGCTCCAACGAACTTAAGTCACTGTTGTCTCTGCTACAGGTGTTTACTTGTGCAACCAGATTGGCAACTGGGTCCCACCCATTCACAGTTTGATCAACCAAATGCAGACGACAATTCTACTCCTGCAGCTTCTTTTCTCGCACTTCCCACCTGTGGAACTCGCTTTCATATTCTTGCTTTCCTGGCTGCTACAACCTCTAGAAATTTAAATGCAATGTCAATACTCATATATTAACCACTTGGCTCTAGTTCTTTCACCACCCAGTATATCCTTTCCTTTCTCTCCACCTTTGCAACTGTCATCACACGTGTATTCCCATCCTTCTCTTGCTCCTTTCTAACTGGTTCGTTTTCCTCTTCACTCTATTCTACTTAATCTTTTTACTCTTATGTAACTCCCTGCACATCAGTGGCGTTACCGCCTTGCTCGGGGTGACACGATTAAATAAAAATTATATGGACAAGATGCATGATACAAGCACATTAATAAATCATTGTCATCAAATAAGACCTTCATTTGCTTCAAGGAGAAATTAGACTATTGTAAAACATTTTAGCGATATTATAATGTAAGACATTATACAATGCAGTAATTTTAGTGCTATTTTCAATAAACAATGAAAATTTAAAACATTTTGTCTTATAAATTGTTCCCAGTCGTATATCGTGCTATACTTTTTTATAATCATATCGCCCCAAGCAAGGCATTTTACTGCCACTGTTTTGCAGGGGGTTACATAGGAGAAAAGTTATGAGAAAGAGTGATAGATCATACGGGGTGTCAGGAAGTGGATAAGAGAAGGATGAGAATACTGACGAGAGTGGAGTGGATGGAGAAAGGAGCATGAGAGAAGGATGAATGTGGCCATAAAGTGAGGGATCAGTTCATATATTGATTGTAATGTAGAAATGATTCCCCCACTTTATATATCCACATTATAATAGTATAGAATTTTTTTTATAATCATATCGCCCCAAGCAAGGCATTTTACTGCCACTGTTTTGCAGGGGTTTACATAGGAGAAAAGTTATGAGAAAGAGTGATAGGTTATAGGGGGTGTCAGGAAGTGGGTAAGAGAAGGATGAGAATACTGATGACAGTGGAGTGGACGGAGAAAGGAGCATGAAAGAGAGGATGCAGGTTTGTGAAATAGGAGATGACTATTGACTTGACATTTAAATTCTTGGAGATTGTAGCTGTTGGGCTATCTATTCATCTATCTATTTCCTTTCATTTATAACCATACTGCCCCAAGCAAGGCATTTTATTGCCACTGTTTTGCAGGGGTTTACATAGGAGGAAAGTTATGAGAAAGAGTGACAGGTTATAGGGTGTGTCATGAAGTGGGTAAGAGAAGAATGAGAATACTAATGTGAGTGGAGTGGATGGAGAAAGAAGCATGAGAGGGAGGGAGAGAGAGAGAGAGAGAGAATGCAGGTTGGTGAGATAGGAGATGACTATTGACTTTACAGTTAAATTCTTGGAGATTATAGCTGTCGGGCTATCCATCTTTTTTTTTTATAATCATATCGCCCCAAGCGAGGCATTTTACTGCAACTGTTTTGCAGGAGGTTACATAGGAGGAAAGTTATGAGAAAGAGTGACAGGTTATAGGGGGTGTCAGGAAGTGGGTAAGAAAAGAATGAGAATACTGATAAGAATGGAGTGGATGGGGAAAGGATCATGAGAGAGAGGATGTAGGTTAGTGAAATAGGAGATGACTATTGACTTTACATTTAAATTCTTGGAGATTGTAGCTGTCAGGGAAGCAAGTAAAACGGAAGGGAATTCCACAGGGGGGAAGTGCGAGAAAAGAAGCTACTGGAGTAGAATTTGCGTTTGCATTTTATTGGTTTCACAGTAAAAGGGTGGAACCTAGTTGCTAATCTTGTGGCTCGAGTAAATTCATATATAGGGTGCACCAGTGAGCTAAGTTCATCTGAGCAGAAGCCATGAAATTATTTGTAGAAGAGACACAGGTAACCCACATTGTGCCGGTGAAAAAGTGACTGTATCTGAGCTGCCGATTTGGGATCGATCACATTACAGATTCTCCGTTGGATTTTGTCAAGGACCCCTAGGTGGATATCAGGGGCACCCGACCAGATATGGCAGCAGAATTCAATGCACGGGTGGATGCTAGATTTGTATATGTGCAGGATTGTTTCAGGCGGGAAAAAGAAAGTTTTTCTCGTCTGAACTATGTATTTGTTTATTTTATTAACATGACTTAACAAATGGTTTAAGATCTTATTCATTGAGTAGCTTATTATGATCTTTTACAAATTTTCACACAGTTTTTAATTGTTAATTACAGTGAAATTTTGCTTGTGGTGTTTCATAATCAGTTCTGGTTTGAATATATTTTCGATGTATCTTATAACAAATATCAAATATATTTGTATTTTTCTTGAAATAGTAAACAGATGTAAAAGATCATGCGGACTCTTTCCTTATTTACATTGCACGTCCACAAGATGAAGCAAAGATCTTCAGCCGGTTGTAGTTTATAACGAAAACGAGGCTTCTACATGCAGCTACAGTGATCTCGCGAGAAACATCTAAAACCTAACCATTTTCTTTACTATTTTTTTGTAAAATACAGAGCCCGAGAGCCAAATAAAATAGTCGATGTAAGGAGGAAATTTAAAGTGCGGATAATGTAGAAATGATAATGGCTGTTCCTAAAATTGAGAAAAATAAAGCTGTAGTAATCAGGGAAGCATCTTCTCGGGAGTCTGCTTCACAAAGTAATGCTTCTTGGGAAGAAGCTTCTTATTAATGAAATACGAAGAGAATAGGAATGATTCTATTCTGTGTACGTGGCATGACGGTTATTAGGTGTGAAGGTCTGAACTCGTGGAACTAAGGAATGTAATTCGTCAGATCATTTGCCATAAAAATAGCAATAGATAGCGTGAGGCTTGCAACGTTTCCTCGGTGGGGAAAAAGGTTTATGAATGGAAAACATTCTATTACCCACAAGACTGCATAGATACTTCGGGAATCTATCAAGTTGAGACAGTGAGAACTGGCCATCTCCAGCCCAGATATGGTAACACTGCATTAGTTTTGGTCTGATTATATTAAACTGATAGTCTACAGGGTGATGCGACTGTCCGAACTCGTAGGAAAGTAATAATGAAAACAAGGTTTATAAATATGAAATTTAATTAGCCACACCTCAACGACTAAATTATTTGAAAATCAATATCACACCCCAGTATTTGTATCAATTGTTCGAATAGACGCCTATCTTCTTCAAAATCGTTCTGAAGCTACCTCTAGGCCCAGACTCGTTTATCACTTCACTATATTCAGGATATGCATTGTGGTGCACTGAATATCGAATCGGAACGCGAAATCGGAGAGCCGAGTTCGAATTCCAGTTGAATTCATTACATTCATTTATGTGCAAATACCCATGGGAAAGATATTAATGGGTCTTTTCTCCCTTCAGCTATGGGTTAAATAGCAGGATAGTTTTGGTTCTCTAGCCTTAATTGGCAACCAGTTTACCACAGAAAATAATGGCAACAGACTGCAGGAAAATCTGGCCAGCCACTAATGTCTCTTTCGAGACATGATCGCCCAAAGCGTGTATCTTTAGCGTTGCGGTGTAATAGATATCGGCTTGGAATGAGAAAACGAAGATCTGGTTTCGTATTCCGGTCGAATCCGTTTCATTCACTCGTGAACAAGTGCCCTAGGGAAAAATTAATTCCACTTCTTCTTCCTCCAGCTATGAGTTAAATAGCAGGACAGATTGGGTTCTGTAGCCTTGGTTGTCAACCTGTCTACAGCAAAAAGAAATGGCAACTTCTTGCATGAAGATCTTCTGTTTAATCAATCATGGATTGAAACAGACATGATCTTCCAAGCGTGAATCACGTATGGCACTTAACTGACTGACTGAATATAACAGCTGGAATAATGATTAAGGATTCTACTGGGCATAAAGTGGGGGATCAGTTTATTACTTTATAACAATATAAGACTGACCCCCCATTTAGGGGATCAGTTTTATATTGTTATAAAGTAATAAACTGATCCCCCACTAATTACTACTTAATAATATAATACATCTCTTCCCCCTCTAGCTATGAGTCAAATAACAGGACAGATTGGGTGGGCAGCCTTGGTGGGCAACCAGTCTACCGCAGAAAGCAATGGCAACCTGCTGCGGAATAATCTTCTGTCCAGTCAGTCATGTCTCTTTCGAGACATGATCTCCCAAGCGTGTATCACGTATGGCACTTAACTGACTGACTGACTGATATTCAATGGTAAGTCTGGTTTAATGCAACTTCGTTTTTATGTGCCATATTTCCTCAGGACAGCAGACGGTCATCGCTCTCCACAACTGTTTATCCCTAAATAAATTTTGTCTTTCTGTTATTTTTCCTAAACTTTGTTCTGCCATCCATTTGCTAAAGCTCACTAAGTATGTCATGCATTGTTTTCCTCTGTCTCCCTTGTCCTCAATCTGTCCTGTGAGTATCGGATTTTCCGAGCTGTCTTTCCTCATTATGTGCCCCAGAAACCTCAACTGTCTCTTCTTAATGTCAAGTATTAGTTTTCTTTTTGTGCACATTTTCTTTAAAACTTCGTCGTTTCTTCCATATTCTGTCCATTCTATCCTCAGCATCCTTCTGTAGAACCTCATTTCTGTTGTTTCAAGTCACTTTTTCATCTTTGTGTAGATTGTCCAGCACTCATTGTTATACAGGAAGACAGATATAATGTAACAGTTCAATACTCTTTTCCTTGTTTCTAGTGAGGTTTCCTATTTCTTAGTACTTTGCTTAGTTTTTGGAATGCATCTTCAGCTTTCTCAATATACCTTTGAACTCGAATTTCACATTTTTCGTCCTCTATTAAAAACCCTTTTCAGAGCACAAGGTCAAATCCGTCGGGGAGATAAGGAGATTATGTAATGTCCATCTGTCACGAATGCCCTGAAAATTATTATTCGGTATCCTGGCATTTATCCACGATTAAATCCTGACACACAAGCAGCTCTTCGTACATAAATGCACTTTAGTATGGATATTCCTTTCCGAGCAGTTTCAAATTAAAGCAATCGTTTAAAACACTTAAACGTTTGGTTTGGTTTGTTTTGTTTTACGGAATATCAACACCTCAATGGGTCATTTAATGCTGACGAAATTTTTACAATAGATTATACTTTCTTTGTGTAAGTGGGTTTCGTTAAGAGTCAGATGTATTGCTGGTAATATTTTTTTTTCCTTCACGTATTTTTGTTGGTAATATTTTTAATTCAAAAAGTTTTGTTGGTAAATAGTTCCATAGCACTTTGACCTCAGTTTGGGGGTTAATTATTTACCCATAGCTGGGGTCCTAACTAATGCTACCACTCCGGGTCAGGGTGAACTGAAAACAACAGCAATTAAGAGGTGGTTCCATGCCCCTCACAACATCCCAATCAGTGGCCTTACTGCTGGACGCAGTGTACGGTAAGACCGAAGACCCTGTCAGACGTAAAGTTATTTTAACTGCAATTGTGTATCGTGCAGACGAAGCTCTCTGTCTGGGAAGACGATGCTGTAGGGTAGAATATTCTGGGCCTCGGTAGTGGGTAGGGACATCTTGGGCTGCACGTACGTCAAGATCCCATCCTTTTCGGTGTTGACGGTAGTCCTAAGGAAAGAGTAATCTAATACAGTTCAACATCTTTTAATTTTAATTGAATACTGCTGCCATATCTGGTAAGGTGCTCCTGCTATACACCTAGGTGTCCTGGACAAAATCCAACGGAGAATCTGTAATGTAATAGATCCCAAATTGGCAGCTCAGATACAGTCACTTTCTCACCGGCACAATGTGGCTTCCTTGTGTCTCTTCTACAAATATTTTCCGGGCTTCTGCTCCGATGAACTTAGCTCACTAGTGTACCCTTTAAATGAATTTACTCGAGCCACAAGATTACCAACTAGGTCCCACCCTTTTACTGTGAAACCAATAAATTGTAAACGCAAATTCTACTCCAGCAGCTTCTTTTCTCGCACTTCCCGCTTGTGGAAGTCCCTTCCATTTACTTGCTTCCCTGACAGCTATAATCTCCAAGAATTTAAATGTAAAGTCAATAGTCATCTCCTATCTCACCAACCTGCATCCTCTCTCTCATGATCCCTACTCCGTCCATTCCACTCTTATCAGTATTCTCATCATTCTCTTACCTACTTCCTGACACCCCCTATAACCTGTCACTCTTTCTCATAACTTTCCTCCTATGTAAACCCCTGCAAAGCAGTGGCAGTAAAATGCCTTGCTTGGGGCGATATGATTATAAAAAAAATTCTATACTATTATAATGTGGATATATAAAGTGGGGGAATCAATTCTACATTACAATCAATATATGAACTGATCCCTTACTTTATGGCCACATTCATCCTTCTCTCATGCTTCTTTGTCCATCCACTCCACTCTCGTCAGTATTCTCATCCTTCTCTTACCCACTTCCTGACACCCCCTATAACCTGTCACTCTTTCTCATAACTTTCCTCCTATGTAAACCCCTGCAAAACAGTGGCAGAAAATGCCTTGCTTGGGGCGATATGATTATATATATATATATATATATATCTTATGTAAGTATAAAGTGGGGGATCAATTTTACATTAAATCAATATATAAATTGATTCCTCACATTATGGCCACCGTCATTCTTCTCTTACCAACTTCCTGACACCCCCTATAACCTGTCACTCTTTCTCATAACTTTCCTTCTATGTAACCCCCCTGCAAAACAGTGGCAGTAAAATGCCTTGCTTGAGGCGATATGATTATAAAAAAAATGGCGAAGGTAGTCGAAGTTTCTGGAAGATGTCTAAATGCGACGTCAAGCCGCCATAGGGAATTTACTCCGGATTTACATTCTAGGGATTACAATAAATTACACCCGACAGCTAGCCTCTGATCTCGAGATTGAAGGTTTTGAAGAGCTTAGAACAACTTTTTAATTGTTGCTGTTGGCAGGTCTCCCCTTACCCGGATTGATAGCACCTGCTAGGGTCTCAAATATCAAATAATGAGCCTCAAAACAAAAACATGAAAGTATTATAATAAATTTTAATAGTAAAAATATCCGCAACGCATTTTTATATAAAAAGACCAACAATGTATATAGAAAATGACCAGCAATTTTTATCTCTAGCTGAAGCCAGAAGATTGCTTTTAAATTTAGATTTCGGCATTAAATAATCTATAGGGATTGATATGCCGCTAAACAAAATCAGTCAACCAACAGGAATTAACTTTCATGACATTAATCTGATAAATATCCTACATTTTTTTCTTAGAACTCAAACTACATTCTAAAATATAACTTCAACAAACTCCAGTATAAAACACGCATCGCCACCTCTGGTAATGATTCCCACAAAACAAATCCACAAAAGCTGTATTCAATTGTGAAAGTAGAATAAAATATATTTACTTAAAAGCTCTCCCAAAAAATTAAACTTCGGCATTAAACGATTCATAAGGAGTTGATATGTTTTTGTTTTTTTTAAATGAGCCAGATTTAATTATGGTTTAGTATTTTCTTTCACTCAAGATACGCACAAGGCAGTGGGGATTGGAATTCCTTTTCCTAGACGGCCACCCAAAATAAGAGAGCCTTGCAGAATATTACTATTTAACACGAAGATTGATTCATGGGTTTTCCAAAGGCATTATTGCGAAGTGAACGAAACGGACACTGTTAAAAAATTGAACGGACCCTGAATTCACTTTTTGCAATGATAACCGCCACGTATTGAAGTTAGTATATTAAGAGCTTGTCAAATTTAGGAGTAGACATACGTGGTCACTTGCAATCACGGATTATCCCCGTCCTATAATACTTGTTACATTTATCACATATAATATGTGTACAAATGTCGCAACTATTATGGGACATGGATAGTATATTTAAGAAAATGATTCTTAAACAAAATATTTAAATATATACTGCTTAAACCCATAATAAAAATTTTATTATAATTTTTATTTTAATTCTTTATTTTTCTTAACCCATAACTATTGGATGGACGAAAAACTTAATTTGGTTTATTATGTAAATTTTGTATTTAATATATGAACGGACTTTTTGGGCCACCTAAAAATAATATCAGATTATAATATTCTCTCTCTCTCTCTCTCTCTCTCTCTCTCTTTGTTTCTCTTATATATATGTATGTGTGTGTGTATATTTTGTGTATCGAGGGAGCAGATAATTTTCTAAACATATACTGTTAAATATAAAAGACAATGAATGTCTATTATGTTTAATCATAAGCCGTTCTAAACATCGTATTTCGCTTTAATTTCAGGTGAAAATAAAGACAAAAATTCTTCAACATTTAGATAATTTTTTATTACGTTGGTACTAAGCTTTCGGCTTACATGAACCATCTTCAGAGAGGATGCAAGGACGTTAACATAAAAACATCTACCATCAAAGACGATTTTATCTTGTGTTGACGTAAAACTTTTCTAAGCAACAATAACAGTTACCAAAAATAGCAAACGCAGTTCGCAAACTTGTAATGCGGTTCTATGACGTCACACCACGTGAGAGCTTGAAACGATAACAGAACCATGTTTTTAAATGCAATGTAATGTGTTATAACCAGATTTAAACGTGATTTTATTAAGTGTGGGTTGTTTGGATTTAATGTAGATGACCTCCAAAATCTGAAGGTTCTTTTTACTGTGTGTATGAGCGAGGATTATTGTATTGTTGACTAAAATATGTATATGTGTATGTTTCAGAAGCATTTTAAAACTTCCAGGGCTGGTTCTTAGCACAAAAACAAGTTAAAATGTCCATATAAACATGTCTAAAAGGTCGTCATTGTACCTCAACACAGAAATTATAACAAATGTCAAAAATGTCTTCCGTTTGCTTCTACATTCAACCGTCTGATTATTGACTGGCGGACCCTTACAAATAGTCTGACATGGTTTTGCAGCCTCCCCCACATGACATGTTGATGAATGCTTGCTGCATAAACCAATTGTGTTAGGTAGCCCCACAGATAAAAATCCAAAAAGACATCTGGAGAACGTGCAGGTCATAGGACTGGTCCTTCCCTAACTCTCCATCTTTCATGGTAGATGCCAACCAATGCATCGCGAACAATGTGACTGAAACGTATTGGAAGCTTATCATGCATGGACCACATGCGTCGTTGTATTATTAGGGGTACATCCTCTAGCAGATCTGGAAATGTTTTAAATAAAGTCCTTGTAGACAGCTCCTGTAAGAAGAGCTGGGAGAACATATAAATCTACCAGAGAGTCATGTACAACTCTAGCACACACATTAAACGTAAACAGATTCTGGTTGCTAACCTGCATTGTCCCATGGGGATTCCAATCCGCACGCAAATGTTACCTCACCTGTAAACAAGACTGAAGAGACAAACAACGGATCTGCAGTTTGTGCAATAAGCCATAGGCAAAAAGTTATCTTGTGGTGAGGGGTTCGAGGTCGAAAGATATTGCAAAAAATACGGATAAAGGAGCTGACCTTGAAGCACTCTCCATGCCGTACTATGAGATTGACGACATGCTAGAGCCGCTTGAAGTGTACTGTTATCCATATCGTCTTTGAGACTGCAAAATCTGTTGGGGGAGGAGGGTACTATGAGTGGATCTCATTCTTCCTTGATCCATAGTTTGTGGTGCCACGGATCCTGTCTCAGCAACGCGACGATAAACATAAGTTTGCATGACTCGGCTGCCTTTGGTATGGAAACGCATATATATATATATATATATATATATATATATATGCGTTTCCATATATATATATATATATATATATATATATATATATGCGTTTCCATATATATATATATATATATATATATATACTGTATTGTAACAAAGTTGTGTAACTCGTAGTTTTTTTGTGTAGTGATACTATGAATTTATAAACCATTGTAACAACTATTACAATATATATATATATATATATATATATATATATATATATATATATATTAAACAAGTTGTGTTGAACGATAGAGACAACATAGTCTTATAAATTTTCTTTTGAAGTTTTTCATATTTTCTGATTAGGTTTTTATTTCCGAAGTATATTTGTATATTTAAATATTTATTTGTATATATTTAAAATGTTGTAACACTTTTCCTGCTACAATGCAATATTTGATTTTTAAACTGTAACATAGTCCCTGATGATGAACGATGACGTTCATAAGTACTAGGACAACCTTTGGACAATTTTTATACACAAAAGAACTTAACCAGGAGAGGGTTTGCAGAAAACCGCCCCGTTGTGCCGTAAGCTATTAAAAAAGAAAAAATCAAGACTGGTCCCTTTCACGCGGACCAGACTTGCTACAGTTACCTTTCCTAATGTTCCTACATAGAAAAGATTTTAACAACCATCTGGTTTTCAGATATTCCATATTTCTTCCGACATTTCATATCAGTCTTTTTAACATATTTTGAATTTAAACTTTAACATGTTAAATTGATGAGAATTTATATATTTACTGAAAAGTCATATCCTTATTTTATTTTATTTTATTTTACTGGGTGTAATATTTTGAACTGTGCGAGATATTTCAGAAACACTGTTCACTCATCAAGACTGAAAAACTTTGTAGGAAGTACTTGGTACTTGAAGCTTAAGGTATCACTCGTTCGCTTTATGCTAAAGAAATTTAAAGAATATTGTAACATTATCTAAGAAAAGTCATCGGGTAAAATTGATTATTTCAAGGGAAGTCATTCCTTCAAGGTCATTCTTCTTTCTTCCTTCTCTTATTCTTTCCAAAGCAACTTATTCTCTACTTTTATTTCTCTAGTTTTTCAAGGCATTTCTATCTTCCGTCAGTGATACGATTTATTTTCGGGTTTCGTTCCTAACATTTCTCTACAATTTTTTGTTTTAAACGACTGTCCTTTCTTTTCTTTCCATTGTTTTTTTTTCTCTTTCATTTATTTATAAATTTTTTTTCTAAAGTGAATGTATCGTTTTCTTTTCTTTCCATTATTGGTCTTTCTTTTTCTTCTCATCTGTTTTTCCCCTCAGTGAGTTTGTACGCATGCGCAGACATTTACTTACATCAACAATAAAAGGAGTACTACAAGTATATGTAGGATCATTCGAAAATCCGTAGCCTATACTTATTTTTCAAAATAATCTCCTTTTTTGTCAATACATTTAATTAAGTGATGAATAAATGATACATATTCAACATTACGTAAAAATTTAAGAACAAATTTCATCTAATGCTTATATCACACGAAACTTATTCCTCTATCTTCATACGTAGGGACACCAAGGTGTTTCTAGCCTCGTTACAAAAGAGTATTCATTTTGCATCACAAATATTTTTCAACATCTCCTTTTTTTGTCATTGCCCTTAATTTAGTGATGAATACAAACAACATAACCCCAACCTCACACAATCAAAACTAACATCTAAATCCGGCTAATACGGGTCGGGGGTATGGGCATAAGAATTTACACTAGGGTAATTTTAACATTGTGTACAACCGAATTTTAGGCGCTACATTTTGTAAGAATTTTTAATCGAATTCACCCCAAGGAAGACAATAAACTCACTAAAATTCCTTATCAGATTATTTACACGAAAAGGAAAAATACATTGAAAACACTTTTAAACTTCGGCATTACCCCAATTATTTTATATTCAATGCAAAATAAAAGGTCCATGGAATATCTTTCAATAAAATAAACCCTCTTTAGAAACCCAATGAGTCAAAAATATCTTATCCTACTAACTCTGTCACAACTACAATAAAAAAAAATCTAAATTCAATATAATATTTGTTAATACTACACCCGAAAGAATAAGACTTAGTCAATACTAAGCAAAAGAACAAGCTAACACCTGAAGGAGGAGTTTACTCTATCGCCTGTAATAATTGTCAGAAACAATACATCGGAGAAACATCACGAAATATAAATAAAATACTGCATGATAACAAAATAGATATTTTACAAAATAATACGTAAAATGCATTGGTTACCCACGAGAACAAAACTGACCACAATTTTGACATAAAACATGCTACTCAGATCAAAGTGGGAAAATAATTCACTGTGACGTAAATGTCTAGTCAGTCAGTTAAATGCCATACGTAATATACACTTAGGAGATCATGTCTCGAAAGATCCCACAGTAGGATGCCATGACTTTCTGCAGTAGACTGGTTGCCAATCTTTTCTGCTATTTAACCCATAATTGGAGGGATAAGCGGCGGATTAATATCTTTCCCAAGGGTATTTGAACGTAAGTGAATATAAGAAATTCAACTGGAATTCAAACTCGGCTCTCCAATTTCTTGTTCTGAGTCGATATCTACTGCACTTCAACGCATATAATTATCTAGAGCGAACTTCAATCGGTGTGTGTTGTCAGAGCCAGGGTGTAAATTTACTTTTACACCCTGGCTCTGACAACACACACCGTTCTTGGCACATTTAATATCAGTGTGGAATACCTGCTAATGAAAGTGATAAAAAGAAAAACGCTAAATTTAAATTAATTTGGCTAGATTAAAAAAAGATTCCCAGCACCCCTCTGTCGTGTGCATATTTAGTCGTACCAATATAACGAATTTAATCCCATGAGGACTTTAAGAACGAAACGCATCAAATAAACTTTTCATTTTGTAGTACAATTTCCCAATATATATATATATATATATATATATATATATATATCCGGGTAATGATGACCGAAGGCTTTACGATTTTGAGTTCTACGACATTTACTTTTTTTCTAAAAAGTGCTCAATGCAATAAATATTGTAGTGCATAATATAATTATGAATTAAAAATGCATTGCGATACGGAAAATCATTTTCACGGCTAACATCTAACATTGCCTGATAAGGAGATAAAAATCTCGAAACAGAAATTTCCGTTTCGCAATGTATTTTTAATTGAATATCAAATTTAATTATATATATATATATATATATATATATATATATATATATATATATATAACTCCCACAGTTTAATATTTACTTTTTATAAAGTGCTTAACACAGATGTAGATCATTTATCGATATATATTTATTATTATTGTTATAATAATGACATACTAAAACTCAGAAGCTATTAAATTTCGATGATCAATGCATCAACATTAGGCAGTGAAATGTGGTTCCGTTACGGGTTTGCATATATATATATATATATATATATATATATAGATAGATAGATATAGGACATCTAAAAGTTTTTAAAATGTCACGATATTAGTTGAATGTAGTGGAGTGGGAGGTCACTATAAATTTTTGGGTGTCGCGGTACCTCCACAAAATCGCTAAAAAAAGCAGCAAAGAATGAATAAAAAAGACTCAAATTTAATAAAAACAATTTTTTTCGTCAAAATGTTTCTATTATTAAGAAGAAAGTTCAAAGTATTTAATTATTTAAAAAAAAAACTTAATCCCTTCAAAATTTTGGTAAAAAAGCTTTTTTCATTTTAGCGGGTAATCAAATCGTGACGAGATTTTACAATGGAAAACGTAACTTTGTTTTTTTTTTTTTGTTTTTGTTTTCTGGTGAAAAAAAAACACATTAATTTGTAAATTCTTGCAAAAATCAAATAATTGTTGGATTTTAATGAAACTTTCAGGACTTATTTACAAATGAATTAAATTATTTATGAAATTATTATTTTAAAAAAAACTTGGTAAAAAAAATAATTTTTTTTATATCTCTTACCACACCGCCAGGAAAATTCATGAAATTCTAAGAAATTAAATTTTTTTATGAAAATTGGTTTTATTAGTTACACACACGACTTATTATGGAATGTAAATCATCTATTATTTTTGGAAAAATGTTGCCTTCATTTCCGACAAACTGCTCCTAATAATAAAATAAAAATGCAATTTAATTATGGCATTAGTTAATTTGATAAGCTTCTAATTGCTTAAATAACTGATATAAATTAAGGACATTATAGTCTGAAGAAAAAAATTTCTCGGTTAAAAATGAAATTTTAAGAGAATTGTTTTTATTTATTTATGTACTTATTTTAAATTAAATTAATTTACAAGGATTCAAAGATATTTTTAAAATAGTTCCAAGATTTGTTGGGGTTAGTTTAAAAATCTTTTAAGCGAAGTTTATATTTAGTAATCGAAAATTAAAACATTTTATACAAACTGTCGTGCCTTCCTATTTTTAAAATAATTTTTAATATTTTATTTTATTGTGCATTTTAAAAAGATTTTTTGTGTGGTAATTTCTATGTAAATTAAAAGGTCATTTGTTTCAGGGTTCTTTTTTCTTTCAGGAAAAATTGTACAATTATGTCACTTGTGATCGCCATGCACTCTCGCATCTGTCAAATCTATCAACACATACGGTGGAAAGGTCAGAAAGTTAAGCTCTGTGTTTAAGAAATAGTTTAACTTTAAATTCCATGCTATAAATAAGTAATACATGAGAAAATCGGATTAATTCAACATTAAATTTGCTAATTTTTCAAAAAATAATATGTCACAGATGTATATTTTATTTTTGTGAGATTTCTAAAACCGAAATTAACATTTGTTTGCAAATGTGTCGATCGCTTAAAAATGACTGAAAAATTTAAAGATAAAAAAAAAATATCTCAAAATTTTAGATTCCAATCAATGTAATTTCTGTTTGAAATGCACCAAAGTATTTTACTTACTGGAAATAGTAAATTTAACCATTTAGCTTTAAATTAAAACTAAAAGTTTCAAGAAAACTTCTTATTTAAAAAAAATTCGATTTAAAATTTAGATATAAAAGCGAGTAGTGGTACCTAGTGTAGACCAATAAATACTGAGACAATCTAATGTCTTAATATTTATTAGTCTACACTTTAGGCTATTCTTACACCCTCCCCTGCAGCTCCCGCCTTGGTGTCAAGCTTAGATCTTTCTGTCGTCGTTACTTTTTGTAGTGGGGGGCCTTTACTACAATTGTGTTTTTGGTATGTCCTAGTGCAATTGATTTCTGGCGTTTCTTGTTAATTTTTCTTAATATCTAATCTGGAGACAAAAGTCCGGCTCCAAATTAAGCTAGACATAGCTGTGTATTTTCTCCCGGTACTAATGGTACTATCTAAGGATGTGCGATGTGGTACAGTGGATATCGGCTCGGAACGAGAAACCGGGGAGCCGAGTTCAAATTCCAGCTGAATTTATTGCATTCACTTATGTGCAAATACTCTTGGGAAAGGTATTAATCCGTCTCTTCCTTCCAGTTATGGGTTAAATAACAGGACAGATTGGGTTCTATAGCCTTGGTCGGCAACCAGTCTACTGCAGAAAGCAATGGCAACCTACTGCGGGATAATCTTCTGCCCTGTCAGTCATGTCTCTTTCGAGACATGATCGCCCAATCGTGTATCACGTATGGCACCTAAACTGACTGACTAATGGTCGGCTCATTGTAAACATTTAGAATTATATTGTTTTAAGGCAAGTGGAAAGATTCTTTTAATTTAGGGATAAAAGGACAGACCGATCTCTTATCTCCGTAGAAGTCAGTACTTTTGTATATTTGCAAAATCTGTAATACCTAAACAGAAAAATACGCGCACACACACACACACACACACACACACACACACACACACACACATATATATATATATATATATATATATCAGATAAATGGCCCTTCACCTTTTGTAATCAGCTCAGTCTTGTCCCGAAGGATTTAAAGTCAATATTCTTTTTACATAGGACCTCTTGGGATAAATACAACCCGAGGCCATCCGGAGTGTCAAAAACAGATGCCGATTCCAAGGAAATCCAAAACAGCATTTCTGGCATCAGTTCCCTGAGAAAATAATCCTTTGTGCCACGACAAAACATTACAGATTTACTATTGAGAGACGTGGCCATCGGGAATATCAGTGCCATGTTTGTCTGTACAAAGGCTAACATGCCACCATATTGTTTTTAAATGTCTGCCTCGTATGCAAAAAGCGGACATTCGAACAATGTCTGCCGCTTGACCTCGCTTCCTTTTATTCTTTCTTTACTCATATCTTTCATTTTTCGTTTCCTTTTTTTCTTGCATTTATGTACTTTGTCTTATTCTAAGATCTTTCTGGTTCGTTCTTAGTCTTTTTTCTATCATTAGTTAATCTTCCATCTTGTCTGTACCTTTCCTTTCCTTCTTGTTTTCCAGTCCATTTTTCTTAACGTCTTTTGATTTGTTTGTAATTTTATTTGTCTTTATCCCCCCCCATTTTCCCGTCTATTGCTATTTTTTTTTTTTTGCTTTTACTCTTCAATTTGTTTTTATCATATCACCCCAAGCAAGGCATTCTACCACCACTGTTTCGCAAAGGGTTACATAGGGGAAAGTGATGAGAAAGAGGGGTTAGTTATAGGGAATGTCAGGAGGAGGGTAATAGACCGATTAGAATACCGACGATTAGGGTGGAGTAGATGGAAAAAGAGCTTGAGAGAATGGATGCGAGTTAGGAGATGTCGATTGACCTTGCATTTAAATTCCTGGAGATTGCAGCTGTTGGAGAAGTAAGTATATGAAAGGGAATTCCACAGGCGGGAGGTGCTATAAAAGAAGCTGTTAGAGTAGAAATTGTGGTTACATTTTCTCGGATTCACTGTAAAAGTGTGGGACCTATTTTTAATCTCGTAGCTCGTGTAAATTCATACCTAGGAGGCACCAGTGATTTAAGTTCATTGGAGCAGAAGCCATGAAAGTATTTATAGAAGAGGCACAGGGAAGCCACGTCACGCCGGTGAGATAGCGACTGCAGCCGAGTTTCTTTTCCTTTAAATAATTATGTAAATTCTAGTGGCATACATATATTTTTCGATATTAGTAAGTTTAGAAGTTGATTAGATTAAATCCATACTGATAAGAAAGAAGAAAGCCTGAGATGTAGACTGTGAAGAATAAAAAAAGAAAAGCTTCAAAAGGAAGATGTTTAAAAGAAGAACGTATGGTTTGTGTTGAAGCTGGGTCGATATATTCATGTCTTCCTAATATCGGGTGGGCGTGGGAAAAATTAACGGAGATCGACGTGGGAAGTGGATTCGGCAAGCAGTTCAATTTCAAACCCAGTCCGTTGCATTAATTTCGAACTACTTCTCTTGGAAAAGGTAAAAATGTATCGCTTTTCCCCCAACTAAAAAAATAGTAATGCAGTTTCAACTCTCCAGCCTTGTATGGCCAGCAATCTAAACAAAGGACCGCATTGAATTTAAAACCGGAGTGAGGAGAGAAAAACACTCTGTTTCCCAATAAGCCATGACAATTCAGAGGTAATTAAAACTTCGCGGATAGCCATGATCGTTTACACCCTGAAACGAGAAAGACTACGCTGAAATTAAAACCATATTGCAAACGATTGGAAACCATTGAAATATCGTTCCCAATAAGTCTGGTCAATTCAGAGATAGTAAAAAAAGTAGAGAGACAGAGTCTTACACCCTGAAACGAGAAAGACTACGCTGAAATTAAAACCATATTGCAAACAATTGGAAACCATTGAACTATCGTTCCCAATAAGACTGGACAATTCAGAGATAGTAAAAAAAAAGTAGAGAGACAGAGTCTTACACCCTAAAACGAGAAAGACTACGCTGAAATTAAAACCATATTGCAAACAATTGGAAACCATTGAACTATCGTTCCCAATAAGACTGGACAATTCAGAGATAGTAAAAAAAAAAGTAGAGAGACAGAGTCTTACACCCTGAAACGAGAAAGACTACGCTGAAATTAAAACCATATTGCAAACAATTGGAAACCATTGAACTATCGTTCCCAATAAGACTGGACAATTCAGAGATAGTAAAAAAAAAAGTAGAGAGACAGAGTCTTACACCCTGAAACGAGAAAGACTACGCTGAAATTAAAACCATATTGCAAACAATTGGAAACCATTGAACTATCGTTCCCAATAAGACTGGACAATTCAGAGATAGTAAAAAAAAGTAGAGAGACAGAGTCTTACACCCTGAAACGAGAAAGACTACGCTGAAATTAAAACCATATTGCAAACAATTGGAAACCATTGAACTATTGTTCCCAATAAGACTGGACAATTCAGAGATAGTAAAAAAAAAGTAGAGAGACAGAGTCTTACACCCTGAAACGAGAAAGACTACGCTGAAATTAAAACCATATTGAAAACGATTGGAAACCATTGAACTATCGTTCCCAATAAGACTGGACAATTCAGAGATAGTAAAAAAAAAGTAGAGAGACAGAGTCTTACACCCTGAAACGAGAAAGACTACGCTGAAATTAAAACCATATTGCAAACAATTGGAAACCATTGAACTATCGTTCCCAATAAGTCTGGACAATTTAGAGATAGTAAAAAAAAAGTAGAGAGACAGAGTCTTACACCCTGAAACGAGAAAGACTACGCTGAAATTAAAACCATATTGAAAACGATTGGAAACCATTGAACTATCGTTCCCAATAAGACTGGACAATTCAGAGATAGTAAAAAAAATAAAGTAGAGAGACAGAGTCTTACACCCTGAAACGAGAAAGACTACGCTGAAATTAAAAACATATTGCAAACAATTGGAAACCATTGAACTATCGTTCCCAATAAGACTGGACAATTCAGAGATAGTAAAAAAAAGTAGAGAGACAGAGTCTTACACCCTGAAACGAGAAAGACTACGCTGAAATTAAAACCATATTGCAAACAATTGGAAACCATTGAACTATCGTTCCCAATAAGACTGGACAATTCAGAGATAGTAAAAAAAAAGTAGAGAGACAGAGTCTTACACCCTGAAACGAGAAAGACTACGCTGAAATTAAAACCATATTGCAAACGATTGGAAACCATTGAACTATCGTTCCCAATAAGACTGGACAATTCAGAGATAGTAAAAAAAAAGTAGAGAGACAGAGTCTTACACCCTGAAACGAGAAAGACTACGCTGAAATTAAAACCATATTGCAAACAATTGGAAACCATTGAACTATCGTTCCCAATAAGTCTGGACAATTTAGAGATAGTAAAAAAAAAGTAGAGAGACAGAGTCTTACACCCTGAAACGAGAAAGACTACGCTGAAATTAAAACCATATTGAAAACGATTGGAAACCATTGAACTATCGTTCCCAATAAGACTGGACAATTCAGAGATAGTAAAAAAAAGTAGAGAGACAGAGTCTTACACCCTGAAACGAGAAAGACTACGCTGAAATTAAAACCATATTGAAAACGATTGGAAACCATTGAACTATCGTTCCCAATAAGACTGGACAATTCAGAGATAGTAAAAAAAAAGTAGAGAGACAGAGTCTTACACCCTGAAACGAGAAAGACTACGCTGAAATTAAAACCATATTGCAAACAATTGGAAACCATTGAACTATCGTTCCCAATAAGTCTGGACAATTTAGAGATAGTAAAAAAAAAGTAGAGAGACAGAGTCTTACACCCTGAAACGAGAAAGACTACGCTGAAATTAAAACCATATTGCAAACAATTGGAAACCATTGAACTATCGTTCCCAATAAGACTGGACAATTCAGAGATAGTAAAAAAAAAAGTAGAGAGACAGAGTCTTACACCCTGAAACGAGAAAGACTACGCTGAAATTAAAACCATATTGAAAACGATTGGAAACCATTGAACTATCGTTCCCAATAAGTCTGGTCAATTCAGAGATAGTAAAAAAGTAGATAGACAGAGTCTTACACCCTGAAACGAGAAAGACTACGCTGAAATTAAAACCATATTGCAAACGATTGGAAACCATTGAACTATCGTTCCCAATAAGTCTGGACAATTTAGAGATAGTAAAAAAAAAGTAGAGAGACAGAGTCTTACACCCTGAAACGAGAAAGACTACGCTGAAATTAAAACCATATTGCAAACGATTGGAAACCATTGAACTATCGTTCCCAATAAGTCTGGTCAATTCAGAGATAGTAAAAAAAGTAGAGAGACAGAGTCTTACACCCTAAAACGAGAAAGACTACGCTGAAATTAAAACCATATTGAAAACGATTGGAAACCATTGAACTATCGTTCCCAATAAGTCTGGACAATTTAGAGATAGTAAAAAGGAATTGTGGAGACATATAGTCTCTTACATCCTGAAAGGAGAAATACGACTTTGAATGAGAAACTATGAAAAGAACAATACGAAATGACTTCACTCTTCTAAACAAAAGATCATGGCAATTGAAAGATGGTTGATATGCCGTTAAACAAAACAAACTCAATTCCTCTCTGTCTTTTTTCTCTCTGTCTTTTTTCTCTCTGTCTTTTTTCTCTTTCTTCCCACTTTCTTTCTTCTCTCTCTCTCTCTCTCTTAAAAGTAGAGGGATACAAATCAAAGTTGGTATTTAAACCTAATATGAACCAAGGTACGAAATAATAATAGGTCAAGAAATGTTATTTGGTTCAAGCCCGCTTTCAATTTGGATGTGAGAACTTACGTATAGAAGGTATATTTTTTAATATTAGAAAAACACTTCCCAAGTTCCTCTGAATTGCATAAGACCTTTAACAAAAATACAGCGAATTTGAGTTACAGTTGCACCAGTAACTTAGATAAAGCTGTAAAAAGACAAACTCCAAGAACACCAGAGGTAACATGCTGAATTAGAATGGTGGTGACTCATGTAATTGCAGGGACAATGGCAATTGTCCGCGAGGTGGCGCTTTTAAAACTGAAGAAATGGTGTATAAAGCTGAGGGAGGAAATTCTAATGGACAGAAAATGGTATATGTGGAATGCACGGAAGACGGTTTTAAACAGATGGTTTAATCACAGGTCTTCATTCGAGTTAGGAAGACACAGAAACTGCACTAGAGTCGGCAGCCATGTATGAGAGTTGAAAAAAAACAGGACAATAGAAGCCCCAACGTGAAGTGGAGTATACTTAGGAAGGTCCGGACGTATAGTGTTGGGGGTTGTGTCAGGAGAAAAAACTGGCTACTCTCACATACCTAGACCACAAACATTTATTGAACGAAGATTGTGACGGCGTGTAGGTATTCACAAAAGTATGTTTTGGGACTATACGGACCTGACTGAGGGCGTTAGTGTGTTTTTCCCTCCCCTTCTGTTAGAGTTCCAGCAACCATGTGCGTTAGGAGGCTCCCACCTCTTTCGTCAGGCGTGGGTATAAGGAGGCTGCACTCCCTTTCGGTCGTGTTCCAGTCATCGTGTACATAAAAAAGCGTCTTGATATAAAAGCTGCTAGCTTGCCTAAAGCGATTAGTCACTATCCCACATTGTCGGCTGTCTGCCTTCGGGCGGACAAGAACCGAAACGAGGTTCTGCCGAAGAGTTAAGTCTCGTCTGGCGAAAAGCATACCACAGTTTTTGCCCGAACTATATGGCTCGGATAACCGACGTTAAAAAGGCTTTGTGCCACATTTTCCCTCAAGTGGTTGGGGGTTGCCTGAAGAAGCAAGCGTGACCAAAACTTACTTAGCAAGTAAGTGGAGTGTGTTCTGTTCTTTGACATATTTTTAGCTCTGCATATTCAGTTCATTTATTTTGGTTGTGCATTGAGCACTTTTCAATCTACTGTCTGCTGGTTCAACTAGCCACTATTTGGATATTATGTGCGCGTAGTCATCCGCAGATGGTACTGTGTGCGTATATATATATATCTTTGTTTTTTTTATCTCTTCTGTGTCCTTCTCTTTCGTTCCCTCTTTTTTTGATTTCTCTTTTTGTTTTCTCATTTTTCCTATCCTCTTTACCTCGTACGAAAAGTTTTCCAATAATAAAAAGAAGTGAATTTTCATGAATTTTCTTTTAAAAAATGTTTATTACCATAATATTTAATTACCTGATGAGACCTTGTTTTTTTTTTCAATGTCAAAACAAAATGTACAATTTTGTAGTAGATTGTAGTTTGTACATGTTCTAAAATATAATATAATATTTTTTATTAAGGTATTGGTCTGTATCTCGAATTATTTATGACGCATCTAAAATGCGCTATAAGTGATTCGAGATGGAGATTTCCTTTTGTAAATAGTCTGTCATGATAATCACATTATTGTCAATATCTTGTAAGATATAGTTAGAAAATAAGAATAAAAAGGAAATTTATAAAAGAGAAAGACCGAACAAATAAGATATAATAAAGAAGTTAAAAATTGGAGGAAGAGAAAGGAAAGTCGTAAGACGAGCCAATATGATAAAGCGGTTTATTTTATTTTAGTTCTTAATATATATTGGTTTATTTTCTTCTCTTCAAAAAGACACCCCGTCTTGGCCGTATGTAGGAATACCAGTACAACCAAGCATACCCGATCTATAACATTGATTATACCAAGTGAAGCCTTGATTAATTACCTTTTCTGGAAAACTTATATAATGCACGTCCTAAAGCTAGTAGCAATTTTTTTCTTTCTGGGTGCGAGCCGAATACTGATCATATTCGGTTGGGTCGCCTATCGAAGAAGTCTGTTGTTTTTTGAGACCCGAAACTTCTAATGACATGGAAGCAACAACACTGACGACTCACCTGGATTCGGCACTTTAAGGTGTATTTTAATAATAATAATAATAATAATAATAATATATATATATATATATATATATATAGTGATGATCCACGTATACTGTCTTAATATGTACAGGAAAGAAGATTAATTAAAAAAAAAAAAGCTTTGAATTTAAAAATGTACTTTTTTTGGACAGTATTTGTTTATTTTTATTATTGTATTTTATATTTCAGACCGCCCTCGGTCCTTCATCAGAAACGAGTGATTTTTATATTTGAATTAGAAACGTATTTCACGATAGCGTTCGAATATTTTTTTGTGTTTACATCACGTGGTGTGTTTGTTCACAACATGCGGCACGTCCGTAGAGAAAGTTTGTTTGTTTTAGATAAAAATTTCTTGGAATATCTGAAAAAAAATTTTAGCTATTGAAATATTTGTAAAGATTCAACACACCTAAGTCCCTATTTAACCCTAGCTTGTGTGTATTTAATTTTAAAATCCAGTATTTTTCTTTCTTTCTGCGTGTGTATGTAGAACTAAAATTGGAGTCTATTAGTAAACATTTGCAATTTTCTAAAGTATGATCAGGTTGATTAAAATGGGCTGCAATTGGGGAGTATACATTTTTTTGTCGTATATTTAGTTTGTGATTATTGAAGCGAAATCTAAAGCTATTACCGGATTCGCCGATATATCCACTGTTGGGGCAAATTGAGCAGAAGAGAAAGTAGATGATGTTTTTGCTGTCACAAGTAAGGTTTGGTGGGTGTAATTTTATTTTGGTGTTGGGTACAGAGAATGTTTTGTCTGTTATTAAATGTTTACAAATTAAACAGCGAGGCTTCCCACATTTTAAATTCCCTGATAGGTTTGTATTATTTAAATATTAAATATTTATATATATATATATATATATATATATATATATATATATATATATGTTATGCAGTTTGATATATAAGGCCGCAAATTTGGGTCTTTCATGAGATTCGTATTCGCTACGCACTAGTGAAGAGTTATCTAACGACAAAACTTGCTAATAAATCGTACCATGTGGTGGGTGTCTCATTTAACAAAACTTGCTTTACCCAACATAAGACTGCTTCATGGGAACAAGTGAAAAGATACAGCTTATCACAGGATCTAATATTCTTCCTGATTAGCTTTGTTTTTATGGATCTCTCACAAGTTTTCTTGAAGCGTTTTTATATACCTATGGATGTTTATTGTACTAAAGAGTATTTTAGTATTATTTTAAAGGTTTCTTGTTCGATGTACTATTGACACTGGATCGTTTTTTAATAGGAAGATTATCCTGCAGTAGGTTTCCATTACTTTCTGCGGTAGACTGGTTGCCAACCAAGGCTATAGTACCCGATTTTTCCTGTTATTTAACCCATAACTGGAGGGATGAGTCAAATTAATACCTTTCCCAAGGGTATTTGTGCGTAAATGAATGCAAGGAATTCAACTCGAATTCGAACTCGGCTCCCCGATTTCTCAGTCTAGTAGCACGCTTAAATTCACGTGACGGAGCCCCAGGGGGAAAAAAAACTCGTTAAAACAGTTATAATGAAAATATTTGACGAAAAGAAAGAGGGATGTCGGTGATAAAGTGACTGAAGTCGAGATGACAAGTCAGGATCGATTGCTTGGAGAGCTGTCTTTGGATTATGTCAAGAACCTCGAGATGAATAGCAGAAGCACCCGACATGATATGGCAACAGTATTCAATGCATGGACGACTGGTAGATTTAAAAATGTGCAAGATGGATTCTGGCGAAAAAAAATTTTCTGTCCCAACACGAACAAGTAACCTTCCGAGCTTAAGACTACAATAAAAAATTATAATTTTGTTTTAAACAGTAAGTTTTATCCTGTGCAAATCCCCGTGCCACTCAGGATATAGGGTTACGTTGGGGCGGACAGGAAGAGAAGATAACTGTTTACCCTAGATTAAGATTGTTGTGATTAGGAAACACCCTTTTGGGAGTCGGTTCCACAGAACAGTGGTTCCCGGGAAGAAGCTTTTGGAGTGGAACTTACTTTTCACCGATGGAATACGGGAGAGGATGGGAGTGGTTTGGTACAACGTAAATGGTATGGCGTGTGCTGTGCCGTGAAGGTTTGGAATGGTGGAACCAAGGAATGGAGTTTGTCCGAGTACTTTTCATGGAAGTAGCGATAGAGCAGCGAGAGATATTGAGACTGAGATATTGATATTGAGATATTGAGACTGAGATATTGAGATTGAGATATTGAGACTGAGATATTGACATTGAGATATTGAGAGTGAGATATTGAGATTGAGATATTGAGACGGAGATATTGACATTGAGATATTGAGACTGAGATATTGACATTGAGATATTGAGACTGAGATATTGAGATTGAGATATTGAGACTGAGATATTGAGATTGAGATATTGAGACTGAGATATTGAGATTGAGATATCGAGATTGAGATAATGAGACTGAGATATCGAGATTGAGATATTGAGAATGAGATATCGAGATTGAGATATTGAGAATGAGATATCGAGATTGAGATATTGAGACTGAGATATCGTGATTGAGATAATGAGATTGAGATATTGAGACTGAGATATTGAGACTGTGATATCGAGACTGAGATATCGAGATTGAGATATTGAGATTGAGATATCGAGACTGAGATATCGAGACTGAGATATCGAGACTGAGATATCGAGATTGAGATATTGAGATTGAGATATTGAGACTTAGATATTGAGATTGAGATATTGAGACTGAGATATTGAGACTGTGATATCGAGACTGAGATATCGAGATTGAGATATTGAGATTGAGATATCGAGACTGAGATATCGAGACTGAGATATCGAGACTGAGATATCGAGATTGAGATATTGAGATTGAGATATTGAGACTTAGATATTGAGATTGAGATATTGAGACTGAGATATCGAGATTGAGATTTTGAGATTGAGATATCGAGATTGAGATATCGAGACTGAGATATCGAGACTGAGATATCGAGATTGAGATATTGAGACTGAGATATCGAGACTGAGATATCGAGACTGAGATATCGAGACTGAGATATTGAGATTGAGATATTGAGACAGAGATATCAAGACTGAGACATTGAGATTGAGATATTGAGACTGAGATATCGAGACTGACATACTGAGATTGAGATATTGAGACTGAGATATTGAGACAGAGATATCAAGACTGAGACATTGAGATTGAGATATTGAGACTGAGATATCGAGACTGACATACTGAGATTGAGATATTGAGACTGAGATATTGAGATTGAGATATTGAGACTGAGATATTGAGACTGAGATATTGGGATTGAAATATTGAGACTGAGATATTGGGATTGAAATATTGAGACTGACATACTGAGACTGAGATATTGAGACTGAGATATCGAGACTGAGATATCGAGATTGAGATATTGAGATTGAGATATTGAGACTGACATACTGAGATTGAGAAATTGAGACTGAGATATTGAGACTGAGATATCGAGACTGAGATAGTGAGATTGAGATATTGAGACTGAGATGTTGAGACTGAGATATCGAGATTGTGATATTGAGACTGAGATATCGAGATTGAGATATTGCGACTGAGATATTGAGATTGAGATATTGAGACTGAGATATTGAGATTGAGATAGAGATATTGGAGGGTAGATAATAAGGAATCATGCGCAAGGTGTAGTTAATTTAGGTCGCCAGTCGTTCGCGATGTCGTAAATTAATCGAAGTACTTGGTTTCAATTAGAACTCTTCCGTCTTCGTTCGTTCGTTCGACGTCACACCAACCAAAGTGTTTGTTTGTGGTGGTAGTTGTGGTGGTGGTGCTTTTTGGTGTTTTTTTTTTTATGCTTCTTCTCCCGTCTACCTCACATACTCGCATTTTATGCCTGCATCGTGGAGTGGGGATACTATTTGCTTCCGGGACGCAATTCTCACTCGCACGGGACTTATTATTTCATAATTTCAACTTTGTTCGAAATTCTTATTTTTTCATTGTACATCTACGGAAGTCGGAATAATCCATTTTACTTTTAATAGCGGTCATGATCTTTCAACAAGACCTGACACGCCAAACAAATTCGCTTTGTTAGAGGTAAGTTTTCTCGTTCCTCACACAAGGGCTCGGAGAAGCCTTTCTGAACTACTAGCAAGGAAGCTGTGTTATTATTCTCTAACATTATTCTTATGGTCCTCAAAGAAGTTCACAGACTTACAGATGGCCCCCTGAAAAGTTTAACAGAGGTGCCGTGGAAGATATTCCACGTCGTATTTGGTTCCGCCCTCCAGCCGAATAAGAACAAGTCGAAGGTACCAGAGACGGTGAAAGAAACAGTTAATCTGTGGTCACGAATTGATCTTTTCTTTAAAGGGAACAACCGATGTATGGCCTCACGTCTACTATCTCAGGCTTTACCGACTTAGTTTGCTTTAACTCCCGTATACCGAACTAGATCAACTTGAGTCAAAGATTCACCCAATCCTTGTGAGTGGAATTGGATAGATAGGACCCTTTAAGAGCCGTCGATAGTTTTGTAGTAACGCAGTCACAAGTCATCGTGACCGATGGGTTGAGCGTCCTGGCCTTTTTCAGCCTGTTGTTTACACTATCTCCCACAAAATGTCACTACGGTCCGCTTAGCTTATTTGTAAAATACATCACAGGTGGGCTCTAAGGGTATTGAACAAGCACAAATATGCTTGAGTAGGTGTCTGCGATGGGGATTGGCTAGCCGCCGTAGTAGAGACAGCTATCCTAGGATACAAGTGGCGTACCACTGGAAAGCGCTCTCGCTTGCTTGTCTCTCAATCTGTGTGTGGAGAGGAACGTGTGGAGGGAAAGGGTTAATTTTTCCATTAAAAATGGAAGGCAGACACTTCCGTGAATATATGTAATATATGTAATATACTATATGAATATATAGTATATTCATTATAAATTATTATGAATATTATGAATATACTATTCATTTATAGTATATTCATATAAATTATAATAAATTATAATATATAGATAACAAACAATATATATTAAAAAAATATAGAAAAAAATATAAAAAAATAAAAAAAATATAGAAAAAAGTTGGCAGCCAACATATTGTTAGCTCTTTGCAGCTGCCCAGAATGTGTCATACAAAATATATTATTATGTTGTTATTAATATAATAAATTATAATATATATAAATATATATATAATATTATATTATTTATAATATTATTATAAATAATATATTTAAATATATAATACATATTATTATATTATTTAATATAATAAGTTATTTTACTTGTATAGGGTGAACGTGTGAAAGGCAAGGGTTAGTTTTTCCATTCTAGTTTATTACAACGAGGGAGACGCCAGCCACCGAACAGAACGTCAGTAAAACGAGAGCTTCTTAACATGAATGCTTTAATAATTTGGGCCGAGAAGCTGAAGATGGTCGACAAATGGGTGGTTGATCTGAAGACGAACTTATCCGACGGCTTGAGACTGAGAAATCTAATTGAGGTACTCTTTAACAAGAGGTTCAAATAAGTCTGCATCTCTTACCATCTTTCTTCGAAGCTCGCAGAGTGGCGTTAGGGAATCGCAAACAAATAACTGTACTAAACAACAGAAAACACGTCACTTGACTTTGAAATGCAGCAAGAACTAAATTGGATTGCACATGCAATTCGAAGAAAAAAAGACATGAGCAATATCTTAAATCTCCATGTTGCTTCAAGTAAAAGGTTAGGAAAGAAACTTCATTCAATAATGGAAAGAGCAATAACAGCTACTGGACTTGAAAAATCCTGAAATTCCACACCACTTAAAATAAAAGGTTAGGAAGGAAACTCCCATCAATAATGGAAAGAGCAATAACAGCTACTGGGCTTGAGAAATCCTGAAATTACACACCACTTAAAATAAAAGGTTAGGAAGGAAACTCCTATCAATAATGGAAAGAGCTATAACAGCTACTGGACTTGAGAAATCCTGAAATTCCACATCACTTCAAATAAAAGGTTAGAAAGGAAACTCCCATCAATATTGGAAAGAGCAATAACAGATACTGGACTTGAGAAATATATTTTTCTGAAATTCCACACCACTTCAAATAAAAGCTTAGGAAGGAAACTCCCATCAATATTTGATAGAGCAATAACAGCTATTGAACTTAAGAAATATATTTTTCTGAAATTCCACACCACTTCAAATAAAAGGTTAGGAAAGAAACTCCATTCAATAATGGAAAGAGCAATAACAGCTACTGGACTTGAGAAATCCTGAAATTACACACCACTTCAAATAAAAGGTTAGGAAGGAAACTCCCATCAAGAATGGAAAGAGCAATAACAGCTACTGGGCTTGAGAAATCCTGAAATTCCACACCACTTAAAATAAAAGGTTAGGAAGGAAACTCCCATCAATAATGGAAAGAGCAATAACAGCTACTGGACTTGAGAAATCCTGAAATTCCACATCACTTCAAATAAAAGGTTAGAAAGGAAACTCCCATCAATATTGGAAAGAGCAATAACAGATACTGGACTTGAGAAATATATTTTTCTGAAATTCCACACCACTTCAAATAAAAGCTTAGGAAGGAAACTCCCATCAATATTTGATAGAGCAATAACAGCTATTGAACTTAAGAAATATATTTTTCTGAAATTCCACACCACTTCAAATAAAAGGTTAGGAAAGAAACTCCCATTCAATAATGGAAAGAGCAATAACAGCTACTGGACTTGAGAAATATATTTTCCTGAAATTCCATACCACTTCAAATAAAAGGTTAGGAAGGAAACTCCCATTAATATCCGAAAGAGTGATAAGTTAATAGACTTGAGAAATCTATTTTCTTGAAACTTCTTTAATAGAAATATTTTAATTAATTTCAACCAACGGTAACCCTGTCTGCTCGGTCAGTGAATGACAAATATTTCCTGAAAATAAAACGGCTAGTATTATCATTACAGAAGTAAAGAAAGCCTGAACAATCTACTACCGTAGAGCCAATCAAGGATTCTCTGAATATTTACTGGATCTGCAGACATTTGAAGAAGACTGGAAATCACGACGACAGAAACGTTTGGCGAGTAGTAACAAACTTTAGCCCGATTGTAAATAATGTAAATATTGGTGTGTCCCCCCTCCATTCCTGTTTCTGAGATTCAGACAGAAAACAAACTGACCTTTCATACCGAAAAGCCTGAAAAGGTCACTATGCTTGTATTATTTGTCAACTAGAGAATTGCTATGAAAAGTTGACAGTTTCCCTGGCTACAGACACCTAAGAAAATGATCAGCTTGACTCATTAATGCACACTATCACTTTTTTAGGACAATCAACATTAATTGATCAAAGGTAGAAACCTATAAAAATAATACAGGATTTTTATAAACTATAATTAATAATAAATTTTTTATTCGTTGCATTCATTTACGCGAAAAAGTTGGGAAAATTATTAATCCGTCTCTTCCCATTGCAGATATGGGTTAAATAGTAGGACAGATTGGGTTCTAGAGCCTTGGTTAGCAACCAGTCTACCACAGAAAGTAATGGCAACCTACTGTTGGATCATCTTATTCTCAGTCATGTCTCTTTCGAGACATGATCGCCCAAGCGTGTATCACGTATGGCACTTAACTGACTGACTGGGTGGTGGATAGGAAGTTAAGAATTACAATCAACCTTCTTCTTCACTTTTACAAAAATTCACAATAACGTGTGAAAACCTGGTTTTTCCCAAATAGAAAATGGGTTGACCATGTGTTTAAAGAAAAAGTTGAAACCAGATTTCGCAAGTAGATGCTAAATTAGTTTTCTGACCAATGGGGGCGATTTGCAGGACTAACAAGGATTTAGCGATCCAGTGAGAAAAATCTAAATACTATAAAAGACTCCGGTCAGCGTCAGTCACAGATGGAAGCAGGAGAGACGACAAGCTAAAATGTGACAAGACAGAAATTTCAAGTTGATTCGGATATAAAGTATCGCGTCGCACATCGTCCACTTTCTCCTTCTTTCTCGTGGGCTAATTCCTTTTACTTCTTCTACAAAGACATTCCTACCAAATAAACGCTTAGGCATAAACTCTTTCCAACAAATTACTACTACGAACATTTCTACAACATGATACCCTTAACTTATTACTTGTTTCTCATTGAACATTAACATATTGTTATTCTATTCTTTTAATTAATTTCTATTTTAAAATGAAAAATGTATATATTTCATTCTTCCACACTAATTCACACATTCCAACCTGCCGACAACCAACCTTCTGCTGATAAGCGTCTGATAATTCTGAATAATTTTTAAGTTGTAGGGAGTTTGGTTATGTATGACACAAGGCCGAATTAAATAAACATTAACCCTCTCCCTACGGCTACAACTGATTAAGAGGTTAAGCACACATGTAATGGTCGAGAAACAGTAGCCATATTTATAAAAAGAACTAGATGCAAGTTTGGTTTTGATTTTAAATCCCCATTTTTGCGTGTGTTCGTTTGCGCTTATTTTCTGGGGAGCGAAATGACCAAATTAAGACCAGTTATGACCGGTTCTGAACCTATCCACCGCGGTGGATTTGACCAGTAGTTGGGCGTTTGCACTCAGGTTCCCCACGTTAAAAAAGACCTTGTGTCACATCTCTCTCAAGTCGGGGAGAAGAGTAAGTATCTTTTCTGTGATGAGATTGACAGACTTTTACGCATCTAAGAATTATAAAGAATTGAATTGAGAAAATTAATGACGTCAACAAATGATATAGCTCATCTCAATAGCGTTGTCATAGATTGAGGCCAGAAAGACTAAAAGTTCGTTTTTTGTTTCGTTTCCTGTTTAACCAAAGAGTGAGTGGGCTGAAAACTCCAAGTCTTCTTTATATTAGTTTGAAAGCCTTGTATACCTAAATTTCGGAAGTCGCCCACCGCAAATTTGCTACCGTTTGGACGTCATTTGTTTTGCCTTCATTTTAAAGTCTAAATATAATGACTTACATAGTAATACAATAAACAGCAGAATGCTACAATATAAGAAAAATAATGAACATGATTTTAGCATAGGAATGCATTGCAGATTATTTTAATAACTGTTCATGTGATATGCGATATTAGAAATAGGATTTATAGCAGTTGCGGTCACCAGTTCAGAAGTAGTAAAATGGTTAATGTTCATTAAATTGTTCTTGTGTCAAACATAACCGAACTCCCTACAACTTAGGATTATTCGTTATCATCAAAAGGTCGGAGATTGGAATGTGTGGAAGAATAAAAGTTTACCTTTTGTATGTTTAAATAGAAATTTAATAACAGAGAAGAATAACATGAATTGATAGAAGTTAAATGTTCAATAAGAATCAGCATTAAGAAATTAAGGATCTCAAGTGTTTGTAGTATCAACTTGTGTGGATGTAGGCAGGAGCGTATGTATATATTATAAGCGTTATAGTTGGGTAGGAGTGTCTGAAGGATTCGCTCAGTCTTAAAGGATTCCGTCCGGTTATCAAGTATAAGAAAAGGCAGATGGGTGAACCGTGAGAATAAAGAGGTGAGGGAGAAAGATAGAGATGATAATAATAACGATCGGTTGACGTTTGTCAAGGATACGTGTTAATTACGCTCGTCTTCTTTCTCTCTGACGACAGTCGAATTTGCGTCGCCTTTTATTTCGTTTGTGGAGCTCGAAAAGGTCATTTGGGAATTCACTCCCGGATGTGATTCTGGCCTTTATATTGGACGACGAACAGAACTTCGCGTCGGTTCGCGAAAAGGTTCCATAAAATAATTTGTTTCTGATAATTGAAGATTTGAATTTTGTTTTTAGATCTTTCCTAGTTTTCTATTGACCGAAAAACATTTCGCATCAAGGTGGGAAATTTCACGAGTTTTGTTTTAGATTCGCTTTTGCATGTGTGCTAAGCAAGGTTTTGTAAATTTGTTTATTTCTAACAAAATCAATGAGCCAATGCTTAGGATTTGAATTTTTAAATCGAGATCTTGTTTTATTCACTCCAGATTAATTTTAAAATATACCAAAATGTTCTTTCAAATAATTACGTAATTTAACATGGCAAATGTTCTGTTGGCGGTAGGACCGTAACCATTTCCATTGCATTTTAGCTGAGGCTATATTAGACCATTATTTAAATAGTTTTGAGCTTAACTGAATAATCCGCTGACTTAAGAGTGTTAAAAAATGTTTGCATAACTTGGGATCATCGTGTCTATTCGAATGGTATTTTCCTTAGTTGCGTAGTATCTGCTTCGACATGTCTAGATACAGTTTTGAATTCAGAGTTTACCTGATCCGAGAACGAAGTCGACCGTAGTCGGTGCATTTCGAGTGAATACGAATGATCCTTTCCATATTTGCATTGTATGTCCTTCACCAGGGCTATATACAGTTTTGAATTCAGTGTTTTTCTTCTCTTTGATCGGTTGCCATCCAAGGCTATAAAATCCAATGTCCTAGATTTACCTATAGCTAATGGGAGAAATTTGATTCATACCTTCCCCAATGGAAATGACCAAATGACATGCATGTTAGTGCATGCAATAAACTCGACTGGAATTCGAACTCGGCTCTACTATTTCTCAATCCGTGCTTTAATCCATTATTTTACCGTGCCTCTTTTAACCACTATGCCACTGTTACTAAACACTTTTCGATTTTGACATTTTCTACCCGAATGAACAAAACATTTTTGACGACAGAAAAATATATTTCAAGAAAGCATAATTTTGCTATATATATATATATATATATATATATATATATATATATAGCCCAGAGGTAGAATCGCCGACTGACGTCAATTCAGTCGGGTTTCAATCCTGGGTTAAAAGCAATCGGAGTCTAACCGTACTGATGAGCTGTGATACAACGAAACAGATCTGTCTGCGGATGACTATATATATATATTACGCTCTCACACGCTGATTGAGCACTCTGGAAGAGTGGGAGGCTTTGTAAACAGTAGCTACTCCGGCATTTACGCATCGCTCATTCGATAATGAATTGGAGCACTCTAGCTATTGGGCGTGTTTATACGCGCTAAAAAGCCTGCCTTTTTCTACTGGACGCTCGTGGCCTAGGGGTAGAATCGCCGAGTGACGCCGATTTGGTTGGGTTTCAATCCTGGGTTAGGAAGCGATCGGAGTCTAACCGTACTGATGAGCTGCGAAACAAATCTGTCTGCGGATGACTATAGTATATATATATATATATATATATATATATATATATATATAAATGTTGTTTGAATAAATTACAGTTTTCAAATTGAAAAAAATGTGATAAAAATGGGCAAAAGGAATTTTAATGGATCAAGAATTAATACAAGCTTTTTCAAAAGAATGGGTATATTGTATAAAAATGTAAACACAATCGGGTTATTGCCGACTAATGGTGTTCCTCCACCAAGCTTTTCTGTTGAAGAAGGGGACTAGACACCTAATGGGATAGACAAGCTTCTATATAGTTATATTTTTTCTTCTTCTTCTATGTGCCCTGTCCTTTCAGAACGCAGGCGATTATTGGCATTCCACGTCTCTGTATCCCTGGTAGTTGTTAGTACGCCCTCTCCTATTACCCCACCCGAACTCAGTTCTGCCATCCACTTGCTCGGGCCTGTCAAGTATGTTACACGCTTCTTTCCGCCGCCTCTCTTTCCATCTATCTGACCTGTGAGTATCAGATTCTCCAAGCCCTGCTTCCTTATTACATGTCCCAGGAACTTTAGCTGTCTTTTCCTGATGTTCAGTATTACTTTCCTTTTTGTTTTCACCCTTTCCAAAACCTCATCATTGCTCACATGCTCGTTCTAGGATATTCACAGCATTCTTTTGTAGAACCACATTTCAGTTGCTTCAAGTTTTTCCTTCATCTTTTGAGATTGTCCATCATTCACTGCCATATTGAAGAACAAACATCACATAGCAATCCAGTATTATTTTCGTTGTTTCTAGAAAAATTTTCCTGTTTCTTAATACTCTACTCAGCTTCTGGAATGCATCTTTGACCATGCTAATTCGCCTTCGGATCTCAGTGTCACACTTTCCGTCTTCTATGCAGCCAATACGGTGATGACATAGCTAGGTGAAGGATTTCCTAGACTGAACTCTACTGCCAGGGAGGAAGTCCGCACCCGATCGAATCAACAGCAACTTGTCCATGACCAAGGGTAGCCTTCACGTTTGAGGGTATTGGCTGTGGTTTGATCAGGAGACGATAGGTCTACTTCCCCAAAATGCAATACACCTAGAATAGATCTCTCTCTCTCTCTCTCTCCCGCACACACACACACACACACACACACACACACACACACACACACATATATATATATATATATATATAGTCATCCACAGACAGATCTATTTCGCTGTATCACAGCTCATCAGTGCGGTTAGACATCCGATTGCTTTTACCCAGGATTGAAACTCGACAGAATTGGCGTCAGTCGGCGATTCTACCTCTGAGCTAAGGGCGCTCGGTAGAAGGAGGCAGACTTTTAGCGTATGATGTATCATACGCCAGTAGCTAGAGTGCTCTAATTCATTACCGAATGAGTGATGCGTAGATGCTAGAGTAGCTACTGTTTTTGCAAAGTCTACCATTCTTCCAGAGTTCTCAATCAGGGTGTGAGAGCGTATATAACTTTAATTTATTAGTGTGGGAACATTATGGCCGGATGTCAATTTTCTTTTTATTTAATTTCTAAGATGAAATAGAGAAAACGACTTAAAAGCCACAATTAGACACTTGGAAAAACCCTCAATCTGTAGACCGTCTTAGCAGACTAGGTTACTCAACGTACAGATATTATTAACTGGGCCTCACCCCCAAGGTTATTTGCTGTTTTTGTTAAAACTTTTCACCGTATTGCGCGTACTTGACTGTCATGCATGTGCTTGGTATACCTTTGAAGTAGTTGTCATTATGGGAAATTTGATTTCGTCCATTTGTCCTCTAGCCTCAATTAGTTGGTGTGTGTTTTAGTTTTTTCATGTTCTGTTAAGGGAAGCTTGCACTTTTTTTTATAAATATTTCTTCTTACACCATGAGCGTGTCATAGTTTGCATTCTATTAGATAGGCAGCATTCTGATTTTACCCCACTACATCGGTATAAGTGTTGGGAAACGTACAATTTCCTGTTATTGGATAGTTTCATGTCACTTTTGTCTATCACTGCACAGAAGTAACATTAAACTAGCCAATCTCGGCCCTTAAGTGCTCCCAGCCACTTTCAGATTTCCACAATCGCCACTACTTGTGTGTGCGTTTACGAATTATTATATTCATTTGTCTACATAGATCTAACATTTTATACTGATGATGAGAGAAAGAAAAGAAAAGAAACGGTGATTTTAACATCTATGATGTTTATATATAATTTTAGAGACAGAGAACTGCTATTATAGAAATTTATTTTCCTTTTTGGTTAAGTATTTGAGAGATAATGCGCATACATATCTACTATTGTATATGAACGCTTTTACATTTGAAAATACACGATCGCAAGCGTGTCTTGAAAATTATATTTAGAATGAACTATTGTTAATTTGAATAATAGCATGAGGAGTAGGAAGAGGACTAAATATTGCAGCTACTGATGTTTTGTTTTTGTTTAGTATTGTTAAGACTTAACACGCCAAGACAGAAAGCATTTATACTGACTTAGTATTTTTTTTTGAATTACTGTAGTTATGCTTTTTGTGTTTTTATTTTTGCTTTTTTTTTCAAATTTATTTCTAGATTTCGTTTCTCATTTGCTACACCAAAGGTTCATTAATTTTCATTTAAATAACGAACAGCCAATGATTTTCAGATTTTTACAACGCTCGTTGGCGTCTTTAGCATAATATTCTTCAGTTGAGCATTTTTTTATTTTACACACAAGCATCTGGTAGCTTTCACTCAGGATCATGCGACAACAAGCCTTCAATACTTTGTTGTGTTGCTTCGTTTTGGTATAATTAGAAGATAACACAAACTTGAATTAATGATGTTTGTTTTTGGTATAAAACTTTAGGTTTTTACACCAAGTTACAACCCTTAAATTTTGTGTGGATACAGGAGCAGACTAACTAAATTCTCTTCACTGTGGGAGGCTAGTAGTAAACGAGCCTATCCCTTCTGGACTCTAGTGGTCAACTGACTAGCGTCCTCCTCTTTTCAAATCTCCTACACAAAACTACTGTCCTTAACTTCTACTTCTTACTCCTACTCTTACTCCTACTCCCACCAAAAGAAACAGTTCCTTATTTTGCCGCCCAATTTTGAATTCTTGGCGTCAGTGTGTCTATCTTTTTCTATTTTTAGAACACTCGCCATTTTATAAACCATAACAACTTAAATTCCTTAAATTCTTTCAGTGTTTTTCTTGTTCAAATAATGCTTTCGTTTGTATAATTCAAACTACGAATATTGATTCGTTTGCTAGAGTTTATCAAACCTTTTCAAGTTATTTAAAGCCAGAAAATATTTTTAGATTGCTACAATCTTTTTTTTTTTTTTGGTGGTGGGAGATAATTATTTACTGAGACAAGTCTTAGTAACTATCCTATAATTGGTGGGGAGAGAGGTGAATTCATGCCTTTCCCAAAGATATTTGTGCGTAAGTGAATATAACAAACCCAACCGGAATTGGAACATGTCTACCCGATTGGGCGTTGTGGTGCAGTGGATATCGACTCGGAATGACAAATCGGGGAGCCGAGTTCGAATTCCAGTTGAATTCCTTGCATTCACTTACGCGCAAGTACCCTTGGGAAATGTATTAATCCGTCACTTCCCTCCGGTTATAGGTTAAATAACAGGACAGATTGGGTTCTAAAGCCTTGGTTGGCAACCAGTCTAACACAGAAAGCAATGGCAGCCTACAATGGCAACCTAAAGCCCAGTCAGTCATGTCTCTAAAGAGACATGATCGCTTAAGCGTGTATCACGTATGGCACTTAACTGACTGATTCCTCGATTAACAATTCCGAGTCATTATCATTATATCACCCCGCACAACTTACAACACCCAGGTTCTGACCAGGCTCTACGTTGTTTCACATTCCTGGTCGCAAGGTAACATGTGTTTCAATGTGATATGGCCATTATCCACGAATATTACGAGTGCGAAAACTTCACACCAACAAAAAAAGGTTGGAACACAAATATATAATGCCTAATGTACTCATCATTTTTTAAATTTTTATTTATTTATTTTTATTAAAATTGAAGTACATATACCCTACTATCGTCCAGTTCATACTTCTCCCTCCTTTTAGCAGGAGTAAAGACTCATTCCTTGTTTCCTGTTTAGGAAGAGGTTCCCGATTCCTTTCCTCACCTTAGGTCTTAATAGTAGTGCTTTTGGAAGCTTTTTGCAATGTGTGTTGATGGTGGCGACGTCTTTTCATTGAGGTTACCGGGTTGGCAGGTCTCTGGTTGCTGCTTCAGTCTGGCAATTAGGAGCCTGAACTCTTGCGTAGCTTCTTCAGAGGTTGCATATATCAATAGCTGAATAATATCGGGGTATCTTTTAGTGCCTTGTCGCGCATATGTCCCTGCAAGTGCGTCCGGTGGGCAAACCTGAGGCCACATTATGTTGCAATCTGCGCCAGTTTCCTTCCTACACATGTTGCATTTGACAACCGACTGATACTATTAATCTAGGCCTCTCCTTACTGAACAAATCACTGATTATAACATCACACAAAGTAAGAACCAAATCGGCTAAACCTGTTAATATCGCGTTCTTCAACATTCGTCGTATTCGTACCAACTTTTGCAGCGTTGAATCCTTCATCAAAGTAAATGTCACATGACGTCCTAGCTCTCTGTGAAATTAACTTTTACCCCTCTGTTCTATCCTCTGATTTCTATATTCCTGGTTACCTCTTTAGGAAAGATTTCAATGGCCGTATGCATAGAACTGACGTATATGTCAGCGAACAACTCCCTCTAGCTAAGGTAATTTATCTTGAATCTCCTGATCATTCCTACATGTGTCTCAGTCTCTGTTTCTACATTCCTACGTGTGTTTCTGCTCGGTTAGCTAACTTTTCTTTCTCTATCGCTCCACTTCATCTTTTGACTGTTCCGTACGTGACAGCATCTTTAAAAATATAGATAAGGCCATTTCCTCTCAGTCATTCGCTCATATATTGGTATTTAGAGATATCAGTAGCCACCACACCAAATGGCTGGAAAACTGTCACAAATATTGCTGGTGTCTATAGCATGAAATTTACAATGACTAAATCCCTTACGCAAGTAGTTGATTTTTCAATGCGTTTTTCTAATTGCTCCATCTCGGTTTCACTTTTTACTGTTGCCATATTATACAGCTTGACCCTTTTGGCAGATCTGATCACGCTGTGATTTCCGTTAATATTTCCTTTCTCATCCCCTCCTCCCAGGAACCCCCGACCAGCACAATATCTTACTGCTACCATAGAGCTGACTGGGAGTCGTTCCGCGATTTTTTGTGTGACGTCCCTTGGAACAAAAGTTTTTAGACTTCTCGTTGAAGATTGTGAATCCGTGAATCTCTTCATCAGTTAAAGCTGGCATCGATGCTTTCATCCCAGCCAGGCAGTTACGTCCCCCTGGTTCTCCTCTGCTTGCACGGCTGCTATTGCACACAGGAATCACTTTTTCCGGCTCTATCCGAGCTACGCGTATGACCATAAAAGCGTTTTTCCCTCTGTTAGTAATTAGTTCAAGATAAATGACACTGAGCTGTTGTTTGCTGAAAGAATGAAACAGCATATAGCATTTTCAACTTCGGTTCCAAAGACTACTAGCGGTTCTGTAAAAATGTTTAAATAACAGCAAGCTCTTAATCCTCACTCTAATCAATGAATTTGAGGTCCTCAATTCTTTAACGGACAAGGCTGAATGCTATATTCACAGATTCTCCACTAACTCAGCATTTGATTGGACTTGAGTATCCGCACCTGACTTCTCACCTAGAACTCACCTGAGTGACGTTCACATACTCCCTTCACTGGTCTCTAACATACTTTCAAAGCTTGATTCTCATAAAGTGACAGAATCCCAATCATTATCCTGAAGAAATGTGCCCCTGAACTCTCCAAACTCTACAACTAATGCCTCTCTGCTTCTTGCTTCCCTGCCTGTTGGAAGTCCTCCGTGGTTCCTGTAATTAAGAACGCTGGAGAACCCTCAGCTCTCTATATCGCCCTCTCAGCCTCCTACAGATTTTTGGCAAAGTGCTCGAGACTGTTATTTATGCTGAGGTGGTTGTTCCACATCTCACAGCCCAAGGCCTCTTCTCCGATAAACACTTTGGTTTCCGTTTCGCTAAGTCTACTGCTGATATGTTAAAGACTATCACAGAGTATATATACCAGGCGCTCGATAATAACGGCGAAGCTCGAGCTATTACACTAGATATTTAATTGGAGTAGATAGATCTATCTATCGTCCGGTTTACACTCCACCCACGTCTATTGAACAGGTGAAGAGGCTCATCCCTTGTTCCCTCTCTAGGATGTGGTTTCCGGCTTTCTCTTTTCCAATCTTCTCACTTTGGTTTCTTTTTTTTTTTTTTAATTGGAGTAGATAGATCTATCTATTGCCCGATTCACACTCCACCCACGTCTATTGAACAGGTTAAGAGGCTCATCCCTTGTTCCCTGTTATGGATGTGGTTTCCGGTTTTCTCTTTTCTAATCTTTTCACTATTACGTAGCCCCCTGCACATCAGTGGCGTTACCGCCTTGCTCGGGTGATACGATTAAAAAAAAAATCTCCAAAGCATTTGATAAAGTCTGGCATGCTGGCCTTCTACGTGAACTACATGGCTATGGTATAATTGGACAATTGCTTGACGTAATCCAGTCTTTCCTTTCAAATCGCGTAATGAAGGTAGTACTGAATAGGCATGCTTCCAGATACTATCATATGAATGCGAGTGTACCTCAAAACTCTATTCTAGGTCCTACGCTTTTTCTGATCTTCATCAACGATCTCCCTAATGCAATCAGATCCCAAGTAGGCATTTATGCTAACAACACAAGCATTTTCACCCGCTTCAATAAGAAATCTGCCGAGACTGACAAAGCAAAATTTGCTGTATATCTTGAAAAAGACCTCCAATCTTTAGTAGACTGGGGTAAGAAATGGCTCGTAAATTTTAATGCTTCCAAAACGAAGATGCTATCATTTAACCACCACTGACAACCGCACCTACCTCCCATCAGAATGGATCAGACTAGTCTCTCTGAAAGAAAAACCTTGCGCCTATTCGGTCTAACTCTATCAGCCGCCCTCAAGTGGAATGACTACATTGGATCAACAGCTAAGTCCGCGGTTAGGAAGGTTGGTTCCCTGTGGAAGGCCAGGAAGTTTTTCTCGTCTAAATCCATCTTGCACATATATAAATCTACCACCCGTCCGTGCATTGAATACTGCTGTCACATCTGGTCGTGTGCACCTGCTATTTATCTTGGAATTCTTGACAAATCCAGCGAAGAATCTGCAATATAATTCATCCCGACCTGGTAGCTCAGCTCCAGTCACTTTCTCACGGATGTAATGTGGCTTCCTTCTGTCTCTTCTACAAAAACTTTCACGGCTTCTGCTCCGATGAGCTTAGTTCCATGATGGCCCCTCTGCATGAATTTAGTCTAGCTACTGGACTAGCAGCTACGTCACACCTCTTTTGCAGTGAAAACAATCAAATGTAACCGCAGCTTCTACTCCATCAGCTTCTTTTCTCGCACTTCCCGCCTGTGGAATTTTCTTCCGTATTCCCTGACAATCTCCAAGAATATAAATGCACTTTCTTTCTTTCCACTCTACTCTCATTCAGCCCTCTTCACACCTGCATTCTCTTACTCATTCTTTGACTTGTAGCTTGTTCCTCTTTCTCATCACTCACCTCTCTTTTTTTCATACAACGCAAAAAACGTTCTAACGAAGATAGATAAACAAACGAATATTAGCTTATCAGGAGTCCTAATATATCGCTGATTGCTGACTGCTGCAAAATTACACGTATACATAAAAGAAACGCAAATACGTTACTCTCGCATTATTTAGTCGCATAGTTTTTCACTTATACTAACGCAATTCATTTCTTTTATACTCGATAATAAAAATTACTTAAATTTGTAGAGCTGTTTGAGGATAATTTTTTCCTTCGTTTATTCACACACACACGCAGGTTCGAACACAGCCGTCCGCAATCGCTTCAGAAATTACTTTCTTCAACGAGCTTTGCTCACAAGGCGACTTTCGTGGTTGGACCATGCTCTTCGTCGACAATCTTACTCCAGACCCCACATGGTGTTACATCGCTGAAATTGATGTCTACACCGAATAAATGGTAAGGAATTATAAAATTTCGCCAAAGTCAAGTGATATGAAAATGTATTTAACATTATTCGGACTATTGTCCTCATTTTTGTTGCTATTTGTACGAAGTTTCGGCCGTTCGGACTTCTTCCAAAGAATTCCTACCAAACAAACGCTTATACATACATACGTATGCATGAACACTTTCCAACAAATTACTTCTGCGAACATTTCTACAACTCTTGATACCCTTAACGTACTCATTTATCATCAATTCCTACGACTCGTGTTATCCTATCTATCAATAAATTTCTATTTTAACATGAAAAACATATATCTTTATTTTTGCTCTATTCCATAATCTCCAACTAACCCTAACCCTAACCCTAACCCTCCAACTAACCTGCTGACAACCTTCCGATGAAAACCTGATAGTTCTGATAATAACGAATAAGCTGTAGGGAGTTCGGTTATGTATGACACAAGGCCGAATTAATAAAGATTAACCATCTCCCTATAGCTTCAATATAGCCTTATGCCGTGTAATGTTCTGTAATAAATATGCACTGGTGTTTATATTTACATATATCTTTGTTTTGTTAGAATTCCGATGTTTAGGAATGACTTTATCTGAATATTATTATTCAAAATAACTTGTGAATGTGATATGAATAAATATCAAAATATTATCTAAAAATCGACCAGAATTGATAACCGAGACATTGCGATAAGTTAATCCGGGTTTTCGTGCGTGTCGACACCTACATGTTTCTGTATATTTGTATATTAAGACATTTAACATGTTATTTTGAATCGTTATCAACATTGATTCTTTATTTTTCTGTGTATCCAAAAGAAATAGGCGAGCTTCCAAAAAGGTTGTTGATTCCTTTTCTTGTCTCGAAACGATTTTGAAAAGGCGCATCTATAATTTGTCTCGAACTGAAGCTATATTAAGAAATAAATTCCTTTCGATCCTGAAAACATTGTCCGTCATTTCAATTTTTGAAGTTTCTAATTTAATTCATGTCGTCGTGTGAACAGTAGTCTGTGATCACCTTGGCTTTATCTCAGGTACAAACATCCAACACTGGCTTAGATGTATGTCGAAGGATTGGCAAAACATTTTGAGACAGGTATTTATGTTTCACTCACAGAAGCAGGATTGGTGTTTGGAAGTGTGCTGTTGACCTGGCAATGGCCTTTTTATTTTTATTTTTATTTTTAAAGAAAGCTTGTTGGTGGATTCTGTTAGACTTTTGTGTGGTTGTTACCACAGAATACAAATTTTTTTTCGTGTATCATATTTCGTACCACCCTTCTGCTATTTATATATTTACATTGTTCGGGGATGTGCGTTGTGGTGCAGGGGGATATCGGCTTGGAACGAGAAATCGGGGAGCCGAGTTCGAATTCATCGCATTCATTTACGCGCAAAAACCCTTCGGAAAGGTATTAATCCGTCTACTTCCCTCAACTTATGGGTTAAATAACAGGGCAGATTGGGTTCTATAGCCTTGGTCGGCAACCAGTCTACCGCAGAAAGTAATGGCAACCTACTGCGGGATAATCTTCTTCCCAGTCAGTCATGTCTCTTTCGAGACATGATCACCCAAGCGTGTAGCACGTATAGCACTTATCTGATTGATATTGTTCGGACTGTTGTCGTCATCTTTGTTGTATTTATGACGTTTCGGCCATTGTATGCTCCGGCCTTCTTCGGGTGATATACTAGAGAATTTCGAACCAAACCCTTTATTTTGTCCACTGGTGTAGATTGTTCCAGTTATGGGTTAAATAGCAGGACAGATTGGGTTATATAGCCTTGGTCGGCAACCAGTCTACCACAGAAAGCAATGGCAACCTACTGCGGGATAATCTTCTGCCCAGTCAGTCATGTCTCTTTCGAGACATGATCGCCCAAGCGTGTATCATGTATGGCACTTGACTGACTGATATTCAAAAAATTTGGTCCTTTCTTTTTTCTTTTCTCTTTTTTCTTTTCTCTTTTTTTCTCTTTCTCTTTTTTTCTTTCATTTTTTTCCCCTCTTCTTTTTTCTTTTCTTTCTTTCCTTCTCTCTTCTCTTTTCTTTCTTCTCTCTTCTCTTTTCTTCTCTAAAAAGGCAAATCTCAAACTATACTTAAATTTATAGAGACTACGTACCATAGCAAAGAGTTAACCTGAACAAATAACATGGAAATATTTATAGAATATAATTTTCTTTTGAGACGAAGGCCCCGAAACGGTGCACATTCTCTCCTGATGACCCCAATTTAAATATAAATTCGAAAGGAACACATTAAAAGAAGTTCAATGAAGTCATATGCCGTAGAGAGGCTCAGTGGAAATGTCATTGGCATGAGGAGCATTACACATTCAGCTCGCTTCAAGTAAGTTTCAATTACATTCAATGAAGTCATATGCCGTAGAGAGGCTCAGTGGAAATGTTATTGGCATGAGGAGCATTCCACATTCAGCTCGATTCAAGTAAGTTTCAATTACTTTCCAGTAATTTCCTTATAGAAAATGTTCAGGGAAGCCACATTACAGCGGTTGGAAAGTAACTGAGTCCAAGACGCCAGATGTGGAACAATAATTTTGTTTATATTTTACTTGGATTCATAAAAATTATGCAGAAGATGCGGCAGGAATATTCAAAGCGTGGACGAATGAGACTTATAAACATGCAGTATATTCTAGAAGAAGAAAAATGTCTGGCGCGATACCTTGACCCGATTTTCTTAGCAGCAGACCTAGCAATGGATTAAATAGTCTTTCCACTCCATATCAGCTGAGCAATGAGTCACTCCCATGGAGGTTAGCATCAGTCATGCTGATAGGAGGCAGGAAGAAGTCTTTCAGGTGATTAATAAAGAAGTCTTGTTTTAGAGGCATTAAAAATTAACAAGCCATTCCTTGCCCCAGTTAACAATTATTTTTAAGATGGCATGCCAATTTTATTTTATCAGACTTATTAGACTTATTTTAATAATGTAAAAAGTAAGGCAATTTCTTTTTATAATCGTGTGGCCTCAATCAAGGTATTTTATTGCCACTGTTGTGCAGGGGGTTACATAGGTGTAAGGTTATGAGAAAGAGTGAAAGGTTGCAGGGGGTTTCAGGAAGAGAGTATGAGAAGGAAGAGAATACTGATTAGTGGGGTGGACGGAGAAAAAAGCATGAGAGAGAGAGAGAGAGAGAGAGAGAGAGAGAAGAAAAAGGCAAGTTAGTGAGACAGGAGGTGACTATTGACTTTACATTTGAATTCTTGAAGATTGTAGCTGTCGGGAAAGCAAGTATGCGGAAGGGAATTCCACAGGCGGGAAGTGCGAGAAAAGAAGCTACTGGAGTAGAATTTGCGTTTGCAATTTATCGGTTTCGCAGTAAAAGGGTGGGACCTAGTTGCTAATCTTGTGGCTCAAAGAAATTCATATATAGGGAGTACCAGTGTGCTATGTTAATCGTGAAACTATTTGTAGAAGAGACACAGGGAAGCCACACTGCGTCGGTGAGAAAGCGACTGTATCTGAGCTGCCAAGTCGGGATCGATCACATTACAGGTTCTCCGTTGGATTTGGTCAATGACATCTAGGTGGATAGCAGGAGCACCCGACCAGATATGGCAGCAATATTCAATGCTCGGGCGGATGGTAGCTTTGTATATTTGCAGGATTGTTTCGGACGTGAAAAACTTCCTGGCCCTACACAGAAAACCGACTTTCTTAGCAGCGGATTTAGCTATGGATTCTATATAGTTATTCCACTTGAGGTCTGATGTGAGAGTTAATCCGAGGAGGCGCAGTGTTTTACTTTCAGGCAGAGAATTCTGATCCGTGTTAATGGGCGGGAGGAACGATTGTCTGTGATGATTAATAGATAGTAGCTTCGTTTTGGAAGCATTAAAATTTACGAGTCCTTTCTTACTCCAGACCACCACGGATTGGAGGTCCTTTTCAAACTCGGCAGCGAGGTTTGCTTTGTCAGCCTCGGCAGATTTTTGATCGAGACGAGAGTAAACCGTAGTGTTGTCAGTCTATATGCCTACTTGGGATCTTATTACATCAGGATGATCGTTAATATAGATAAGGAAAAGGGTAGGAGCTAGAATAGAGCTTGAGGGACACCCGCGTTCATGTGATAGCATTGGGAGGCTTGTCCGTTCAATACTACCTTCATTGTTCGATTTGAAAGGAACGACTGGATTAGGTCAAACAAGCGTTCAGTTATACCATAGTCCTGCAGCTTGCATAGAAGGCTAGCATGCCAGACTCTGTCAAACGTGTTGTGGATGTCAAGGGCAACAGTTCAGGCTTCGCCGTTCTTAAGATTGAATTAGTAATCCTGGTTAGAAAATATTTATTTAATAAAATTAATGATAATATTTCTATTACTAGTATAAACACTGAAATTCTCATCGCTTAACATTTGCATTTCGTTTGTTCAACCAGATTTTCTCGAGGCAAAAGAGATGTCAGCTTATTCTTTAGTTCCCGTTTTTTTAGTGTATCTCACGGTTGTACAACGATAGCACAAAATAAAAGTTGTAACAAAAACAAGGACTGAAAGTCAAAATAAATAACAATTGCTAAGTCTGCTACTAAGAAAGTTGTTTCATTGTGTCGTGAGACAATTTTTATCGCCAGAATCCATCTTACATGAACTTACAAAATTTACCATTTTGTAAACACATTGAATATTGCTATCAAATCTGGTCTGGTGCTTCAATGTATTTAGAGGTTCTTAATAAAATCTAAGGAATCTGCACTGTTATCAATTCTCAATGATATCCCGGTTTCAGTGAATTTCCCTGTGCCTTTTCTATAAATATTTTCATGGTAATTGTTCTACTGAACTCTCCTTTTTTGATATCTAGACTTTATGAATGTATACTAATTACTATATACGTGGCTAGGTCTTATTAGTTTACAATTGAAAAAGCTAGATGCAACCGTAACGTCTATGCTAATACATTCCTCTCTTACACTTCTTTCTTGTGGAACTTTTTTCCGGCTTTTTTATTTGCCACTCAAGTTTGATCTTCAGAAATTTAAAGGCAATGCCAATCATTATCTTCTATCTTCTTAATTCCTACCATTTTATTGTTCACTTTTTGTTGTGGAGTAGTTTTCGCACTGAAGATTATAATCGTACTATGTCGGTTGCTAATCGACTTAACGCACCCAAAATGTTAGGAACTTGGTAATCTTCCACTGAAGGCTGACTCCTTAGTATTCGGCTAACTACCGACCAATGTCAACTGTCTAGTAGTTCTACTGAACTCCAATAGAACTCTAAAGAACTCCTATGAACTTCCCAAAAATCTATCAAGAAATTCTCCCGTTAATTTCCTGTTAACTCTTAATAATATAGGAGGGAGAGTCCATTATCTGAGCAATAGGTGTGTTTCACCATAACAATTTGTGAGTTTAATCTCTGACCACAGATGAAATATTCCAACTATTTTCATTGTTCGGACTGTTGTCCCCATGTTTCATGCCATGTTAACGACGTTCAGGCCGTTATACGCTCCGACCATCTTCAGGATCTGGCGATATTTATGAGATGAGATAATTATTTACATTGTTCGGCTGGTTGTCTTTGTCTTTATTGCTATATTCACAATAAGAAAAGCATTGTATGATTGATCCAAAAATGACATGACACGGAGATTTGTGAATTTAATCTCTGACCACAGATGAGATGTTGTAACTATTTACATTGTTCGGACTGTTATCCTCATGTTTGTTGCCATGTTAACGACGTTCCGGCCGTTATACGCTCCGGCTGTCTTCAGGATCTGGCGATATTTATGAGACGAGGAAATTATTTACATTTACTGAACTCGAATATAACTCTAAAGAACCCCTATGAACTTCCTTAGAACTTCTCCCGTTAACTTCTTGTTAACTCTTATTAATATAGGAGGGATAGTCCATTATCTGAGGAATAGGTGTGTTTTCCCATAACACTTTTCTTAATTTTTTCTTTTTCTTTCACACTCGGTAACCCTTTGCGTCTTAGTAGATTTTTTGCCTTGTTTGGGGTGAAATTTTAAAAAAGACGTTAATCTTTTTAATTAAATTACTTTTTAAAAAATATTATCTGCCTTACGGCCATATAACGTTGTAACACAGGTTCTTGTAGGTTCACCAAAGTTAAGCAACATCGAATCTGGTCAGTACCTAGATTAGTGACCGCTTCGGAATACCAGGCTTGAATTCTAAGCTTGGATGTGCGGGTGAGTTAATGGAAAAACCGATTTCCAATTCCAAATGAGTTCGTTATATTGCAGCTATAGGGAGATGATTAATGTTCTTGATTCGGCCTTGTGTCATACATAACCGAACTCCCTACAGCTTACAAGTTTTATCTAGAATTATCAGAAGGTTTGTGTATATTTGTGGAATTATAATGGAATAGTGGAAGAATAAAATATACATTTTGCAGGTTAAAATAGAAATTTAGTAAAAGAATAGAATAGGTAGTAGCAGTTAATGTTCAATGAGAAATAAGTAATGAAATAAGTAATGAAATAAATAAGCAATGAGTTAACGGTATCAAGAGTTGTAGAAATGTTCGTAGTAGTAATTTGTTGGAGTTTATGCGTACTTATGTATGTATGTATGTATGTATATATGAGCGTTTGCTTGGTAGAAATGTCTTTGAATGGAGAAGTAAAATGAATCAGTGCACGAGAAAGAAGGAGAAAGAGGACGAGGTGCGACGCGACCTTACGTCCGTGTCGTGGTTGAAGTTTCTCCCGTTATATTTTAGTTGTGTCTCTCTCGCTACTCCCATCTGACTGACTGACGCTGATCGAAGTCATTTATATAGTCTTTTAAGTTTTTGCACTGAATCGCGAAGTCGTGTTTAGTCTTGCAAATCGCCCCCGTTGGTCAGAAAACCAATTTAACATCTACTCGCGAAATCCGGTTTCGACTTTTTCTTTAAGCTCGTGGTCAATCCTTTTTCTATTCGGCAAAACCAGCATTTTGTACGTCATTGTGAATTTTTGTAAAAGTGAAGAAGACGGTTGCTTTTAATTCTTAATTTTCTATCCACCACAACATTTATTTGTGCTCAAATACCATTGGGAAAGGTATGAATCTACTTCTCCCCAAGCTATGGGGTAATTAGTAAGACTTGTATCCCTAAATTATTATATCCAAAGAATTACAATTCTTACAATGTATAAATATTTTCTGACTTTAAATAACTTGCAAAGGGTTGATAAACCGTAGAAAATAATCAAAATATTATTTAGATCTATTTTAAATACATTTGTATAATCTGTTTTTTTTTCTCTGATTACGTAATGAATTTCTCGATAAAAGAATTATTGGGTCTTCACCTAACATATTATTTTGATCCTTTTTATTCCTTAGTTAGCGCGTACATTAATTACACTGTCATTATTTCAGATAAATAATGGACCGTTCCTGTTTGACTGCGAGGATAAACGGAAAAGATTAATAATTGCAGTAAAAGAATTCTCGAATTAAATTAGCGAAGATGAGGCATCAATGCGAAGATGTCTACCTTCTCAACTTGAATTAGAAAAACAACGTGAATTTAATATTGTAATATAGCTGAAAACATTTCATTGGAAACAAATAAATGAAGACTGAACTGTTGTCTAATATCAGTCCTCCTATGCGGAAGTCGATTCTGAACCATCTCATGGACGAAGAAGAGACTTGAAAATAATAAAAATGTGGTTAACAGAAGGATGCTGAGAATGCAATTAAACACATGCGCAACGGCGTAGTTTTAGAGAAAATGGAAAAAACAACAGAAAGAAATAGCTTGAAATTCCAGGGCCCATCAGAGGAAGGAGGTCTTGGAAAATTTCATACTCACATGACGGATTTGGAGGCAAAAGCGACAGAGGAAAACGATGAATATATACGCTATATGGTTTTAGAGAAAAAACGAATGAAGCGATAACTGTCCTATGTGTGAAGTCTGCTTCGGTCAAATAGATAACTATCAAATTTGAATCTTTTTTTTTAATATCCTTTCAGTACTTTAAATAATGACCCGCATTCATATTTATGATTATTTTAATGTTATGTTAATTTTGTTAAGCTTAATTGTTTAACGCTTCAATAGAGGACATTCATAGTCTTGAACTTCGTAAGGAGCTTATTCAACCATTAAGAATTAAGATTCATTTGAAAAATTAGATGTGGGGGAAAACCGTGAAATATTCATGGCTACTACAAGTTCTTTATAAAACATAGTGCGGGGAATGTGACCGGAGTTTGACAGTCACGCTAATGCTTGGAATCGAAACTGGATTTCCGAATGAGGATTTTTAAGTCCGGTAAATTCCCGAAATCTACATTACATCTTCATTTAGAAAAAAAAAATTTGCAGGCACAGATCAGTCAGTTAAGTGCTATACGCGATACACGCTTGGGCGATCATGTCTCGAAACAGGCATCATTGATTGAAGATTTTTCCAGCAGTAGATTGCGATTACTTTCTGCGGTAGACTGGTTGCCAACCAAGGCTATAGAACCCAATCTGTTTTGTTGTTTGACCCATAGCTGGAATGAAGAAACAGATTAATATCTTTTCCAAGGGTATTTACGCGTAAGTGAATGGAACGAATTCAGCTGGAATTCGAACTCGGTTCTCCTATTTCTCGTTCCTAGCCGAAAATCCACTGCACACCACGCACCGCAGATACTCATTTTGAATTTGACAGTCTTCAACATCGCCTCCAAGAAGCGTCGATCAATTCTGTCGAATGTTTTGGAGTGATCCGGGTTAATTAATTCGGTTCCATGTTTAGCAACATCCCCACTTCTGTTCTTCTAGTGCTTCAGTTCGGAAATAATTGCAGTAAAAGAATTCTCGAATTAAATTAGCAAAGATGAGGCATCAATGCGAAGATGTCTACCTTCTCAACTTGAATTAGAAAAACAACGTGAATTTAATATTGTAATATAGCTGAAAACATTTCATTGGAAACAAATAAATGAAGACTGAACTGTTGTCTAATATCAGTCCTCCTATGCGGAAGTCGATTCTGAACCATCTCATGGACGAAGAAGAGACTTGAAAATAATAAAAATGTGGTTAACAGAAGGATGCTGAGAATGCAATTAAACACATGCGCAACGGCGTAGTTTTAGAGAAAATGGGAAAACAACAGAAAGAAATAGCTTGAAATTCCAGAGCCCATCAGAGGAAGGAGGGCTTGGAAAATTTCATACTCACATGACGGATTTGAAGGCAAAAGCGACAGAGGAAAACGATGAATAACCTACCTGCTAGTTTGAATAAACGGATGATGGTGAGAAGTTTAGAAGAGATAAGATAATGTCATTAAGAAATACAAAGGGAAGCTGTGGAAAGCTATGTCCTGAAGGGAAAACAGCTCATTCATGCTTCATTTTAGTGTCACACTAATTTGATATTCGCATATTGGACTCTTCTTTTAGCTGACAACCATACATTTTCTCTTCTTAAAATTGATGTTTAGTCTTTTTTTATCGCTTTCTTTCACTAGCTAGTTTCATTCTTTGTCAGATCGAGATCTTTTCTGAAAATGTTTTTCTTTCTTTAGAAAGATCTTGTTTTTATTTTTTTACTTCTTCGTAAAATCTTTGTTTTTTTTTTTTCATCCCCACACCGACGTGTCTCGTTTTCCTCCAGCTCCCATACTGACGTGCCTCGCTTTCCTCCATCGCCCACACCGACGTGTCTCGTTTTCCTCCAGCTCCCATACTGACGTGCCTTGCTTTCCTCCATCGCCCACACCAACATGCCTCGTTTTCCTCCAGCTCCCATACTGACGTGCCTCGATTTCTTCCATCGCCCACGCCGACATGCCTCGTTTTCCTCCATCCCCACACCAATATGCCTATAATATTACCAACAATATATTTTTGAAGAAAAAAAACTAACTGCAATATACATTTTTAAGAAATATGGTATACCAGTAATACATCTAATTCTCGACAGTATTCCTCATTACGAAAATACGTCAACGAAACTAAATATACAAACTGATTTCCTACAAAGAACACATAGTCCATTCGTTCGAATCTTTTGTAAGTATCTTGTGGGCATTGAATAACCTATTGAAGTTGATATGCCGTGAAACAAAACAAACCAATCGTTACTTTTTTGTTCTGTACATCACATTCTCCGCATCCTTCTGTAAAACCTTTCTGTTGACACAATCTATATGTATAAATAGTCGAGCTTGTCTTTCGCCTACATGGTCTGACAATTACATATAAAAATTAATTGTTGCAATACAGTACTAATGGCCATGAACATACCGGTCACATCTCGCTATTTCAACTGTAAATGGATGAGACTTAGTTGCCAATCGAGTGCTGCACTTAAATTTAAAAAGTCAAGGTACCAAAGAGGAAAGCTCATCAGAACAATTATCATGAAAATATTTATAGAAGCAACATTACGGAGATGGGGGTAGTGACTAAAACCAAGATGGCAGATCAGGATCAATAACATTGCAAGTTCTTATTTAGATTTAATCATGAATTCCTAAATACCTAGAAGCACCAGCCCGGATGTAAGAGCAATATTCGATACATGGACGAATGGTAGAGTTAGTTTTGGGTATTTTATAACTACATGAATTTTGCAAAATTTAATGAAATACGCAGTCAGTTTTTCACCCTATGGATAAATATCACCATGTATAATACGCTCTCTACATTTTTGTGAAGCAAATCCTCGATATTCACTGTTTGATGACGCATTTGTTTTTCTTCGAACTTTTAATACCAGCCTCGTTTTAATACCAGCCTCGTTTTCACACTCGTTCTGTTAGCGCCATCTTTTTGAGCTCAACTTTTCAGATACCTCTTTTTCGGAACTTTTAGCCTTAAGATGTTACTTTTTCTTAACCAAATGAAAATGTAACCTGGTTTTGTCTCGTATTGTTCGGACATAACGTTGATTGAATGGTGATTATAAACTGGAACAGCGTCCTTTTCTTTAAGCTCCGTATTGTTGTAGCTATAAATCTGGTTAACAGTGTCATAAAGCAGAAAGGAAAAAGGTCACAGAATGAAACGAACAAAAAGGAGTGGTTTATAGTTGCTGGGACACTCCAGCTTTCCGTACAGTCTAAATCTTTTTTACACAAATTGATATTTATAACGATAAAAAAACTCCTCTGAACCCCACAACCAAACCAACAAATTTGATTAGTTAAATTAGGTATTTAGGCTGGATAATCAGTCGATATCGGGTCAGGTTTAAATCAGAAACCAAATCTTTAGAAATAGACCATTTGAAAAAAAAAAAATAGGCAACTTATTTATAAGCACCTATACTCGGGGCTGACTAAATTTAAAACAATCTCACTGCTGATGTCAGGATGAGGAAAAAGAAAATAAATGAAAAAGGTTAAATAATGGTAATATTAACCGTTTCTTTATAAAGAAATATCTGGTGTTCATTGACTAAGCAGCCAGAGTTGGTTGAAATTTGCAAAATCTTAATATAAAACGATTTTTCAGGAAATTACTTTTCTGAAATCCAGAATTATTGCCTTCTTTAGTATTGAAAGGGTTTTCTTCCTAATCTTTTGCTTGAAATAAGTATGGAACATCAACATCCAATTTATATCATTATTTTCTTTCCAATTTATACGTGCTGTCCATTTTAACTGTTGCTGCTATTGAAGGTTCTTAAGCGATAGGCTTTCTCTTATTTGGTATAGTTCTTTGATTAGGCAGCGCCATCCCACAAGATTCGAAGATGCATCGTTCTCGCTAAAACCTACACATTTCATTAAGTCGAAAGCCATTTGACCATTGCTCTGAGAAAGCGGTTGGGACATTCCATTAAAACAAAAACCCAACGACGGCTTCCGAATGTTTTCGTCTACCAAATTACACTCACAAATCTTGGGTCAGCTTGTTGTATGGTTTACAGGCCCTTCCTAACAGTGCTACAGGTGGAGTGAGTCGGTTCTCATGTTGATACCATCAATTAACTTCTTGACAAAATCGACTGTGCTGCGATTCGAACCCAGGTATCACGGTCGGAACTTAAATGCTCTAACAACTCGGTTCGTATATAATATCATATATACTGCAGCTCGATTTTGAGCAATACATTCGGTTGATTTATTGTTAAATATGGGCTTTTAGTCTTTCTCGGGATATTTTGTTGGGCGCCTCCTGTAGACAATGCATATAGTAATATTCTAGAGAACTCTTGTGTATGACGTTTTAGTATAGATCCATACTAACTCCATAAAATGAACACATGATACCTACTTAACCAATGAAAACGAAACTACATAGAATTTAAAAATTCGAAGGACTCCATATTATTCCCTTTTCCAAAACATTTGAAGCGAAATAAGTCAAATTTATAACGTTTTCCTATTTACCATATATATTCAATTACACTGAACAAATTTAATTCCAACCTGAGTAAAACGCTGTGGTATTTCATAATTCAATCGTAATATTAACTCAAAATCTTCAAAAAACTTGAATTTATCAGTAGCACAGAGCATTGTTTGATAATAGTTGACCACGCCATCATGACTAATATTATCTATAAGGTATTTTCATATCATCGGTGCAATCTTGTATTGACTGCATTCAGCGCTAATCTCTGCGCATGCTCTGTCTCCCATTTGGCGACAGACATTGGTTTTCCCCTTATTATCTTTAAGATAAACTTTCCTTCATCAACAGCGACCATAACCCTGATCGATTATTATCCTATGGAAACTAAAAACAAATATTACTATCTCACGTGTATTTAGACATTTATTTCCCGTGGTTATTGAAGATTTTACTATATATGACCAGACCACATTCTTTCTGAAAGGAGCCGGCTTTTATTAAAACAAAGGTGGGTAATAGTTGTTATTCTAGTTTCTATCGCCAGAAAGAATCTCAGGCACTGATGCAAACAGTCGGACGCTTTGCTCTTAAAATTTTCCGAAAATTCTAATCTTAAACTGACATAAATTCACCACAGATCTATAATCAACAATACAAGCCCACCACTTCGGATTTTGCTTTATAACTCAGGGCGATATTTGGCTGGCTCCGCGTGGAAACACAAGATTCTACAGAGGTTCAAGGGATAGATAGCTGCCATTTTACTTTCTTAGAATTAGCATACCATATAACTTCAAGCACAGCCCACAGGCATTGGCATTTTCTTTCGCTTTTATTGATGGGATTCGTTTTATGTCTAGCGTTTCTTATACTGTTCGATTTTGGGGAAAGTTATGCGAGAATTCAGTTTGGCATTTTCCGTTTTGGAAACATGTCTTACCAAAAGTTACATCAAGTTGAAGATTTTTCGATATTTTTATGCCTCGGAGATAGAGACAGGGGTTTGAAATTCTTTTTAATGTTTTAGTTTTAGTCAAAGATATCTATTCTCTTTTCCTTCTTTGGTCTCTGCTGAGTTGAAGATGGCTTGCATTTTGGTATTTCCCAGAGACCTGTTGAAAAATGAACTGTCAAAGGATTGGAACGCTTGAGCGTAAGCAAACGCAAATGATATCAAACACATCCTTATATGTACAAATACATGTATTTATAAACACAAATGCAAAGGCAGACGCACACATGGTATCATATAATAAAATGACGAACAATCAGGTGTATATAAAACAAATTGCCGGGATTGTTCCTCCATCTACATCGGAGAAACAAGTCAGTCAGTCAGTTAAGTACCATACGTGATACACGCTTGGGCGATCATGTCTCGAAAGAGACATGACTGACTGGGCAGAAGATTATCCCGCAGTAGGTTGCTATTGCTTTCTGCGGTAGACTGGTTGCCGACCAAGGCTATAGAACCCAATCTGTCTTGTTATTTAACCCATGACTGGAAGGAAGAGACGGATTAATACCTTTCCCAAGGGTATTTGCGCGTAAGTGAATGCAATGAATTCGGCTGGAATTCGAACTCGGCACCCCGATATCTTGTTCCGAGCCGATATCCAATGCACCACAACGCACATCCGAGAAACAAGTAGAAATCTAAAAAAACGTATCTATGAACACAAAAGAGACATCAGTAATAATAATCTTATAAATGCATTAGTGACTCACAAAAATAAATTCAACCACAATTTCGATTTTAAAAATGCCACACTAATGAAAAGAGTAAACAATTTATTCAGAAGAAAAGTTCTCGAGAGCCCCGCCATCCAATACTACCAAAACATCAATTTACGCCCCGGATTTTTCCCAATCTCACCTTTACTTATGGAAATTATACTAAAACAGACTAACATGGATCATAAAAAGTTAAAAGAAAACGGTTGAATTCCCTTCATTTTAACATCTCTTGACTTTGCGTTACACATGAAGGAATTCTAAAAACAAAAATATTCTGTTAATCTTTTGAAATGATTTGTGAGCGTCTTTGTGGTTGCCAACACTGTTTATAGATACGTAATTTAGAATAAAGCTCATTTCGTCTTTTTGTCTTGATAAAGTCCATCACAGGACGAAACGCGTAGGCGATTTAAAATACAGTTTTCTTCTTGTCTTTATTTTATTTAACCATTCTGTCCTTAATCTCAGATTATAATTGAGTATATTTTTACATATATATATATATATATATATATATATATATATATACAGGCACGCAGACATATCAGTCCATATTTATATATACAAATACATTTGCTTATATACACGTACACACAATCACAGATGTTATCAAGCGTATACAAATACACGTACATACAGGAATACATACGTGCTATAAAACACAGATATATATATATATATATATATATATATATATATATAGATGTCAAGTACATGAATGGTGAGGACAATCCAGCAAGATCTACTTAATATTTCATATTAAGTCTGTGTCGTGGTACAGTGGATATCGACTCGGAATGAGAAATCGGGAAGCCGAGTTCGAATTCCAATCGAATTCCTTGCATTCACTTACGCACAAATAACCTTTGGAAAGATATTAATCCGTTTCTTCCCTCCAGTTATGGGCTAAATAATAGGACGGATTGGGTTCTGTAGCCTTGGTCGGCAACCAGTCTACTGCAGAAAGCAATGGCAACCTATTGCGGGATAATCTTCTGCCTAGTCAGTCATGTCTCTTTCGAGACATGATCGCCCAAAGTGTGTATCACGTATGGCACTTCACTGACTGCCATATCTGTATAGAGAGCTCAATGGCTGTTTATATTTATAAAGGAAAACTCAACACATCATTTAGATTAGTTGAAATCGAAATCAAACTAAATTTCATTTTAAAGAAATGTTTATCCCGCGAAAATAATTATACCGAATGGAACGAATACAGTGTGGTCTGATGAAATAAGCTAATTTAGCACGTAGAAATCAATTATATTTTATAACCAATCTAAATGATTTTTAGTGTTTTCCCTATATATATATATATATATATACTGTTAATTTATTTGAACATTATTTTCCATGGTTACTCATATTTGAGTATGGGTGAATACGAAATAAAAATTACTTTCTTTTCTTCATGGTTTGCAAATTCGCGAGCCAGTGTGAAAATCTTTTTTTTTTTACCAACAAATAAGTGATTGCCTCCGTATTGAGAAAAAGACCAAGGAAAATTTCATGAGCCAGTGTGAATTATTTTCTAACCAATAAAAAGAGAGCGATTTACAAAAAATAACAAATTGAACATTCAATGATTCGTGTCATTTTTCTTCCAGGCTAAAAACGAGTTTGAAGTTGAATTTGAGGTATTGTCCGGGGAATGTTGGCTTGCGATATACGGATGTCTTGAACCTCCTCCCTGTTCGAGGTATTAGCACATCCTGGAATGCTAGCTTTTTTTTATTCTCTTTTTAAGTTCCCATAGTCTAGCAGCGTCTGAAAGTCTTCCTGGTGTGGCCAGAGTATGACGGTGTCATCAACGTATCTCAGCCATAGTTGGCTTTAGAGCTGTTGATTCTAATGCCGTTTCTTCATTATTTTGCCAATCAACTGTTTCTTTTTGAAATTTGATGAGGAAATTATCTAACTGAGATTATATAAAATATATAGCCGAAACTCAACTAGCTACGGTAGTTACGTGAGTATATATATATATATATATATATATATAAACTTTCAAATTATTTAAATACGTAAGTGTGTTAAATATGTACATACATTAATGTGTCTGGGCCCTAATAATGAAAAATAATTGAACTTGCAAGATGTAACCGTAAGTCCTATGCTAACAGTTTCTTCTCTCATATTTCTCACTTATACAACCCCTTTCTGTCTTGTTTTCCAGAAAATGTGCTCATCAAAAATTCAAATCAAATGCCAATCATCATTTCTCTTTAAATCCGGTTAACCCTAACTTCTCTCCTTAACAATGTTTTTCCTATTCTTTCAATTTCAATACACACCTATATTCAGGCGTCTTTTGTAGCTTTATCCCCTTGCTCGGGGTGAAATGATTGAAAAAAAACTATCGTGATCTCCATCCTTGGTAATATGTTGATGCAGTTAGCACATCTCAATCATGTAAATTGAACATTATACATTGAAAATTTCGGACCCATGTCCAGTTAATAACAATATCAGATTGCAGAATTCGATATTCAAAGTTTAATCGATAAGTCTGTAGCTTGACTGTGTATTAAAGAAATATGTGCCCTTATACAATGGTTAAGGTTTATAAAACACAAATATCATAACTTTCATTCACTCTATATATAATATTATGCTCTCATTACGATTGAGCTCTAAAAAACAGTTACTACTTATGCGATTTACGTGTTACTCTTCATTAATGAATTGAGTTCTCCTGGTGTCTGACTTGTGTATACACCGCATATATATAACACGCTAAAATTTCATTTCTCTCATTCCATGCGCCTATGGCTTAGGGAGTAGGGAATCTGACTGACACCAAATTGGTCGAGTTTCTATCCCGGCTGGAGGCAAGTGGAAGTCTAGCCCCACTGATGAGCTGTGATACAGTGAAACAGCCTTGTATATAGATGACTAATATATATATATTTATAAAACGTAGCACACTTGGCATACTATCCAGGTAAGAGATGAACTCAATGTTTAATTTATTTATTTAATTTCACAGAGTAATATAATTTAGAAAAGATTTTTGATTTACTACAATTCCAATGGGGAATACACATTTCACCGCTTAATGATGTTATTCTAGCGGCTGGTCAGACCCAAATTGTACAACAGTTGATCATCAAATTATCCCCCTCAAAAATTATATATATATATATATATATATATATATATATATATATATATATATATATATTATGGACTCTCCCGTCGATTTCGACGTGTGAGTGTTTAACTCAGTTAGACTGACACACAAAGAATTGTTTAGAGTGGTGAAGGCTTGTGTAGCACCATCCACACTTTTTGGAACTGCTGGTAACAAACAATTGGTGCAGAAGTTTGCCACGTATCGCATGAACAGCAGACCTAAGATATTTAACCCATAACTGGAGGGAAGGGACGAATTAATACCTTTCTCAAGGGTACCAGTGCGCAAGTGAATGCAGAGTGTTCGACTGGAATTGAAACTCGGCTCACCGATTTCCTTTTCCAAGTCGACATCCACAGCATCTTCGTACTGACCAGGCTCAACGTTGCATAACTTCGGTGATCGAGCGGGAACCGGTGTATTCAACGTGATATATATATATATATATATATAATTTCGCACTCTGTAACGATTAATGATATGACGTAAATTCTAGAGATAGAGGTTATCAAGGATTGAACCCTAACGACAATAATAATTTAGCGCTTGTCACTAAAAATGGATTCACAATTTTTCACTTTCGTTCTTAGACCTCTTCGCTGATTTCATCACTTCAAAGCTTTTATTTTGTCATTGTTTTGCAAAAAAAAATATATTTTTGTCAGTAGGGAAAATGATTAAACACTGATATTTTTGCAACTCTAAACGTAAAATTTCCTTAAACAAAATTTGAGTCGCAGATTTTTTTATTGTAAACGGAGGAAAATATTTTGTCAGTGGCTAACAGGAATGAATAAAAACAGTTTTCCCTGAACGTATTCTCTCGTTTTGAATATCTTGAAAATCGGCCGTGCAAGCACAAATCCTGTGTCACTCAGGACCCTGGGTTACTCAGGACCCTGGGTTACTCAGGACCCTGTGTCACTCAGGACCCTGGGTTACTCAGGACCCTGGGTTACTCAGGACCCTGGGTTACTCAGTCAGCTGAAAGATGCTATTAAGTGAGTCGCCGTCGCATTCACAATGGCCATGAGAATGTATTTATTCTACCGGATAAAATATTCTATTTTTTTTTTGCAATATATCGCATCACCCTTGTCTACTAAATGTACACTCCTACAGTTTAGATTTGCACTTTATTTTTACTTTTTTCCACTGACCGGGGCGTGATTAAGGAGAAGGTGACGATTTTAGCTTTTCATCGCATATTATCTTCAGACTTCTCGAACCTGGCAGTTAGGTTTCGAATCTTTAATTCCCACAACCAATTCTTAATACAATTTAGACCAAATAATTGACTGAGCCACGGAAACGCAAATTTGTTTTCTCTTTTTCTTGTCTTATAATTTTTTTTTCTTAATTTACTCTTTCGTTTGCTTTTTTTCTTTTTTAAAATCTACCCTCCTGTATGGCAGTGAATGTTGGACAATCTTCTCAAAAAGTGAACAGTAGAAATGTGGTTCTACAGAAGGATGTTGAGTATATCATGAACCGAACATGCGAGCAAAAACCAACATTTAAAGTAAAAGGGTCCTTATATTTAACATCAGGAAGAGAGTTGAAATTTCTGAGGCACATAATGAGGAGTGATGGCTTGGAAAAACAGATACTCACAGGACAGATTGAGAGACAAAGGAAAATAACGCATAATATTTTTAATAAGTTTAAGTAAATGAATGACAGAACAGGGCTAATGGAGAAACAGCAAAAAGAAAATTATTAAGAGCTACAAAGGTCAGGAAATTGTGGAGAGCCATGAACGTCTCCTCCTGAGAGGACACCTCTCATAAAACCCCAATTTTGCTTTTAACTCTCAATGAGCGGAAAAGGGATATTCTAAAATCTTTCTAAATGTATCTTCTCTTCAATCATGCGATTTTAAAAAAATCATTCCATTCCAATCAAGGTGATAAAGTCACTAAGACGCAATGGGTTACTGAGGGAGAATATGGGAACAAGAAAAATAGTATTAGGGAGAGAGAGAGAACAATATCGGAGATTTAAATAGCGATTGACCTTACACTTAATTTTTGAAGATCAAAGTTGATTGGAAAGCAAGAGACAAGAGTTTCACAAGCGAGAACTGCGAGAGAAGAGATTGTTAGCATAGAACTTATATTTAGCCATTTCAATTGTAAAATGATGAGACCTAGCAGCCAATCTAGTAATGCCCTTAAATCTATGAAGCTTGCGTATCATAAGGAAAAGTCCATTTTGTGTTGAGGTATCCCCGATAAATATCGAAAATCGATAATCGAAAAAATCGAGTTATAGAAGGAGTGGTTCGATTTTAATCAAATTTGATACACTCATAGACAAAGGCATAAGAAACGATATTCAGAAGTTTTAAGGTTGCAGTTCTTACAAAAGTGCAGAAAATCGATAATATATATATATAAAAGGCAAGATGTTTGTGTGTGTGTCTGTTTATCTGCCTGTATAGCGAGTTCAATACTCACTGGGTTTCTCATGGCCTTGTGCCACATCTAAGCTACGCTTGGAAAATCATCATAGCAAACGCACCAGACCAGATGTGATATCAGTCTGTGCCCCGAGACGAAAAGCAACCACTTGTTACTACCATCGGTATGTTCTGTGATCGAGACGTTATTCTGTCGACTCTGTAGGTTTCATTTTAGTTTTAACCAAAGCAGTGCAGGTGAAATTGAATAAACCTACTTTCGTCTCCTCTGCTCCAAGTATAATGCTTTCATTGTTTCCTCGGCAAAGTCCAGCTGAACTATATAACTCTGTTTTTCGTCAATACTGGGAACTTGCAATATCGATTCGTGTCGTTTTAAATACATTGCTGTCTGCCGAGTTTCAACTTTTCCTTCCGTCCTTCAATCTTCTGTTAATTCCTTCCAAGTAATATGAGGCTGTTTTTACACTTTTCTGATCATCCTCGAGAGAGCACGCTGGGATGACACGAGGAGCCCCTGTAGTTTACCGTGAAGCGATGTAGATTTCATTAAAGAATTATTGGGGCCAGTTGTGGCGACATAAATATCGAATTACTTAGCAAATACTGTATAACCTTGAATAATCTTGCATCTGAGGTCAGTTGAATTTTCTTTTGCTTTTAACTTGATGGCGACGTTGTTTCTCAGAATTTTAGAGAAGAAATGTTATACATCTTCCGGGCCTGCACACACTCAGATTGCTTAGATCATTTTTCAGAGACTTTCTTGGACGTCTAGGAATAAAGTCGTTCGAAGACTTTTGACAATAAATGCTAATATTCTTCTCCTATGTGCCCTATTCTTCCAGGACGTAGGCGATCATGGCTTTCCACGTCTCCCTATCCCTGGTGGCTCTTAGCACGCCTTCTCCTGTTACACCACCCAAATCCTGCTCTGCCATCCACTAGCTCAAGCCCATAAATCTAGAATATAAATGCATAGAAACTAGCATGGCCACAAAATGAGGGATCAGTTTATATATAGATTATAATGTAGATTTGATCCCCTATTTTATATCCACATTATAATTTCTTATAAACGGTTGGCATATATATTCTTCTTCTATGTGCTCTGTCTTTTCAGGACGTAGGCGATCATGGCTTTCCACGTCTCCCTATCCCTGGTGGCTCTTAGTATGTTTTCTCCTGTTACACCACCCAAATCCCGCTCTGCCATCCACTAGCTCAAGCCCATAAATCTAGAATATAAATGTATAGAAACTAGCATAGCCACAAAATGAGGGATCAGTTTATATATTGATTATAATATAGAACTGATCTCCCACTTTATATCCACATTATAATTTCTTTTAAACAGTTGGCATTTATTTTCTTCTTCTATGTGCCCTGTCTCTTCAGGACATAGGCGATCATGTCTTTCCACCTCTCCCTATTCCTGGTGGCTCTTTGTATGTTTTTTCCTGTTACACCACACAACCCCCGTTCCGTCATCCACCTGCTCAGGCCCTTCAAATATGTTATCCGCTGCCTTCCTCTGTCTCTTTTTCCTTCTATCTGGCCTGTTAGTATCAGGTTCTCCAAGCCCTCCTTCCTCATTGCATGTCCCAGGAACTTTAGTTGTCTCTTCCTGATGCTCACTATTAATTTTCTTTTCGTTGCCATTCTTTCCAAAACCTCATCATTACTTACATTTTCGGTCTATGATATCCGCAGCATCCTTCTGTAGAACCACATTTGCTGTTTCAAGTTTTTTCCTCATCTTCGATGATATTGTCCAGCATTCACTGCCGTATTGAAGAGCTGACATCACATAGCAATCTAGCACTCTTTGTTTCTAGTGAAATTTTCATGTGTCTTAGTACTTTACTCAGCTTCTTGAACGCGTCCTTCGCCATGCTAATTCGCCTTAATTGTTTTAGCCGACCTAGTGAAATAAAAGCTAATAAGATGTTTACTCCGAAAGAAAAAAACAATGATAAAAGAACAGGGATTTAAAGAGACGACAGATAATGATTAAAAGTACATTTGTTTTTAAGATCATAGAAAACAGGAAAGCAGGAAACTAGAGGAGAGTTCCACAATTGAAAAGTAAAAGAGAAGAAACGGTTAACATAGTAAATTATGGCTTCAACTATCAAATTCTACAGTTAAAAAATAGTTTGTTACCAATCGTGTACTGCGCTTACATTAATGATGTCCAAGTACTAAAAAGAAAAACTTTTGAGTCTGAAATAATATCTACCTTTACCAACTCTCTTCAAATTTAGATGACCGAGAAAAATAAAAAAAAAAATAAAATAAAAAAAAAGCGGAAAGGAATTCGAGAGTCGATGTGAAATTTTCTTTGAAACAACGGAAACCTAACATTCACAGAAATTGTCCGGTGAGCTAAGAATGAGGGTGAGCCTATGTGAAGTTGTTTTTGAACCCATGAAAAACTTATCTTCACAGAAATTAACCGTTGATCCAAGAAGATGAAATAAAGAAAATAGCGAACCTATGCGAAATTCCCATTGATATTGTTGGGGCGCTCTCCACCTTTGTCTACAATAATGGACTGTTCCAAGCACTACATAAGGTAGTAGTGATGATACCTCGAGGAAGACCTTGACGTGTCAGCCGAGTAACAAGTCAGTAGAGTATTTCCGGTAGTGAACCGGAAGTGTGCTATTGGTCGGACTCTTACGTCTCACGACGATACGTTCTACTAAACCCTTGTTCCTGTATTCTACTAACGACCACTTTTGTAAATACTACTCTTCCTGGTAAAATACCAAATTTGCTACAATTCCGTTGTTTGTATTTATTGGCTCAATAATTCTGTACATGAAACATAACAGATATAAAATGAGGAGAAAAAATAAATTAATAAAAGAGTGCCTGAATTCATGTAAAATATTTCGTTTTAGTTCCTCGCGACCACTTTTCAAGTTCTTGGCAATAAAAAACTATTTGCCAATCATATTGTCGACATATAACCAAGCACGTGGTGCCACTTCAAAGAACTTTCTTTTAACAATCCAAGAAAGCTAAGTAATTAGAAATATCTCTCTCCGTCTACCTTTGAAAAATTGCAACCATATGTCCCTTTGGTAAGCAACGAACTCTCTTTTGTTTTCAACATTTTTAATAATATTTTGTGTCATATCATTTAATCTATTGTATGAACATTTCTACTTCGTGGCAATTTTTTAAAACTACAGAATTTAAAAATTTCTGATTTATTTTCCTGACTCCTTTAGCTTCTTTTCTCGCACTTCCCGCCTGTGGAACTCGCTTCCTTATTCTTGCTTTCCTGACGGCTACAACCACCAGGAATTTAAATGCAAGGTCAATACTCATCTCTTAACTACTTGACCCTAGTTCTTTCCACACCGCCCTGTATATCCTTTCCTTTCTCGCCACCTTTGAAACTGTCATCACACCTGTATTCCCATCCTTCTCTTGCTCCTTTCTAACTGGTTCGTCCTTCTCTTCACTCTCCTCTAATCTTTTTCTCTTATGTAGCCTCCTGCACATCGTTGGCGTTACCGCCTTGCTCGGGGTGATATGATAAAAAAACAAAAAAAAAAAACAAAAAAAACGAGATACTGAGACAAGTTCAAACTTTTAAAAAAATCGTGAATATATTTATTCAATTGTTTTGTTAAAATTAAAATTACTCATTGGCATGGGTAAATAACTGTTCATTTTAACCTCTAAGCCCCACGTCCCTATCGGAACAATTACCATGAACATATTGATAGAAGAGGCTATGGGAAGCTGTTACGGTAGTAAGAAAGTGACTGAATCCGTGGTACCAGGTCAGTACCGATAATGTTGGCGATTCTTTTTTTAAATTTAGTCAAGAATCTACACACACATGGCATAAACACCAGACCATATGTCGCGTCAATATTCGATACACTGAGAAATAGTATAATTTGAAACAATCCTGCACATATACAAATCTATCATCCGCCCGTGCATTGAATATTGCTGCCATATCTGGTCAGGTGCTCCTGCTATCCACCTAGGGGCCCTTGACAAAATCCAACAGAGAATCTGTAATGTGATCGATCCCGACTTGGCAGCTAGGATATAGTCACTTTCTCACCGACGCAGTGTGGCTTCCCTGTGTCTCTTCTACAAACATTTTCACGGCTTCTGCTCCGATGAACTTAGCTCACTGGTACCCCCTATATATAAATTTCCTCGAGCCACAAGATTAGCAACTAGGTCCCACCCTTTTACTGTGAAACTGATAAATTGTAAACGCAAATTCTACTCCAGTAGCTTCTTTTCTCGCACTTCCCGCCTGTGGAATTTTCTGCTTACTTGCTTTCCCGATAACCATAATCTTCAAGAGTTCAAATGTAAAGTCAATAGTCACCTCCTGTCTGACTAACTTGCATGCCCCTCTCTCATACTCTTTTCTCCGTCCACTCCACTCTCATCAGTATTCTCTTCCTTCTCATACCCTCTTCCTGACACTCCCTGTAACCTGTCACTCTTTCTCATAACTTATCTCCTATGTAACCCCCTCCACAACAGCGGCAGTAAAATGCTTTGCTTGGGGCCACACGATTGTAAAAAAAAGATATGCAAGCTAGATTCTGGCATAACGAACACTTTTCTAGCAGCGAACTGAACAATTAATCAAAAATAATCATTCCACTTAATGTCATTATAAAAAGTGAGAACGAGGTGCAGTGAGTGAGTCTCTTGGTGGTTAGCATCAGCCAAGCGGATAGAAAGCAAATCAGATTGTCACGGGCGATTAACAAAGAGAAGTTTTGTTGCGAAGGCGTTAAAATTAACGAGCCATATCTTGCCCCAGTTAATACCAGATTGTAGGTTATTTTTGAGTTCAGCGGCTAATTTGACTTTATCAAACCGGTTAGATTTAACTTGAAGACCGGAGTAAATAGCTGTCTAAATATCGTAATCAGCAGTGAAACTCTGACTAAAATAAATTATATTCACCAAGATGCCACATAAACAGCCTTAGATACTGAATCTCACGTTATTAACCACTTTAAAGTATTTCTAATTCTTAGAAAACCAGCTAAGGGATTCATGAATATATTTGTATTGTTTATACGCATAATATTTAATATGTTTAAATTATAATAAAGTTAATGTCACTCTCACAATGTGGCAACAATTTAATAGGCTTCTCGGACTTTCCAATCTCGCATTGCTAGCATGAAACAACAAGAGATTTAAGTTGTAATTTAAAAAACAAAACATGGGAAATTAGTGCCATTGTAATGAAGAAAGAATTATAAAAATTTATATCTAAACTTATTTATAAATGGCACTTTGTCTGTGTGTGTGTGTGTGTCCGTTACCTATAGACTCCGAAACGGCTGAACCGATTTTCTTGAAAATTTACACAATTGTACTATAAGCGTCTGCGAGTGTTCTTAGCTAGGTTTTGTGTTGAGGTACCCCCGATAAATATAGAAGGATTATAGGAGAGGTTCGATTTTAATAAAATTTGATACACTCATAGACAAAGACATAAGAAACGATATTCAGAAGTTTCAAGGTTGCAGTTCTTACAATAGTGCAGAAAATCGATAATATATATATATATATATATATATATATATATATATATATAAGGCAAGATATTTGTGTGTGTGTCTGTTTATCTGCCTGTATGTCTGTATTTTTTTTTTCAGCCCTTTTATTTTAGTTTTTGCTTCGGGTTTGGTTTTAAGTAGGTATAATTGTAGTTCTTAGTCTCACCCATGATACCATTTACTCAGAGGACTTATTTAGGCTTCAAAATTACGACGAAAAAACCTATTTGATATCGATACCAGGAAATCAAAATTTGACTTACATCCATTTATTTTTTTTTCAGTCTACTGTTTCGCTTTAACTGGAAACAGCTATTGCTTTTTAGTCTTTCGTTCCAACGTTCAAAGAGTCTGAGCGCCAGGACCATAGATTAGTTTTAAAGCATTCATTACACCCGAGCAACGCTGGGCTATACTGCTAGTAAATGAATAACGGAGAAATGATAATGAACTCATGTCGCTTTCAGTCACTTTCCCACCGCCGTAACGTTTCCTGTCTGTGTGGTTTCTATAAATACTTTTATGGTAATTTTTCGAATTAATTCTTCGCTATGGTACCCAGAGTTTTAAAAATTGTGTCTCAGTCCTAGACTAGCGATGAGGTCTCATCAACTTACAGATGAGTTGGCCAGATGTAACCGTAAATTTTATGTTAACAGTTTCTTTTCTCACACTTCTCGCTAGTGGAACTCCCTTCTGACTCTGTTTCCCAGCCAGCGTTAATCTCCAAAAAGTTAAATGCAATGTTCAAACGCTACCTATTGTCCTGATTACTTTTTTTGTTCTCGCTAATTAGTAATGCTTCTGTTTCTAATTCTTTCCCCCCCCCACCAGTAACCACTTGTATCTTAGTGGCTTTATTGTCTTGCTTAGGGTGAACACGTTTTAAAATCTGTAATGTAGGTAACATGTTATAAAATTAGATTTAGAAGTGGTTCACATCGTTTATATTTCTTCAATAGAAATAGGAGTTAGAATTTGCTTTGATTTTTACTATTCACCCAATACAAGGCCCCAAAGCCACTCAAAGTAGAGGGCTACTGAATGATGCGTTATAGGAGCAGAAATTAGGAAGTGGAAATGATGATACAAAAGACAGTTAACGACTGATCCTTGGGTCATGTATTCTTAAGGACACGTGGTCCAGTGGATATAGACGTTTATGGGCAAGGAATGGAATTCATATACTCTAGTGATTGTAATAAAGGGTTCGGTTCGGAATTCCTAGCACCTGAAGAAGGCCGGAGCGTACAACGGCGGAAACGTCGTACAAATTCTTAAGGATACATGGCCTAGTGAATATACGTTGGTTAGTTCCTGCGACTTGACCCAAAAAGTTGTGAGTTCAATACCAGGCTACAGCAGTGGTGAACAAGTAACTTAGAAGGCTAGAGGGGGATAACTCATGACTACCAAGGAATGAGAATGATATACCTCAGTGATTGTAATAAAGGGTACAGTTCGAAATTCTTAGCACTTGAAGAAGGCCGGAGCGAACAACGGTTAAAATGTCGTATAAATGGCAACAAAGATGAGGACAATAGTCCAAATAATGTACTGTATTAAAGTCGTTCTTGGATTTTTTATTGTTTAATGAGTGTCCAGATAATTTAGTTGGAAAATATAAGTGTCGGGAGTTTTCTTTCTTCGAATTTTTGTTGAGTGCTAAGAGATAACTGTTACTATTATGGCCTGAAAAGGAGCTGAAATTTTCTTTTGACGCACATGTTGATGGCCTCTCCAGGTTGACTGCTTGTCAGATAGTGATAATGTCACATGTTGATGTGCATAGAGGAGAAAAGTGGGGTTGATTCTCATTGGTTTAGAAAGAAGGAATTAACTATAATTATAATTGTTATAATTATTTTATAGATATTTTTTATACTATTAATTTTTTTCATGGAGACCACATATCGCAACGTGGCTTTTCTGTTTATCTTCTACAAATATTTCATCGCTTCTTCTCAGACGAACTTAGCTCCATTGTACCCCGCATACATGAATTTGCTCGAGCCACGTGATTAGCAACTAGGTCCCACCCTTTTACTGTGAAACCAATAAATTGTAAACGCAAATTCTACTCCAGCAACTTCTCTCGCACTTCCCGCCTGTAGAATTCCCTCCCGTCTACTTGCTTTCCAGACAGCTACAATCTTCAAGAATTCAAATGTAAAGTCAATAGTCATCTACTATCTCACTAACTTGCTTTTTGTTTTTCTCATACTTCTTTCTTCGTCCATTACACTTTCATCAGTATTCTCATCCTTCTCCTACCCTCTTTCTGACACCCCCTGTAACCTGTCACGCTTTCTCATAACTTACCTCCTATGTAACCCCCTACTCAACAGTGGCAGTAAAATGCCTTGCTTGGGGTAACATGATTATGAAACAAAACAAAAAAAATCAGAAGAAAACTGCTACGGACATTAAATGCTGAATTGGTATATGTTGTTGTTTTATTTTTATGACACCAGTACCGATACTTTTTTATCAGCCCTCGTTCACTTCTTTATGATGGATACACCTGTGAATTTTCATCTGAAAAAAGAGGGATTTTATAACTTTTCACTTAGTACAGAGTACAGAACACCACGATAATTTTTTACGCCCTCATCAGACCTTCAGTCAGTCCCGTTCTTCAATGAGCTTTTTTACGGTTCGATGGTAACTGCAAATAATTTTTGCAATGTTTGCCTTAATTTTTATATCTTTCTCTTTATCCATTTTAGAGCTTCAAACTCAAAATAATGTTTTATTATAATATAATATTAGACATTTCTATTAATTGATACATTAAGATTCATTGACCGAGCAACCAACGCCATTGTTGATTTAAATGTATAAAAACTTTTCCGTAAAACCATTTTTTTCAGAAAGTCCACTTTTTATAGCTTTTCTAGATTTGATGGGGGTTTCCTTTCTAACCTTTTGTTTGGAATAATGTGGAACGTCAACATTTTGATTTTGTCATTATTTTCTCTTCGAGTACTATGCATGTGAGTTGTTGTTGCTGTTAAAACCTCTTAGGGTTGTGGTTTCTGTTCTTTGAGATTCGGAAAATGATGGTCTTCCCCTAACATTCACAGGCTTCATTTGCTCGAAGTCATCTTTTAATCATTGATATTTAGAAAGATGTTGTGTATAGTCTTCAGTTGAGCTGAAATAGTTTAGCATCATTTATATCGTCGTCGTCTTGCGGCCATTGGCCGAGATAGAACTCACTACGCCCCTCCAGTATTCCCTGTGCATTTGGAACCCTGGCGCAGTTTTGCAGCGAAATTCTTATCTTGTCAAATAGCTGAATACTTGATGCTTCGCCAGGGCTACCAAGGGTGTTTTTATTGTGACACCAACACTAGGTTATTCCTGTTATTTAACCCATAACTGGAGGAAAGTGACGGATTAATACCTTTCCCAAGGGTACCAGTGCTGAAGTGAATACAGGGTATTCAACTAGAATTCGAACTTGGCTCACCGACTTCTCTTTCCAAGCCAAGGTGATATCCACTGCACCACAACGCACATCCGTCACTGAACGCTTACAGTAAGTACTGACCAGGCTCAACGTTGCTTAACTTTGGTGATTGAACGAGAACCGGTGTATTCAACGTGATATACCGATAAACATCATTTATTAGGCCAATGTGCATATGTCGATCTGAAGAGATTATTAACCCTGGAATACTAACCATCAGTTAAAGTTACACGACTATTAACCATGGGTATATCATACCCGATTTTGAAAATATCAAAAAATGATTAAATATAAATCTTTATTTGAAATATTTTACATGCAGGCTCTTCAAAATTTGTACTTTGAGTTAACATTAATAGGAACTGAGAAACATTATTTGAGTAAGAAAATCAGGTACTGAATATTGTAATTAAATTCTAATTAAAATGGCGTCATTTGCGCTGGGTACTATATACCCATAGTTAGTGTTATCAGGTTAAACAACATTACTCGAGTTTTTACGTGAATGTTTTGCTTTTATAGCAATGCGTGGTATTGGGAAGAACTACCTCTAGTGCAGCCTATTCTAGGTTAAGTTGCTTATATCTTATAATATATATGTTACAGCTGACTTATACTCCAAAATAACTGAAGTGTTTACTATTTACTAACTTCGCCTACTGAATTTTTATTATGGATTCAAAGTACAGGGTATTGTTGCTTGTAGCGTAGGGAGCTGTTTAATGTTTCTTTGATTCGGCCTTGTGTCAGACTTAACCGAACTCCCTACAGCTTACAAGTTTTATGCAGAGTTATCACCAGAAGGTTAGTAGTCAGTTGGAATGTGTGCATTAGTGTAGAAGAGTGGAATAATAAAATATACATTTTTCAAGTTAAAATAGAAATTCATTAAAAGAAGGAATAACATAAGTTGTAGAAATTAATGTTCAATTAGAAACATTATTAAGCGGTTAAGGGTAGAGTTCTTACAAAATGTTCTAAGGGTAGAGTTCGTACAAAATGTTCGTAGTAGTAATTGTTGAAAGAGATAAGGAGAAAGAGAACAAGGTGCGACCTGACCTTATCTACGGTGTCGATTTGAAGTTGGTTACATTTTAGTTCTTTCGTCTCTCAGCTCCTATCTTCTTCACTGGAAAACCACGACGCGGAAAAAAATACCTAATGGAAGGCTGAATTTTACACTGGTGACTCCCGACGTACAAAGAACACGTAGCCCTATGATACACTGGTGACTACTGATGTTTGAAAAGAATACGCACTCTACATCTTCACTGGCGACCCCCGAAAGTCCAAGGAGCACGCATCCATCTTTTTCACTGGCCAATCACGACGCGGAAAATGAATACCTAATCGAAGGATGAATTCTACACTAGTGACTCCCGACCTACAAAGACCACACACCCCTACGATACATGCCTTCATTCCAATTCCAGATCATAGTCTCTGTTTTGGAACGTTTATGCAGTGTTACTAACTCACGGGAAGTGATAAGCATCCAACTGTCTCATGGGTAAGAGCTGTAAATATTTATGCTCTTGATGTCTTCCTATGTAAATGAGTACCTTCAGCTTCCTGTACAAAAAAAGTTTTATCCCCTTATTTTCCCTGGTACTTCTGGGGGCTTTTGTCTCCCCAATATTTTCCTCCCTCTCCCAAAGAGATTGTCTAGATATGGGAGATCGTGATTTTTTTCAATAGTGTTCTTCCAACAAGTGTTCACCTTCAGAGCCTCTCGATTTTATCGTCATATTTGTCTTGCAATGGCATGACACTTTCGCTTTCAGTAATTTCAGTATCACTGTGTATTTCCTCATCGCTATCATCTTGCAATCTAACTTGTTTTGCCTGCACTAATATCTCAATTCCATTTTTTTCTATTATCATAGTGCTCTTTCCCCTTTGCATTATAAATCTTGCATCTTGTAGATTAGATTCACTATTCTTTTTGTATCAGTTTTTCATTTGTGGTGTAAGACATGGTCAGTGGAGCTCTAGTTTGTCTACCCCATGACGGTGGGTGGACAGCTTTTGAATCTTCCAGGATATGATATTGTCCTATAGCCTGCCAGCAATCTAAAAAAAAAAATTGCAATTTTTTCCCCTTTGTAGACATATTTTCAGTTTGTTTTAACAGTTTGCACCATCCTTTCTGCTAATCCATTTGATTTCAGAAGGTACGGCCAGGTTTCACATCGTTTAGCTCCAAGTTTGTTCAACAATTGGCATAGTTCATTGTTGCATAACTCTAGGGCATTGTCATATACTTGAGTTCTTGGAATTCCATTTTTTGAAAATCTTAATGTTTGTTTCATGGCCAGACTTCTTTTGTTGGAGACCTGTATTATTTCTGAACAGCTTGAATAGGCATCCATCAGTATTAGTAATAATCCCACTCTGTTGAAATGATCTTGATCCATGTGTACTCAAGTTTTAAACTCTTTAGGCTATGTTTGAATTTTTTGTTTGAATTTTCTTCTTTCAATGAAAATTTGATACCTTTTTACACATTGTTCTACATCTATAAAATAGCGTGGCCACCATGCATCTAGCTTATTTTGCAATGAACATCATCACATATGCTTTTTATAATTTTACTCCTCTGCATTGATGGTAAAATGATTTCATCTCCATTACAAATTACACCCTTTTCTACAGTTAACTGACACTTCTGGAAGCTTTTGTCTCATCACTATCTTTCTCTTTCTCCCTAAGAGATTGTCTAAATATGGGATATATTCTTTTTCTTTTTTTTTCCATAGAAGTGTTCCTCCAACAATTGTTCATCTTCAGAGGCTATGTTGCTCTTGATTTCATTCTCATGCTTGTCTTGCATTTACATGACACTTTCATCTTTATTACTCCCAGACTCTCTGTCAGTCAGTTAAGTGCCATTCGTGATACACGCTTGGGCGATCATGTCTCGAAAGAGACATGACTGACTGGGTAGAAGATTATCCCGCAGTAGGTTGCCATTGCTTTCTTCGGTAGACTGGATTAAAACCTCGTTTAGACTGGAGGCTATTCGTGGGCGAGAGGTTCTAAGGCGTTGCCTAAATCAAATGGTAGCTCCCCTTTAGGTTCGAATCCAGCCGAATGGAATACATTTCCGTAATAACTACTTTTTGTAAATAATCAGGCCGGTAGATATAAATATATAATACTGTTTAATTAAAAAACAGAATATCTACTTAAATACGAGTATCGATAAAAAATAATGTTCAAACAATTCATTTCACATCGTTATGTATATATATATATTTTTTATAATTTTGCTTCTTCGCGTTGCTGGCGAAACAACTACGTCTCCATTACAAATGAGGCCCTTTTCAACACTTAATTTGTGTTTAATCTTTTTAGAACGTCTTTCCGTCCTTGAGTAAATATTCCACTTATTTTTCTATTCTGAACAATTTACTGTTCAATATGAGATCTTGCTTCGTATCCGCAGCTAATTTGTCTATCGACAAAATATCGGTTTCGACCCAGTAAAACATTATTGATTCGGATTTTTAATAACTTTTTTCGTTTCGTTTTCTTTTTTTTTTTTTACAAGGAAGGCATCCATACTTTTCTTTTTCTCTTCATTCTGCTGGACCATCTCTACGTTTCTCTTTTTGGATTTGCGCGTATTTTTTAAAATTATTCATTTTGAAACATTTTTTTATTTGCTGGACATTTTTGTTTTTCTCTTCGATGTTTACAACCACACCAAGTGCACATTATTCTGTCTTTTTTCTCAATCGAGTATGTATCTTTCTTCTGCCAGATCCGTAACTTTTGAATGAAATTCTTGTTGCTGATGTGCGTTGTGGAGCAGTGGATATCGGCTCGAAACGACAAATCGGGGAGCCGAGTTCGAATTCCAGTTGAATTCATTGCATTCACTTAAGCGCAAATACCCTTGGGAAAGGTACTAATCTGTCTCTTCCCTCCAGTTATGGGTTAAATAATAGGACAGATTGGGTTCTATAGCATTGGCTGGCAACCAGTCTACCACAGAAAGTAATGGCAACCTACTGCGGGATAATCATCTGCCTAGTCAGTCATGTCTCTTTCGAGACATGATCGCTCAAGCGTGTATCACGTATGGCACTTAACTGACTTGTTGCAGAACTCAAACTCACAATGCTTGGCAGCCTGTTTTAAATGAAGAACATATTCAGTTATATGGTTCATTCACGTTTTGACAAATGATCATGAACTTAGCTCTCTCTGCATTCACTATCTTTTTCTTAGATGCTATGTTTTTTGGGGGGTTTTTTTTACTATTAGCTGCATATCATGGAATGTCATTTCCTCCAACTGTTTTGGGTGTGCAATTGCTGATACTTTGATAATAATCTCACAACCTGCAGTTACCAGGAAGAGATCAATTATCTGGTCTTCTCTTTCAACTGATTTCATTTTCTTCAGCATTTTTTGCTCTAGCTTTAGCTGCTAGACTCATAAGCCAAAATTGCGTATACTCGTAATTATCAGGTGATGATCGTTCATTTGTTTTTTGTTTTTTTTTTAGAAATCAGCGACGCTATTATTATGTAGTATTACTAACTCACGGTATGTGGTAAGCATTCGACTGACTCATGAGTAATAGCTGTAGCTATTTATAATATGAAGACATCCTATGTTAATGAGTCACCTAAGAAAAATTATTTTGAGTCCTATTTATTAGAATACTTGGGAGATGATGTTGATTTAGTAACTAATTTGAAACTTCGAAATTCAGGATATATAATTAAAATCGCATCTCACACTTGACCGCGTTTCAGGATCCGACCGTAGTTTATAACATTTGACCGCGTTTCAAGATCCGACCATGGCATCACACACTTGACCGCGTTTCAGGATCCGAACGTGGCGTCTCACATTTTTTCGGGGTGGTTTTATTCTGTTCACCTGGTTGCTTTTCAGAAGCTGCCTCTTTCCGAATCGCTGTCGTCTGAAAAAGAAACAAGAATGTGGCGCATACTCATATATATGTCTGAAATGAATTTGCATATATATATATATATATATATATATATATGTATTTATATATATATATGTATATATATATATATATATGTATATATATATATGTATTTATATATATATATATATATGTATATATATTTATATATATATGTAGCGAAATAAAAGTGCTTATATAGAACAAAAACAGCTTACAGTGTAAGACTGTTACGTCGTGGCCCTTTAGGCTGTTGGCACTCATGGTTCTCAAAAGCTTCCTGTCCTTTTTCACTCTTAGTACGGTTCAGCCTTTTTGCTGTTCGTCTTGTTATTCGCTGCTTTCATCTGTCCTACTTGCCTATAATATTTCATGTAAGTGTCAAATTCTCCAAGCACCCTTTTTTCATTAATGCGAGTGAAATGTCAACTGCTTCTTTCTGATTCTTTCTGAGCATGTGTATTTATCGCTTAAATTTCCCGTGAATCTTCGTCGATGTTCACTTGTTCACTTCACGGTATTATCAGCATCCTTCTGTAGAACCACATTTTTGTTGCCGCATGTCTCTTCAACCATGAAAAGATTGTCCAGCATTCACTGCTATATCAGTCAGTTAAGTGCCATACGTGATACACGCTTTGGGCGATCGTATCTAGAAAGAGACATGACTGACTGGGCAGAAAATTTTCCTGCAGTAGGTTGCCATTAATTTCTGCGGTAGACTGGTTGCCAACCAAGGTTGTAGAACCCAATCTGTCTTGTTATTTGACTCATAGCTAGAGGGGGAAGTGATATGTTATATTATTAACTAGTAATTAGTGTGGGATCAGTTTATCATTTCATAACAATATAAAACTGATCCCCCACTTTATGCCCAGGAGAAGCCTAAATCATGATTCCAATTATTATATTCAGTCAGTCAGTTTAGTGCCATACGTGATACACACTTTGGGCGATCATGTCTAGAAAGAAAAAGGTTTTCTCGCAGTAGGTTGCCATTGCTTTCTGCGGTAGACTGGTTGCCAACCATGGTTATAGTACTCAATCTGTTTTGCTATTTAATCCACAACTAGAAGGAAAAGCGATAGATTAATAACTTTTTCTCAAGGGTATTTGCGCGTAAGAGAATGCAATGAATTCAACTGTAATTTGAACTCGGCTCCCCGATTTCTCGTTCCAAGCCGATGTCTACTGCACCACAAATAAGAAGCCTATAATTAGATAACACAATAAAGCACTCTTTAATTTATTTCTAAGGAAGTATTCCTGTTTCTTCTGAAGTTCCTGGGACATGCAATGAGGAAGGAGGGCTTGGAGAACCTGATACTAACAGGCCAGATAGAGGGAAAAAGAGACAGGGGAAAGTAGCGGATAACATATTTGAAGGACCTAATCAGGTGGATGACGGAATGAGGGTTGCATGGTGTAAAAGAAAAAGGCGCGCTCAGAGCCACCAGGGATAGGGAAAAGTGGAAGGCCATGATCGCCTACGTCCTGAAGGGCACATAGAAGAAGAAGCATTTTGAGTTGTTTCATTTGCTGACAACCATACCGTCAGGCTTCATACAATTTTTTTTAAATCATTTCACCCCGAGCAAGGCAGAAACGCCACTGATGTGCAGAGGGCTACATAAATGTAAAAAGATAAATTAGAAAAGAGTGAGGAGTACAAACTAGTTAGAAAGAAACAATAGAAAGCTGAGAAAGCAGGTGCGATGACAGACACATAGGTGGAGAGAAAGGGAAGGTTATACAGGGAAGGGGAGAGAGCTAGAGGCCAGTGGTTAGTAGATGAGTATTGAATTTGCATTTAAATTTCTGGAGGTTGTAGCCGTCAGGAAAGCAAGAATACGGGAGTGAGTTCCACAGGCGGGAAGTGCGAGAGAGGAAGCTGCAGGAGTAGAATTGTCGTCTGCATTTGGCTAACCTGACTGTGAATGGGTGGGACCCAGTTGCCAGTCTGGTTGAACGGGTAAACACCTGTTGAGGAGGCATCAGTGACTTAAGCTCATCCGAGCAGAAGCCATGAAAGTATTTATAGAAGAGACAGAGGGAGGCCACATTTTGACGATGGGGAAATGGCTGCAGTCGAGTCGCCAGATCAGTACCTATCACATTACAGACTCTCCTTTGGAGCTTGTCAAGAACACTGAGGAGAACGGCAGGGGCACCTGACCATAAATGGCAGCAGTACTCCATGCACGGACGGATGGTTGACTTGTATATATGCAGGATGGATTCAGAATAATTAATCCGTTGTTCTCACTTTCTTTTACTACCTTGTATTTAAATTCCTGCAGTTTCTTTCTGTGCCTGCTATCAATACTTCAGTTAATAGTTTTAAATGTTATGCTTCCTCAGAATGTGGCTAACCAGACACATATTCCTTTTCTTTGTTATCTTTGAATTGTCATACCTTTTTGGGAAATACAGTGGAGCAGTTCCCCTTGATTTCTCTACGGTTTTGAATTCAGCATAATTCTTCTAGACTGACTGCCAGCTATTGCTAGAGAGCCCAGTCTACCCAGCAATTTAACCCATAGTTAGGAGAAGAACACGCCTTTCCCAAGAGCATTTGTGCGAATGTGTACGCAGTAGACTCTGTCACAATTTGAACTTGGCTCATCCATCCCAGTTACCACGATGAAAACTCTTACGCCTGAGGTTGATTTTCCCTAGCGAGAGCTTCGTTTGGTCGCACTTATCTGGCTCGAATCGATCACGCACACAACTCAAGGTTCAACAAGTGTTTGTGTCGGCATGATTAAGATGAAAAAGCCGAACGTTGTGAAAGAGAAACTTTCACCAGCCCTTATTCGTGACTTCAGTTTTTACCTAGTTCTTCACATACGTTACATTGAAGCGGGCTAAAAACGTATCTTAGTAAATCTAAACTTATTTATAAATGGAACTTTGTCTGTGTGTGTGTGTGTGTGTGTGTGTGTGTGTGTGTGTGTGTGTGTCCGTTACCTATAGACTCCGAAACAGCTGAACCGATTTTCTTGAAAATTTACGCAGTTGTACTATAAGCGTCTGCGAGTGTTCTTAGCTAGATTTTGTGTCGAGGTACCCCCGATAAATATCGAAAATCGATAATCGAAAAAATCGGGTTATAGAAGGAGTGGTCCGATTTTAATCAAATTTGATACACTCATAGACAAAGACATAAGAAACAATATTCAGAAGTTTCAAGCTTGCAGTTCTTACAATAGTGCAGAAAATCGATAATATATATATATATATATATATATATATATATATATATAAAAGGCAAGATGTTTGTGTGTGTCTGTTTATCTGTCTGTATTTTTTCAGCCTTTTTATTTTAGTTTTTGCTTCGGGTTTGGCTCTAAGTAGTTATAATTGTAGTTCTTAGTCTCAGCCATGATACCATTTACTCAGAGGACATATTTAGCCTTTAAAATTCAGTTTACAACGAAAAAAACTTATTTGATATCGATACCAGGAAACCAAAATTTGACTTACATCCATTCATTTTTCTTTTACTCTACCGTTTCGCTTTAACTGGAAACAACTATTGTGTTTTAGTCTTTCGTTCCAACGATCAAAGCGTCTGAGCTCCAGGACCATGTATTAGTTTTAAAGCTTTCATTACACCCGAGCAACGCCGTAATGCTAGTATTTGTATAATTAGATAGTTAATTGAAGCCAAGGGTCGGCAACCTACGGATCCGGCCCGCGAAGACATTTTGACCGGCCCGCGAGCCTGATTATCAATGACTCTATTTTTAACAGCAGAGACGAGGCTTTCGAATTCAACAAAGGCCTGCTGTTATCTTCCTCTGATCCACCCAACCGAATTCAAAAACTATAACTGCAAAAACACGATCAAAATCCAATCACCTCCATTTCTCCGTAAAAAATTAAAAAAATAAACATAAAACAAAAACTCAGAGCCGATGTGACCGACCGACCGACCAGCGACAGATATTAGGCGGGGCCACCTTCAAAGGGACAATGTTGTCTCAGTCGGCTATTTCATTCCTCCAACAGCGACTCGCCATCGCTTACCCCTGCCACTTACCCTATGTAAGTTGCTGGAATCTTTCAATGGGCCATCTTCTTAGCTTATCAGACCCCCCCATCTTCTCAAAGTTTCGGTTGATTTTTTTTCACTTTGAAGTATTTTTGACGTTCCTTGAGAAAAAGTAATTTTTGTTAGGTGTTTTTGAATTTTAGATTTTCTTTTGTTTTTCTGATTTCTCAATGATTATTTTCATTATTATTTTAAATATTTAAGTTAACAGGGGTCTGCATATGTAATTTTCCTTAATTCTTCATTAATGGCCTTAGTCCGACCCGCGCCCCGTCATTATAACACGATCCAGCCCGCAGGGTCGAATGAGTTGCTGACCCCTGATTTAAGCTTACGTGGCAAAGGCTCAATTGTTAAAGAAACCATTTGAATTGATCTTTGATACAATAAACAAAGAATGTTTTGCGCGTGCGCAAATGGGGTGGAGATCCAGGGAAGGTGAAGAAGAATAAAAAAGGGGGGAAATTGAGATAGAATATGACAGAGAAAGAAGGGAGAAGAGAATATTGAGAAAAGGATCAAGAGGAGAAGAAATTTGGGAAGTAGTTGAGGGTATATTGAGGAGACTTAGAGAGATGAGGAGATTTGAGAGAAATATATTTGAGAGAAATATATGATAATGAAGCGGACCTGAAGGAGACTACTACGACCTTTAAATTTGTTGTTTTTCATTTTTTCTTTTTCTTTTTTTCAGTGCAATCTTTTCGATAACACCCTAAACTTTTCGACTGACAAAAAGATTTTTGAAAAATTTCAATATTTCAACAATTTTAGTTGGCAGGGAGAGCTCAGTTTTTCATACAACGTTATAGTAAATCGATCCTCAATTTTGGAACCACTCGCCGGTACGACATTACCACCACCTGTAAATTTGTTGATTATCATTTTTTTTTTACTTTTTTCAGTGCACTGTTTATCGATGAAATCCTAAACTTTCTTATTGACAAAAAAATTTGTAAAAATTTCAACATTTAAACAATTTTAGGGGCGGCTCAGTTTTTCATACAACCTTATAGTAAAATCGATCCTGTGCAATTAACTTTTTGGCTTGCGCATCTTCAACTACTGAATAATCCTTTGCAAAATTTTTGAATAAAGCCATTCTTGGAGTTTCCGAGGAAGATGCCATCGTAAGAACTAAAGAAAACCTGAAAAAGACAAAAAAAAAAAAAAGAAAAAAAAAAGAGCAACAACTCGTCCCAAAAAACAAAACAAAACAAAACAAAGCGACCCCAACGCGAGTGATTCCAAAATGGAGGATCGATTTACTATAACGTTGTATGAGAAAGTGAGCCCCCACACTAAAATTGTTTAAATATTGAATATTTTTCAATTTTTTTTTGATAATCAGAAACTTTATGTAATAACCGATAAGTCTGCGCTGAAAAAAGTAAAGAAAAAAAAATGAAAAACAACAAATTTAAAGGTGGTGGGAGTTGAATGATAATATGTATGCAATATGTATGCAATATGTATGCAATCACGAACATACATCAACACTTTCATTGAAAGTGACATCTACGTCGTGATGGTTAATTTTTCTATCTCACAACAACCACTTACTAACATGAAAAGGATATGAGCTAAAATGCGTGGTTCTTTGAAGTGATTTTTGTGACTCCTTCTCTATTTAAATTAAACACATTTACTAATAAATTTTAAATGATCATAACATTTTAGAATTGAAATTTGACCGTTTTGCCGTCAAAGAAGCGATAGCCACGAAACTTGTATCTAGAAAAACGTAACAGCTATTATGGGAAATAACATCTACACATGCAGGGTCCAATGGGTAAATTATTGCCATTCTGTATTGTTAATTTCACGCATGAACGTAATGTTTTTTTTATTTTTGTCGACTGCACAGAATAGTAGAGTCAGTTGGGCACCGTCTGTGAAAACAAAAATCACCACGACGCAATTCACTCCACCAGAAATTTAGAAATGTCATATCGTAGTGCTTGGCATTCTAAGCTCCAATACAAATATTTAAGTGCTTGAGTGTCAATTTAAAAAAAAAAGCGCAGAGAATTTGGAAAGAGTTAGATGAGTCTAGGTGTGATTACGAATGTACAGCAACTCAGAAAACTCACTCTGTTCGTTTTGATAAGATCTCCCGAATTTGTTGGCGAGGGCCGCACTCAACACAGACGTCTACGTCAAGTGCCGTGAGAAGGTAATGATACTCTAGGTCAAGAGGGTGGCTGCAGGAATGCTCTATGCACCAAAAGCAGGAGAATCCAGTCAAGGTTGTCAGATAATTTCTGCGATCACATCACCCTCACATCTGGCCACCTAACTCCCCAGACTGCAAACCCCTTGATTGTTGCAGTTGAGCGAGAGACGAACAAAACTCTTCGTAACACCAAAGATGAACTGATGGCAAGAATTATGGCAGCATTCACCTAATTAAATATGATGATTCTCTAGAAGAGATGCAGGAGAATCTAAAGTCACCTGGAAGCCGTGGTTGAAGCCAATGGCGATTGTTTTTACCTGAGAAACGGTACTCCTTAGTATTTCAAAATATTTTTGTGTAAATTTTGGTAAATATAGCTGTTAAAATGAGTTGTCATTGTTATTCTCTGTGTTAGGTCATTGAGACAATTTATCCATCACAATCTGAAGATTAAAAAAAATACCTCTTCAGAATAAAAAATGTTATGAAAAGATAGAGTTTTGGAATGGGAGAGATGGGAATAAGATTTAGCAAGCTTGTCTCAGAATTTCTATTTGTGAATTCAATTTTGAATGGGTGTTTTATACTGTCACCCTGCGAGATATTTAAAACAAAAAATGGCGTACTGAGGGAGTTTCATATTTGGAGTCAATCGTTTTAACTTTAGTTAACTTTAGTTTCATATTTGGAGTCAATAGTTTAACTTTAATTCAAATGTTGCAGGATTGGCCGTAACACAATTCTTCTGATCTTAAGTCCCACTTAGGTTTTAGTAAAATTTTATGATCGAGCAAAATACATAGGGACCCCAACAAAGTCGGATGTACAAGCGTGTAAACAAATTCTATGAACGAAATCGTATATTTTGGTTTAGTATTAAAGAAACATTTATATATCAGAAAGAGACAATTGAAGTTTCTGGGACATATAATAAGGAAAGAAGGCCAAGAGCAATTAACACTCACAGGACTTATTGGAGACAAGAGCGACATAGGAAAACAGCTAGTAACCTACCTAATTTTTTTGACATTTGATTATGATGGTCGGTTCATAGCGCTTTTTATAATTGAAAATTCATAACTTATCACAAGGACAGAATAGTATAATCAACTGATATTCTATATCAGCCAACCAAAGGGATGGCAGAATGGGGAGTGGAAGGGATAGTATGAGGAGAAGTATTGCTTAGTGGGATAGGAAGTTGTGGATAGCCATGATCTCCCACATCTTGAAGAGACACACCAGAAACAATACGAGGCTGGATGATTAAGTTCCTTGCCCGATATATTTTGATTAGGTGAATTTTGATCTGAAATTTTTTATAATATAATGAAACTTAGGATGTGCGTTGTGGTACAGTGGATATCGGCTCAGAACGAGAAGCCGGGGAGCCGAGTTCGAATTCCAGTTGAATCTGTTGTATTTACTTACGCGCAAATACCCTTGGGAAAGGTATTAATCCGTCTCTTCCTTCCAGTTATGAGTTAAATAACAGGACAGATTGGGTTCTATAGCCTTGGTCGGCAACCAGTCTACCGCAAAAAGCAATGGCAACCTACTGCGGGATAATCTTTTGCCCAGTCAGTCATGTCTCTTTCGAGACATGATCGCCCAAGCGTGTATCACGTATGGCACTTAACTGACTGATAATGAACCCTCTTGATCTTGGAGAGGACCATACTTTTTCGAGTACCCGTGGCTTGGCGCTATAGAATCTTAAAGGAAGCTTAGTATTTAATTTCTGAAATGAGTAATTGTCAATATACTTGTATTTCGAACTATTCTCATATTGGTTAATATAGATTAAACGATAGATACAGTGTTTCGACCAAGTGCTCTATGGTCATCATCTGGTGCCCATTGGTTGGCTGATATAGAATATCAGTTGATTATACTATTCTGTCCTTGTGATAAGTTATGAATTTTCAATTATAAAAAAGCGCTATGAACCGACCATCATAATCAAATGTCAAAAAAAAAAAAGAAATCTGACATTGACTATAAAAGGCTCCAAAAATACACCAATTTTTCGAGACAGTGGCATATTGGAGTCTGTTATACATGTGTTACTGTCATCTAAGGGTCATAAGTTCAATTCTGGATCGGGTCGTGTCAGTTCAGCAGCAAAGAACAATAACTGATATCACAGGGAGAGAATATCATACTAATCAATAGTTATCTAAATTAGCTGACATCTGATGATGACCAGAGGTTACTTGGCCGAAACTGTGTCTATAGAAGGTTAGATTGGTTGATTGTTTATTTTACGGTTTATCAACCTTTTGCAGGTTATTTAAAGCCAGAAAATATTTTTAAATTTTTGGAGATGATCATGATTTGCTGATAGAAGTCCTAGTAATTAACTACTAATTAATTACTAATTAACTAATTAATCTATTAATTAACTACTAATTAACTAATTAATCTCCTAATTAACCGATAGCTGGGGGGATGAATAGCTAGAGTCATCATCATCATCATGCTGCAGCCTCGGCTGAGATAGAACTCACTACACCCTTCCAGTATTCCTTATTTGTCATAGCTCCTGTAAGGTCTTCCTTGGCGATAGATGTATCTCTATGTATCCTGTCTGGAAAGGTTAACTTACGAGATCGATTGTGAGATGATGGGTGCCTCCATAATACAAACAATGAAAAAAGTTCATCTGTGGCACGTGCACAATGCCCAGCAAACTGGACACGTCTCTTTTGAACTAAGCTTGATACTCTTGGTAGGTCTCTATATATCATTTCTAGAGTTGGGTGGTTTCGCCATGAAAGATCAAGTACTCTTCTGAGAAAACGAGTATAACATCCATCTAAACGGCGCTGTTGTTTTGCTGAAAGAGTCCAAGTTTCAAATCCATACAGTAAGATTGGTTCAATTAGTGCGCGAAAAACTTGTCATACATTTACCAAGGGTACTTTCCTAAGTTAATAAACTCCGAATTCAGATTCCAAGCCGGCATCTATTACACCAAATTCCAAGCCGGCACCCATTACACAACCTGCACATCCACTACTATTTCCAAGCGGTCACTCATCTAGGTAGTGACCTGGCTCGACGTTGCTCAACTTCGGTGATCGTACGGGAACCGGCGTTTCAACGTGGTATGGCCGTAATTCATTAAGTTAAACCACTGGCTGATATTTAACTATTTTCCAATGAGGATTACTGATCTGTGGTTATCGTCTCCTTTGCTGTAAGTGGAGCTATGTTTCTCCTCATTTTAGATGGGGAAAGTTGCCCAGCCCCAGTGATTCTAACCCTGCAGCTCCCATTAGCATGGAACAGACTGGCCTCCTTGAGAGTAAAACACTACACCTCCTTGGCCTTACACTCTCGGCGGACATAAAATAGAATGACTATATCGAATCAATTGCTAAGTCCGCTGCTATGAAAGTCGGTTCTCTGTGCAGGGCCCGGAAATTTTTCCCGCCTGAATCTATCCTGCACATATATTAATCTACCATCCGCCCGTGTATGGAATACTGCTGCCACATCTGGTCGAGTGCCCCTACTACTCTCCTCGGGCTTCTTGACAAAATACAACGGAGAATCTGTAACGTGATCGATCCTGACTTGGCGGACCGGCTGCAACCACTCTCTCACCGGCGTGACGTGGCTTCCCTGTGCCTCTTCTATAAGTACTTTCACGGCTTCCGCTCGGATGAACTTAGGTCATTGGTGCCGCCTAGGTACGAATTTACACGAGATAATAGATTAGCAACTAGGTCCCAACCTTTTACAGTGAAACAGATATGATGTAACCGTAATTGCTACTCCAACAGCTTATTTTCTCGCGCTTCCCGCCTGTGGAATTCCCTTCTACATGCCTGCTTCCCCGACAGCTACAATCTCCAGGAGTTTAAATGTAAGGTCAATAGACACCTCCTAACACACTAACTTGCATCTATTCTCTCAAACACTCTCACCATCTAACCAACGCTCATTCTCGGTATCCTTACCTGTCTATCACCCTCCTTCTGACATTTCCTATATCTAACCATCCTTTCTCATCACTTCCCCGACCCTATGTAACCCCCTGCGCAATAGTGGCAGTGGAATGCCTTGCTCGAGGTGAAACGATTAAAAAAGAAAAAAAGTATCTTCCTCCTTGCACTAAAGAGGTCGAATCGATGTAATACTGAAGCGGGTATCTCTTCTCTTATTTCATTTGTAGTGAGGGGTAGAAGGATTCCGTAGTAGGTTAACGGAATTTGGCCTTGTGGGAAGATAGCTCACTATAATCCATAAATTCAAGAAAGGCAATTTTTGGGTGTAAAATAACATTTTTACATATATACATTTCAATCAATGTTTTACAAAAGAAGTAATGCTTGGAATAAAAGTTCAACGGAAGTAAAAGAGTTCATGGAAGGTAAGGGTGAGCTGAAAGAAAGGATGTACATTTTCAAGTTGCCGTTTCTAAGGTCAGCGAGTTGGTTGGTGTGGAATGTCTTAGAAAGGGTCAGTTAGTACTTTGAGAACAGGTGCGGAAGAAGAAGGAAGAAGAAGGCGAGCATAGTAGCAGCTTGACATCGGTCAAGAAAGAAACTAATTATTATCTTCTCTTCCGTCTGTGCCTGTCTGTTTTTTGATGCTTAGTCTCTGCTTTTTATAGGAGCATTTTTGGATCAACTGACTCGTTTCGAATTTCATCCTTGTATTTGATTTCGGGCTTCTCATTGGCTGATAAATAAAAATTGGTAATTTGATCACGAACTCGGATGCGCACGACGATTTTTATTCATTTGACTTTTAGTTGTGAGAGAGCACACATCCGGTTCATCGCTTTTGTTCGGTCGAATCGGTGCAATACCAATGTCATCGTGACAGTGGTCGCTTGTAAAACATCAGTTTTTATACTTGGCCCCTATGCATACCTATGCGTAACGTAAACACACGTTAAAACGACCTTATGCCATATCCAGAGTCGGTTGAGTTTGCCGGTGAAATATACCGGGCTGTTTGATCAATGACTGACACATAGTTCCACATAATGATATAGCTAATAATATTACTATTAATAAATGAATAAATCTCCTTCCTTGTCAATGCAATTAGGTTGAAAAATAAATATTTACTTCTTAAAATACGTAATTTCTTTTTGTTGTTGATTATTCGATTGTGGAATTACTGACTTTACGTTTGCGCGTGAGCAGACGTAAAGTGGAAGAATTTTCCGCATGCGCAGATCAATGCCATAATGACGCTTCATTTTACAATATAATCCTGTACGCGCACACCAGAAATAAGACTACGTGGCTATGTTGTGAAAGAAAGAAAAGAAATGAGAGTCGAAGGAGACTTTATAATTATAAACGCACACAAGAAAAATAATGGAATACATATATGTAGATAGAGATTCAGTCAGACGGTGGTACGTTTATATATATATATATATATATATATATATATATATACTTTTTCTGTGTCCACTGCCCGAAGGTATTTCCTATTGAATGCGAGTAACATTATCCTCAAGTGTGTCGTTCGGCCGAGACTGGAACATGAATACCTCCTTGGTCCATTTTTGCAAAGGTCTTGATCTTTGCTTTCCCAGGAACTTTTAGGATCGATATTGCACAGACTTGACCAATCGGCTCGAAGACTAGAAACATTTTCTCATCGCTAGCCTGGATACCGTGACGTCACTGGGCGACACGTCTCTGCGTCTCTTGATTCCAGTTAAACAGTTAAAGACTCCAAGAACCGTCGCTAAAATTCTAAATTCCCTCCAACTTATTCAACTTGACACGTATGTAGAATTTATTCTTTAATCTATAAAATGGAAGTGAAATTAGTCTGGTATAGCTTCGATATTTCAGGCATGCATGAATGTTTTTTCAGCCAGTTAACACTTTCGCTGCGCTAGGTGTACTGACATGTCTAAATGAAATTTACTTTGTCTGCTGTCGACGTATAAATACGTTTAAAGATGTACATGTTGATAGAACTGTTGTCAGTAAAAGAAACAGCCCAAAATTAAGCAATTACAGTTACGAGGGTTAGCTGAAAAGTTCGCAGGCTGACTATGAAGGAGTGAGGCCAGAGCTATGAAATAACATTATCATTTAGCCATCACACCCAGATGGTGCATAGGGTAGGAACATTTTGTTGCTGTAACAAACTGTTTTTTTAAGGGGCAGATTTGTCAGCCCCACACTCAACCCCGGAGAACCATTCTTGGTCCTTATGTTTACAGCACCTGGTATTTCCAAATGGTCACCCATTTAAGTACTAACCAGGCTCGATGTTGCTTAACTTCGGTGATCGGACGGGACCCAGTGTATTCAACACGATATAGCTGTAGACAATATAGCTCTGAAATATAGCATGCGTTAATGTCAGCCCACTTTTGAGGCAACCCTCGCGTTTAAATATCATGGAATTGTTTTAACAGAAGACGGAAATTCAGACATTGCATTAGAATAATAAAAGCTGCTGTTCAAAAGCTAAGCAAAATGTCTTTTTGTATGGCAGGTGATGCTAAGACACTCTCCGATGAAGAATAAACTTGATGCAAAAGAAATCTGGCTCTACAGAATGATTCTGAGAATACCATGGACTGAATATATGAGCAACGACAAAGTTCTTAGAGAAAATAGAAAAAAAAAGAAAATGCTTACACTAAACATCAGAAAAAGGCATATAAAATTTTCTAGGAGACATAACGAGGAAAGAAGGCTTGGAAAATTTTATACTCACAAGACATATTGAAAGCAACGAGAAATCGAGGATAGAGCTCATAACCTACCTCATGTCAATGATTAGCAGAACAGGTATTAGGAGAGGTAGGAAATAGACAAACATAGCTAAGGACTACAAACAAGAGAAAGTTGTAGAAAACCTAGATCGCCCACGTTCTGAAGTGACACAGCAGATAGCAGTTGGCGGTGCAATTTATCTGAGCCTGCACTGCAAAGTATCTAGTTGTAAGCTAAATAGTGTTTTTATAATTATTTATTTCCATTAAATGGCAGTTTCCTAGTTTTCTCATAACATAACAAAAGTGAGTGTTAACCAATAAATATCAAAATCATATAAGTCTACCATCCGCCCGTGTACTGAATACTGCTGCCACATCTGGTCAGGTGCCCGTGCTATTCTCCTCGGGGTTCTTGACAAAATACAACGGAGAATCTGTAATGTGATCAATACCAACTTGGCAGACCGCCTGCAGTCACTCGCTCACCGGCGTGACGTGGCATCCCTGTGCTTCTACTATAAATACTTTCACGGCTTCTGCTCCGATGAACTTAGATCACTGGTGACCCCGAGGTATGAATTTGCCCGAGATACTAGATTAGCTACTAAGTCCCACCCTTTTACTGGGAAACAGTAAAACTTGCTTCCCCGACAGCTACAATCTCCATGAGTTTAAATGTATGGTCAATAGACACCTCCTAACACACTAACTCGTATCCATTCTCTCAAACACCCTTCCTATCTACCAACCCCCATCCTCGCTATCCTTACCCGTCTATCACTCTTCTTCTGACATTTCCTATATCTAGCCACTATTTCCAATCACTTTCCCCTATGTAACCCCCTGCGCAATAGTGGCAATGGAATGCCATGCTTGGGGTGAAATGATTATAAAAAAAGAAGAAAAAAGTACACCCATTTCACTAAATTGAGAGCTATTCTAACTTAGTGCTCGACATTTATAGAAACGGACATCGAATTCTTGTCAAATTCTTGAATTAAATTTCACACAATTACCATCGGGAAAGTCATGAATCCATCTTGTCTTTTCCTCACGAGGTATCGGGGTGGGGGGTAAAAATTCTAGCTGGAGTTCGCAGACAATCTAGGAAAAGAATTCTGAATTAAAAATATGATAATATAAATTTCAACAGAAGGTATCACTGAATGCCGAGTGTTTCCTTATAAGGAAACTGCTGCTAACATTACCATTAGAAATGAGGCTATAAGAACCTGCACTTTGGTTCCAGACCGGGGGACAGGGATTAAACTAGTCTGGCACGTGTAATACTGGATGCTCGGTGAATAACTGCTGAAGGAAACTTTTACTGTTACCATTACTCTTGTTAAGATATTCAGAATTTCAAAAAAATGGTTCTTGCGTATCCATGACGAGGCATGTACTGAACACCCCTGGCAAGAATTACAAAACATAAGGATTGCCCAGTTCCTGAGGGACAGATACGTATTCTCACTTCCAAAGAATATATTTATGAACCAAAACAACAACAACAAAAAAAAGCCAAGTTACTTAAATTGTTAGATTAAATATTAATACTGTACTAAAATGAACTCGTGCTTATCTTTTTAAATTTAATATTTAATACTTTTAATCCTTAATTTTTTAACTTTACAGTTTTTCGGATCATTTTCCTTAGACCCAGTTATATTCAATCCTTTGTTGCATATTGGTTACAATTGTAACCAATGTGCAACAAACAGTTAAAATAATTATAAACTATATACTATTGTAAAAGGTGAAAAAATATTTCCAAAACTTACTTGATATTCGTGCGCTGGTCTAAATTTTTGCACTCCGGTATCTAAATTTTTGCACTCCGGTATCTAAATTTTTGCACTCCGGTATCTAAATTTTTGCACTCCGGTATCTAAAGGATCTCATGATTGATATTGACTTTCTTTTCCACCCATTTTTTTATGAATTTTTATCATAACATTTTAAAAGGTAGAAATGAATGTCAGGAAAAATAGGGAAGTTTTGAAGAGAAAAGAAACTACAAAGAATCGGCTGCTAAAAGATGCGGATGAATAATGAAAAAACAGAAGAATGCTTGGAGAACGTAACGCCAACAAGGCACGTCAAATTTAAAAAGAAGCAAAAGAAACAAGCCCGGAATTATTGAATCTTATGATCTCGACTGGGATCGATTAAGAGTTAGATAAGACGAACCTTTAAATTACCTAATTTCGTGAGCCAGTGAGTTCGTCTATTTGTCGATGTTGTGAAAATACGTTTTGGGGCTAAGGTTGATTTTTGTCAAACAAACAGGCAATTCAAAGAAATCGATTAATGATTTATTGACATTGTTTACATGTTCTTTTTTTTTCCCAGATTTACTGCACAGCTTTAATCTTCTTTAAAGATCAATACTTACACTCACGCTTAATAGGTTTTTTTTCCAATCAGACCTGCATTGGTTCATTTCATGATGGCACTGTCATAAAATATATATAATTAAACAAAAGTGTAGTATCTGTTCTCCTCATCGCTTATGGTAATATTAAGTTTACTTATAAGAAAACATTATTCATTCGTTGTCTGAAAGGGTACCTCGAGTAGCTTTAGTTACTCTTAGCTTTTCTTCTTTACTACCTGGCCCTCGGTCTGGGATCCAAGTTTAGTATCTGGCTTCGGGTGGACAGCTTAAGTTTTATTTTACAGTTGTGCCTTTGTCTTTAGGCAGTGCGCAACTGAAAAAAAATTGATAGGTGTCCCGTCCCGGGAGACAGTTGCCCGCGGTAATACCTCCTTCATTGCAACTAAAGAGTTGGGGTGTCAGCAGCGAGCGCACTAATATATATATATATATATATATATATATATATATATATATATATATATATATATATAAACAGTTTCCACTTCTGTGATATATGCGTTACTCTTCGGTAATGAATTAAGTTATTTCGGTGACTGGTGTGTGTATACACTGCTTATATACAACACGTTGAAATTTCCCATATCTGATTCCATGCATCTATGGTTTAGGTGGGTAGCGACTTCGACTGACACCAAATCGGTTGAGTTTCGATCCCGGCCAGAAGCAAGTGGATTTGTCTAGCCTCACTGAGGATTTGTGATACAGCGAAACAGCCTTGTATGTGGATGACTAATATATATATATAGTTTATAAAGGAAAACTCAGCACGTCATATTAGTTATAAACTATAGTTTATTTCAATGAGCTTAACTAGCTCATATCATCAGACTCTTTTACAATATTTCCTCCATCTGGCATAAAATTTCTGCCGGAATGAACGTTTTCTTAAAATGAAGAGGGAACATAATAGAAATAAGCTCATTGAAATGAACTATAGTTTATAACTAATATGACGTGTTGAGTTTTCCTTTATAAACTTCATATCGCTCTGGTTAACACCCATCGAGCTCTCTATATGGATTTACCTATTAATAATTTATATTAAGGAAATCTTGTTGGATTACCCTCACCTTTTACGAACTGACAACTATATATATATATATATATATATATATATATATATAGTTGATTATGTGAATCCGACAAGATGAATAGAATAAAAAAGAGCAAATAGGAAAAAAGTGTCTTTAATCTAATATGTTTCACTTAGAACAAGTTTCTTCAGATTTAATAAGGATTTAATTAAAATACTGTCTCTCAGATTAAATCCGAGAGACTATTTTTTAATGAGTTTCCAACGTCAGATACGTGTCACGTGTGATAATTAACTGACCGTTAACGTTATTTAGTAATTTATTACTTCATTAAAAGATTCTGTTAACATTATTTTCACTAGAATTTAAACGGAAATATATTTCGTTTATAATTCATACGCGATTCTCACGTTATTTAGAATGAAAGTCGCTCCATCATTTGATTTCTCTCAACACATACGTTCATAACTGTTTTATTTTATTTGAAAAGAACGTGATGACATATACAGTTAAACAAACGCAAGTTTTATCTTCTACATTTTAATATTCATCGGTTGCTTTATCACACGTGACACGTATCTGACCAATGAAACTATACCTCATTTTAAAATACCGTCTCTCAATTCTTGCGGCTTACGGCCTATCACGTTGAATACACCGGTTCTCGCTCGATCACCGAAGTTAAGCAACGTTGAACCTGGTCAGTACTTAGATGAGTGACCGCTTGGGAATACTAGGTGCTGTAAGCGGTTAGTGACGGATGTGCGTTGTGGTGCAGTGGATATCGGCTCGGAAAGAGAAATCGATGAGCCGAGTTCTAATTCCAATTCAAATACCCTGCATTCACTTAAACACTGGTACCCTTGGAAAAGGTATTAATCCGCCCCTTCCCTCCAGTTATGGGCTAAATAACAAGGGTAGGACTTGGGGACCCTGCTCTTAAAAAAATTCCCATGAATCTTGATACTCGAAAAGAAAAATGTTGTAAAAATAAAAATAACCTTACCCAAAAGTCATTGGTTATGACCTTAAATCATCCCATAAGGATTGATAGGTCGTTAAACCTCCAAGCAAACAAACAAACAAATCAGTTCTTGCTAAAGAAATTGAAAACACATGAAAGAAGTAGTCTGTGAAGGAACGAATTAATGAATAGAAGATCTGACTTGTAATGTTTCTGTGAGGGATATGGCACAGCCCTGGTGAAAGACGTCCTGGATATGAGAATAAACTACCTAGAAAAAGACCTCTGATCAGGATGTTTCAGGAGCGTAGAACCACCTTTTAATTGATGTTGTACCAAGATCGACCCTGACCCAGGCAAATAGTTAACCCTCAAACTGTGTTAAAAACACTACGAAAATATTTTTTAAAAAATTCATATTAAAAATACATTAAATACAAAAGCAGAGAAGAGTTTCTCAACTGATTAATGGAGGGAGTTTTAGTTTTAGAGGCGTTGAAATTAATAAGCCATCTTTTGTCCCAGTTAACAACGGACTTGAGGTTGCTTTGGACATCGGCTGCCATTTTGAAGTTGGAAAGTAATACATTAAAATATTACTACTATAAATACAGTTGACTTTCAACAAAAAGTCTCTCTACAAAATTACATCAGTGAAACCTGATCTACAAACTGATTTCTTACAAAGATCATTCTATTCATACAAATCTATTGTAAAATCTTATCAGCATTAAATAACCTATTGAAGTTGATATGCCGTAAAACAGAAAAAAGTTCTTTATCTGGACATCTAGCATTCACTCCTTCGCCAAAACAATGCTGGTGAGCGCATTTCTCTTGCGTTGCAGACAGCGGCGGAACTATTCTCACCATTGATCTATCATGTGATCTAAAGACCTCTTATGACATGTTAGTATATTCACCAAAGAACAGCAGATAATACAAACAAAAGAACATATGTATCATTGGCTGATTAGTCTTTTTTCTATCAGAAGATCTTTGAGATCTTCTATCACTATTTTACGGTTCGTCTTCTTTTTATAAACACTTTGGCTTGTAAATTTCAATGCGTCTCAAGACCAAACTGCTGTCTGTCAATCATCACAGGCAACCTCTCCTCTCTCCCATAAGCACGGACCGAGCGAGTCTGCCTGAGAGCAATACACTGCGCCTCCTCGGCCTTACCCTCTCTTCCGATCTCAAGTGGAACCATTATATTGAGTCGATAGCTAAATCTAGGAAGGTTGGGTCACTGTGTCGGGCCAGGATGTTTTTCCCGCCTGAATCCATCCTGCATCTATACAAATCAACCATTCGTCCGTGCATTGAGTACGACTGTCATATATGGTCAAGCGACCCTGCTGTTCATCTCAGTGTTCTTGACAGGCTCCAAAGGAGAATCAGTCATGTGATGGGTACCGACTTGGCGGCTCGACTCCAGCCACTTTCCCACCAACAGGATGTGGCTTTCCTCTGTTCTAAAAATACTTTCATGGCTTCAGCTCCAACGAACTTAAATCACTGGTGCCCCTGCAAACAGACTGGCAACTGGGTCTCACTCATTCACAGTTAGATCAACCAAATGCAGATGACAATTCTACTGCTGCAGCTTCTTTTCTTGCACTTCCTGTCTGCGGAACTCGCTCCCATATTCTTGCTTTCCTGACGGCGACAACCTCCAGGAATTTAAATGCAATATCAATACTCATCTCTTAACCACTTTACTCTAGTTCTTTCTACACCACCCTGTATATCCTTTCCTTTTCCTCCACCTTTGCAACTGTCATCACCCCTGTATTCCCGTCCTTCTCTTGCTCCTTTCTAACTGGTTCGTCTTTCTCTTCACTCTCCTCCTATCTAATCTTTTTACTCTTATGTAGCCCCCTAATCTTTTTACTCTTATGTAGCCCCCTGCACATCAGTTACCGCCTTGCTCGGGGTGATACGATTAAAAAAACTAATATAACGTTTGTTGTTCTTTATTTAAACGTTGTATGTTTCTTTTTCGTGGATTAATTTCTAATAGACATTTGAAAGAACTAAAATGTAAAAATCAAACTTTCTAAACGTAATCACAATTTGGAGTCTGTCACATCATTCTCTTTGTTCAATCATATTTTTCCGTTGATACAAACTTGTCAAATGAGCATTTTTAGATTTTTTTTATTTATAGGTTTTTGTTTCATTTTCACTTTCACTTGTCAAGACAGTTTAGCACCAATAAATCCATCTGCTTCATTTTCTAAAATTTTAATTTTTTTTTAACATTTTTATTATTTACAGTTATAATGCAAATTTGTTTTTCTTATTTATAAATTCTGATGTCACTAAACTCCGACTACTTTTCAAACTGCCAAGAGACGAGGAGTGGTACAAGGCAAATATTTAAACGGCGTCGACACCCCGCTCATAGTTGCGTGTGCGTTGTGCTCAAATTTGTTCGGTTCTATCAACAGATGACAAAATGTCATTTCAGTTAATCGGCATACGTCTTGAAAGAGAGATGACTGGCTGGGCAGAAGATTATCCCGCAGTAGGTTGCCATTACATTCTGCGGTAGACTGGTTACCAGCCAAGGCTATAGAATCCAATCTGTCCTGTTATTTAACTCATAACTGAAGGGAAGAGACGAATTAATACTTTTTCCAAAGGTATTTGCGCGTAGGTGAATGCAAGGAGTTCAACTGGAATTCGAACTCGGCTCCCCGATTTCTCGTTCCGAGCCGATATCCACTGCACCACAAACATCCTTAAAATGTAATTTGCTTTATCCTTTTTGTGCAGTGGGGTAAGTGTTGTCTGGGCAATAAATTCCCAGAAAATAGGCACACTATTATTAAAATCCTCTGTACATAGACAATAAAAAAACTAGAAAAGATCGTAAATCTACTAAGACAAGTGGTTAAAGGGTGTGGAATAAAAACAATTATAATGAGTGGGAAGAGAAAAGAGAAATCAGGAAGAGAGTAGATAGCGATTGGCATTGCATTTCAATTTTTGAAGACTAGCAATATAGCCCGGCGTTGCTCGGGTGTAATGAAAGCTTTAAAACTAATCCATGGTCCTGGAGCTCAGACTCTTTGGACGTTGGCAAGAAAGACTAAAAAGCAATAGTTGTTTTCAGTTAAAGCGAAACCGTAGACTGAAAGAAAAATGAATGGATGTAAGTCAAATTTTGATTTCCTGGTATCGATATCAAATAAGCTTTTTTCGTTGTAAACTGAATTTTGAAGGCTAAATAAGTCCTCTGAGTAAATGGTATCATGGCTGAGACTAAGAACTACAATTATATACCTACTTAGAGCCAAACCCGAAGCAAAATCTTTAAAAAAAAGGGCTGAAAAAATACGGACATACAGGCAGATAAAACAGACACACACACAAACATCTTGCCGTTCACTAATGTAAGAACTGCAACCTTGAAACTTCTGAATATGGTTTCTTATGTTTTCGTCTATGAGTGTATCAAATTTGATTAAAATCGGACCGCTCCTTCTATAACCCGATTTTTTCGATTATCGATTTTCGATATTTATCGGGTGTAACTCGACACAAAACCTAACTAAGAACACTCGCAGATGCTTATAGTACAACTGTGTAAATTTTCAAGAAAATCGGTTCAGTCGTTTCGGAGTCTTTAGGTAAAGTGCACACACACACACATACACATACACACACACACACACACACAGACACACACACACAGACAAAGTTCCATTTATATATACGTTTAGATTAAAGTTCTCTGGGAAGCATGGATCCGGAAGGCAGTTCAACAAGTGAAAGAAGAAACTGTTAACATAGAACTTACGGTTACATTTTGCTATCTTAAATTTAAATTGATGAGATTTTAACGCCAGTCTAGTACTACGCTTAAATTCAAAAAGTTTTGTAGCAAAGAGTTCATGCGAACAATTATCATGAAAGTATTTTTAGAAAAGACATAGACAACCTTACAACGGTGGGAAAGTGTCTGAACCCAGCTGCCTGATCAGCGCCAATAATATTGCTGATGCTTCATTCGATCTTCAAATATAGACGAAAGGTAGTCTGATAGATAAATTCTGGTTTGAAACATTGTCCCTCCCGAGACAATGAACCGACTTTATTAGCAGCTGACCTAACAATGGATTCAATATTTTCACTTCATGTCAGCTGAGAATGTGTGCCTGAGAAGACGCAATGAATCACTTTCCTGGGGATTAGCATCAGTCATGCTGATGGAAGACAGAGAAGAGTCTCTCAAATGATTAATGGAGAAAAGTGTGGTTTCAGAGGCGTTAAGATTAACAAGCAATCAATTTTCTCAGTTAACGACAGACTTAAAGTCGTTTTGGGCAGCGCCTGCTCTTTTGACTTTCTCGGGTTGATAAGCCTCACTATCGAAGCGGCAGTAAATTGTATCATCAGTGTAGATACCAAGTTGAGAGGTGATATCATCCGGAAGTTCATTAATGAAGATAGTCATTTTGGACATCTGCGTTAGTACGAAAGGATCGAGATGAGTGGCCGTTCAGGAGGACATTCATTTCACGATTTGATAGGAAAGACTGGGTTAATTAAAAAAAAGTATCTGGAGACACCATAACTTTTCAACTTGTGGAGAGAACCTGAATGCCAGACTTTGTCAAAGTCTTTTTATATCGCCAATGCAACCATCCGGGTTTCATTGTTTCTATCGAGAACATGATAGATACCATTGGGTGTACATACTTTGTGAGGATCTTGATTAGAGATGATAGTAGAAACCATGCGTATCACTCATAAGAAACTCAGTTCTAGGTGGAGTTTAGGTAGGGATACTCCTGACGAGTCAAGAGTAAAGTTTGAAGAGAAACTACGAGCAATGCATTCAGCTTTATCAGCAGGTGATGATAACATTTCAAATTGATTGAAGAGGGGAGGAAAAGAGAGCTTACACTTACTTAATGCCCTATTACAATACCACCACTAATCAGGAGATCCAAAGTTGTTAGAGGCCATGAGGTACTTCATTCTCTCGGCAAAAAGAGACTTTGCTTCTTCGAGGACTATATTAATTGCGAGCAGCATCGAATAGACGCCTGTTGTGACGACAGCCGTCACGCTAGAATAGCCGAAAATAGCGGTTTCTGTGTGCTATAACGGCCGTGCATGCTGGTGTGAACCATGGAAAGGGTTGAGGTTTCACCTAGTATTTACGAGAAGGGATGAAAGTGTCCATGTCGGCTTAGACCCAAGAAGAAACCTCAGTCTTGTGTATCGGAGGATCCTGTTTAATAGATGATTGGAACAAAATATCAGTAGCTACCATAGAGTGGACAGTTACCAAGAGGGTAATATTGTGGAGATCGACAAGATCGAGGAGTAGAGGTAAGAAATAAATCTTGGCTGAGCAGTGATATTTCAGTCGTCTTGACTTCGAAGTTTCACTCATCAGGGTCATTTCGTTAAAAAATACAATTCCGACAGCAAAAATCTGCTACGTTTTTACTTTTTCTTCTTTTCTTCCTACTTTTTCTCCTGCCTTTACTTCTGTTTTTTTTTTACAAACATACAAACAAATAAATTCATCTTATCACTAGCAGTATAGCCCGGCGTTGAAAGCATTAAAATTAATCCATGGATCTGGACTCTTTGGACGTTGGCACGAAAGACTAAAAAGCAATAGTTGTTTGCAGTTAAAGCGAAACCGTAGACTGAAAGAAAAATGAATGGATGTAAGTCAAATTTTGATTTCCTGTGTCAAATAATTTTTCTGTCCCAAAATGAATGTTGAAGGCTAAATAAGTCCTCTGAGTAAATGGTATAATGGCTGAGACTAAAAACTACAATTATACCTACTTAGAGCCAAACCCGAAGCAAAAACCAAAATAAAAAGGCTGAAAACCTCATTTTGATCAGACCCGATAGGATGTCGGGGTATATTTCCAATATCGGAGTCAAATAAGACACCCAAGGATAAACTAACCTAAGTAAGTCAATGAAAACTTATCGAACCCATCGAGAGTAAAATTGGAGAAAGTGAGCCATACTGATGGCTGAATATCGGTTTTTGATCAGATTCGATAGAATATCGGGGATATCGATTTCCGATATAGGATAAAATGAGTCGTCTGAGAAGATCTACTAATGTCTATGTCTAAAAACTATAATTTTACCAAGTTAGAGCAGATTCTGCAGCAAGAACCACGATAAAAGGGCTGAAATCCTGATCTTGATCAGACCTGATTGGATATCGAGGTATCGATTTCTGATATCGGGTGGGTGGGTGTAGTTGACCCGAAAAAAATAAGTAGCCCATGACTGGCCAGAAGCCTAATGAATATTTGAGTGATGATTGGTGAGAATCGGATACAAATTATCTATTTGTATAAAGGACACACACACACACACACACACACACAAACATTTTGCCTTTTATATATATAATTTTTTTTTTATAATCATATCGCCCCAAGCAAGGTATTTTACTGCTACTGTTTTGCAGAGGGTTACATATGAGGAAAAGTATGAGAAAGTGTGACAGGTTATAGGGGGTGTCAGGAAGTGGGTAAGAGAAGGATGAGAATACTGATGAGAGTGGAGTGGATGGAGAAAGGAGCATGAGAGAGAGGATGCAAGTTAGTGAGATAGGAGATGACTATTGACTTTACATTCAAATTCTTGGAGATTATAGCTGTTTGGAAAAACTATTAAATGAAAGGGAATTCCACAGTCGGGAAATGCGATTTCTATAAAAAAAAAAAGTATATTTTATAATTTCATAGTGTTTTGACCCTAGTTTGGGGGTTAACTATTTACCCATAGCTGGGACCCTAAAAGGTGCTACCACTTTGGGTCAGGGTGGACCTGGGAACAACTGCACTTAAGAGGTGGTTCCATGCTCGTCACAACCTCCCAATCTGCCGGATCCAGTTTACCGTTATGCCCAGGACCAGAGAGAAAAAACTAACCAAACGTACTCTTTTGTCCCAAATACAAGTACCGTCTGGAATAGTCAGTTCCCGGTGAGAATCTTTCAACTTTTAAACATACTGGTGCCGGTAAACAAGAAGGAAACAAAAGGGGAGATAAAATATTTAAAAAGTGTAAGAAGGGAGAAAGAATGATAAAGAATGTATAGATTATGAAAGAAGAAATATCTGAGGTGATACAACTTAAAAAAAAATAAACACAGAAAAAAGCCAAATATTATCTTTAATACGAGTGCCGTCTAGAATGGTGTGTTCCCGGTGGGAATTTTTCAACTTAGAAAGAGTAATGTTTATTTGAACTGGTTCACTTATTTTATCTAAACTTATTTATAAATGGAAACTTTGTCTGTGCGTGCGCGCGTGTGTGTGTGTGTGTGTGTGTGTGTGTGTGTGTGTGTGTGTGTGTGTGTCCGTTACCTATAGACTCCGAAACGGTTGAACCGATTTTCTTGAAAATTTACACGGTTGTACTATAAGCGTCTGCGAGTGTTCTTAGCTAGGTTTTGTGTCGAGGTACCCCCGATAAATATCGAAAATCGATAATCGAAAAAATCGGGTGATAAAAGGAGTGGTCCGATTTTAATCGAATTTGATACACTCATAGACAAAGGCATAAGAAACGATATTCAAGGTTGCAGTTCTTACAATAGTGCAGAAAATCGATAATATATATATATATATATATATATATATATATATATATATATATATATCGATACCAGGAAATCAAAATTTGACTTACATCCATTCATCTTTCTTTCAGTCTACGGTTTCGCTTTAACTGGAAACAACTATTGCTTTTTAGTCTTTCGTGCCAACGTCCAAAGAGTCTGAGCTCCAGGGCCATGGATTAGTTTTAAAGCTTTCATTACACCCGAGCAACGCCGGGCTATACTGCTAGTCATAAAATAAAAACGTGGAACATAATGATAATGTAAGGAATAAAATTACTCGACGTAACTCTTCCAATATTTTCTGCGGTTAAATATAATAATTATTTTAATAAAAGAAAAACACGGTATTTGACAACGTTAAACAATATTTCAACAGAATGACCGTCTTTTTCAAGTTATATAATTAAACAATTTTTCATATGTCTTTTGTGCAAACGTTGCTTGTTTAGTAATGAAAACGCGGGTGTTCCGGAAATGAACGCGTATGAACTTTGCTAAAGTTACTTTGGCTAGTTTGTATTACCATTGACAACACGTACTCTTCTCTTTAATCCAATAGTGTCCACGTATTTAAGGGGATAGGAACATACAATTACTATAGGTAGGTAGGTAGGTAGGTAGGTAGGTAGGTATACAACATGCAGAAAGGTTGGTGGATTGTGAATATTTTTTTTTTCAGAATATGTACCTTACGATGTTTGTCGTAATTAGGCATTTTTAATAAAATGTTTTTCTCGCCTCCGCTGATGTCTCATTATTGTGTCTGATCTCTGTCCATTGTATCTTTTATTTCTATTTGCGTTGTCTAATCGATATAAATCAAATCATGTTTGGTACATTAGGCGGCATATTTTAAATGGGAATCAGTACAATTGTTATTGAAATTGTTATCGACATTTTCGGCAAAGACATAAGAATAATCAAGAATCTCTACTGGCAGCAAACGGCCTGCATACGGACAGGTAACGACCTCAGTAGATACACAAAAATAGAAAAAGGCGTAAGACAAGGATGTGTCTTTTCACTGGATTTGTTCAACCTATACAGCGAGAATATTTTGAGGACCCTAGATGACACACCAGGATTTGTTATTGGAGGCCACAACCTGAACAACATAAGATACGCGGACGATACAGTACTGATTGCGAGTACGGAAAGGAAACTGCAAGATCTCATACAGAAAGTAGCAGTGGAGAGTGACAAGAAGGGACTACAAATAAACTTTAAGAAAACTGAGTGCATGGTCATTAGCAAAAGATACAGCCCAAAATGCCAAATACAGGTGGGGGATAACAGAATCAAACAAGTCCAAGAATTTAAGTACCTAGGAAGTGTTCTAACAGGAGATGGGAAGTGCGACACGGAGATCCGAAGGCGAATTGGCATGGCAAAGGACGCGTTCCAGAAGATGAGCAAAATACTAACACACAGGAAGATCTCAATAGAAACGAAGAAAAGAGTGCTAGACTGCTACGTGATGTCAGTTCTTCAATACGGCTGTGAATGCTGGACAATATCATCGAAAATGAGGACAAAACTGGAAGCGGCCGAAATGTGGTTCTACAGAAGGATGCTACGGATATCGTGGACTGAGCATACAAGCAACGACGAAGTGTTAGAAAGAATGGCAACAAAAAGGAAATTAATGCTGAGCATCAGGAAGAGACAACTGAAGTTCCTGGGACATGCAATGAGGAAGGAGAGCCTGGAGAACCTGATACTGACTGGACAGATAGAAGGAAGGAGAGACAGAGGAAGGCAGCGGATAACATATTTGCAGGGTCTGATCAGGTGGATGACGGAACGGGGGTTGCCAGGAGCAATAGGAGCAAACATACTAAGAGCCACAAGGGATAGGGAGACGTGGAGATCCATGATCGCCTACGTCCTGAAGGGACAGGGCATATAGAAGAAGAAGATGTTTCTATTTGAATTTGTGATAGAATTATTGAGCAGAATGGTAGGAGAGAACCACAAAATCTAAACTTATTTATAAATGGAACTTTGTCTCTCTGTGTGTGTGTGTGTGTGTGTGGGACAATGTTGCCAGAAAATATAGTTCTTTATATTTTAGGACAACGTAAAACAATTATGAGGTCTAAATAGAAAGTATGAAACAGAAACAGTAAAGTTAAAATAAGTAAGTAAAAATATGACTAGTAAACTGTTTTTAAGGCAACCTTTTCTAGAATATGATGGATGTGCGTTGTGGTACATTGGATATCGGCTCGGAATGAGAAGTCGGGGAGCCGAGTTCGAATTCCAGCCGAATTCATTGCATTCACTTACGCGCAAATACCCTTGGGAAAGGTATTAATCCATCTCTTCATTCCAGTTATGGGTTAAATAACAGGACAGACTGGGTTCTATAGCCTTGGTCGGCAACCAGTCTACCGCAGAAAGCAATGGCAACCTACTGCGGGATAATCTTCTGCCCAGTCAGTCATGTTTCGAAAGAGACATGATCGCCCAAGCATGTATTGCGTATGACGCTTAACTGACTGACTTTCTAGAATATAGGAGTTGGGCCTGTGCGTAAGAAATACAAACCCCCTTAACAGCTTTTTGGATTGAGACCTTCTAAGAGGTCAGATGTAAATTTGTTATCTCCAGTAGTAGCACATTCGTTTTCAGTACTGTTAGGGAGTAACCCAATTGCCATAGACCACACGAGGTGCCAACGAGGTATTCAACATTTTTTCCATTCATTTTCCAGCAAACCCTAGACAAATTTTATAGTTAAGGGAATTTAATTCTTCTAAAGTTTTATTGTTTTATTGCCTTTTTGACCCTTCCTTAATTTGTAAAAATGTATTGTTTTGGCGACGCAAACGATTCCTGCTGATTTAAACCCTTGTTATGAGTTCCCTTGTTTTTGGTAGAACTACTTATGTAAATTTCATTGTTTATTTTCTTATTTTTTCAAATTTTGTAATTATCTATCCTTGTGTACATTCTTCCTCCATGTGATCATGTTATTTGTTTGTCTTAAGTGCAGTTTTCACAGCTGCACATGAACTGTAAAGGAAATAAAACCTTTTACAATATATACCCGCACTTGTCAGTTCTCTCACGCACGTTTCATGTGGCAATAGCAATTACAGTTACATAGGAGGAAAGTTATGAGAAAGAGTGACAGGTTATAGGGGGTGTTAAGAAGTGGGTAAGAGTACGATGATAATACTGATGAGAGTGGAATGAACAGATAAGGGAGCATGAGAGAGAGGATTCAGGTTAGTGAGATAGGAGATGACTATTGACTTTACATTTAAATTCTTGGAGATTGTAGCTGTTGAGGAAGCAAGTAAACGGAAAGAAATTCTACAGGCAGGAAGTGCGAGGAAAGAAGCTGATGAACATTTTATTGGTTTCACAGTAAAAGGGTGGGACCTAGCTAGCTGCTAATCTTGTGGCTCAAATAAATTCATATATAGGGGGCACCAGAGAGCAAATGTATTGTGGAAAACTATATGATATTATTTCTGACCTTTGATTTCTGGTTGGAACCCGGGAGGAAGTGAATTACTATCAGAAATTCAAGGAAATGATAATCAATAATGATAAATATGTCCTGCCAAATAAACACCAATGCTAGAAAACTGAAGAAAGTAATTGAATCCTGCCGGCACTTGTATTTGGCACACGAGATTATTTATCTTGCAGAGTTTGCATTGTCAAGTTTTAAGTTTTTCTATTTGTAGAAACGGGCGGAAGAAAAAGATATTGACTGAATGCGCCTTTCTCTGCGCAAAGGGCGTAACGATAGCAGTCCGGGTTTTGAGCCGTGATTTTAATGATAACCTTGAAGAATGGTAAGTTAGAAAAATTTATTCTTTGCTAAGAATGAAAAGTAAAAAAAAAAAAGACAGATAAATGATCTCCAGTTATTGGGTACTGTTTGCTTTGCATTTTTTTCTCATTTTTTAAAAAATCCTTTATTGCTAGGGTCACGCATTTTTGATGATGAAAAAATGGGAGAAAAACTTTTTTTTCCCCACATTTTGAGAATCAATATTTTTTTCAATTACGCGTACATTTTACATTTTATTTTTTGAAACAATTTTTTTTAATCACTGTCAGTTTTCGTTTAATGCTTTTCAATCTGTATTTTGTATTGCAAAACCTTGGATGTGCGTTGTCGTGCCGTGTATTTCGGCTCGAAACGAGAAATCGGGAACCCGAGTTCGATTTCTACTAGTCTACCAATGTTGAAAAACTTAATCAGAATTTTTTTTTTACATTAGAGAAAGAAAAGAAACAACAGAACCGGGTTAATATATATGAATCAATTAATTCTTAATCTTCCTTAAACAATTTTTTTTTTCAGATAAGTCAATGCGAGGATTTCAACTGGAATTTGAAATCGGGTGAACCGAGTTCGAATTCCAGTTGAATTCCTTTCATTCACCTAAGCGCAAATACCATTGGAAAAGGTATTAATCCATCTCTTTCCTCCAGATATGGGTTAAATAACAAGATTGGGTTCTATAGCCTTGGCTTGCAACCAGTCTACCGCAAAAAGTAATGACAACCTAGTGTGGGAAAATCTTTTGCCCACTCAGTCATGTCTTTTTCAAGAAATGATCGCCCAAACCTGTATTACGTATGGCACTTGACTGACTGGATGTAATAGTTGGAATCATGATTAAGGCTTCTACTGGGCATAAAGTGGGGGACTGGTTTTCTATTGTTATGGAGTAATAAACTGATCCCTCACTAGTTAATACGTAATAATGTAATGCATCTCTTCTCTCTCTAGGTATAAGTCAAATAATAGGACAGATTGGGTTCTATAGCCTTGGCTGGCAGCCGGTCTACCACAGAAAGCAATGGCAACCTACTGCAGTATAAGCTTCTGCCCAGTCAGTCATGTCTCTTTCGGGACATGATCGCCCAAAGAGTGTATCACGTATGACACTTAGCTGATAAGGAGGTATGGAGTATAATTGGGACCCTTCCTGCACATATCTTTGATAGCTTTTTCAATTGAGGAGACACTATTTGGGCCGTTCTAATACCTGGGAAATAGTCCTTGGCTTCTTCAAAATGGTTCCATACATTCAGGTTTCTTCTTGCATTTCTGATTAGGGTTATTACCTCAGAAACATTGGGAAAATTTCTGGGGGTCAACGGAAGTACATTTAAATAACAAACTCAGAGTATTTCTCTTTGAGGACAGTCTCTTCTCGAGCGCCTGCTTGTATGTAACAGATTTTTTCACCCTTGGGGAATTGTTTTTTTTCTTTTTTTTTTTTTTGATGTGTTGAGAGATGGAGGTGGCTGGGCTCTAGAAGGGGAAGAAGGGAGGATTCTTGCCTTACCTTTTTGTCCAGATCCTTCTGTTCTCGCTGGCGAAGTAGGGAAAGATTGTCTTGGTTTTTTCCATGCCCTTCTCCGCTCTATTTCGACGAAATTTTTTTCAAATTTTCTCCTTTTTCATCTTTTCTCCCCTTTCTTTTCCAATGAAAAAGACCTAGGTGAAGGCTTTTCCTCCACCTCCATGAATAGATCTAGTTGCGACAACTCTTCTCGTTCCTCAGGCTGCTGCTCCTACTGTTACTGTTCGAGCTACCCTTGCTACAGTTGCAGTAGCTGCTTCTGCTTTTTCTGCAGCTCACGTTGATATTCCTTCTGTTCTTGTCACTTAACTGACCGCTACTCAACCTGCTGCTACTCCTGCTGCTGTATTTGATGTTGTACTCGCATCCTCTGCTGGTGCCGCTTCCTAGGGGATGCAGCCCTCTTAGAAGAGATATCCTTAGTTCTCATCTTAACCACGGCTGTCCATTTACTGGGGGCCGGGCTAGTCTTCTCTGATCTCATCGCTTGGTATCGGCGCCGGATTCTTACTAGGGCATGACTTCGCCAAGTGCTCTGCGGCGCCACAGGACCACCAGTGAGCTCACCAGCCCTCAACCACAATATAGATAGACCGACCTTACATTTGGGATGTTCAATAATCCCTCACGCGTCAGGGTCACCGGTAGCAAATCCTGACTTGTTCAGTACTGATGAAAAATCCCACACCTTCCCTTTCGTAAAGAAGGCTCCTAGATTTTCTTCTTCTTCTTCTTCTATGTGCCCTGTCCCTTCAGGACGTAGGCGATCATGGCTTTCCATGTCTCCCTATCCCTGGTGGCTCTTAGTGCGCCTTTTCCTGTTACACCATTCAACCCTCGTTCCATCATCCACCTGATTAGGTCCTTCAAATATGTTATCCATTGTTTTCCCCTGTCTCTTTTTCCCTCTATCTGGCCTGTTAGTGTCAGATTCTTCAAGCACTCCTTCCTCATTGCATGTCCCAGGAACTTCAGCTGTCTCTTCATGATGCTCAGTATTAATTTCCTTTTTATTTCCATCATTTCTAAGACCTCCTCATTGCTCACATGCTCGATCCATGATATTCGCATCATCCTTCTGTAGAACCACATTTCAATGGTCTTTCGCAATATCCAAAGGCACGTCTGACTGTTTGGGTCATTAGAATGCTTCCGGCCAATCGCTTGGTCTCCTCTTCAGTCGCGAGCAAGATGTCCCACACTAGATGACTCATTTTTGTCAGCACTTTTGGTGCTCTTTGGAGGCTTTTACAGCCTCCTATAAGGTCTCACTGCTAACACCAAACAGCTTTCGAGTTTTAACATCAGTTGTTAACAGGGAGATGTTCCGGGTGTTTATTTTCTCCTAAGCTGATTGTATAGTCAGCATCTCATTGCCCGAGATGCATTGCTGGTATTTTTTGCATAATATAGATCATCTTTTTTTTTCTTTCTTGTGCCTGTTTGAAACCCATTCAGAGGTTGACGATAACGGAGCTTTTGTGTCTGAGGAAGCTCATGAAGAAGTTACTATCTCAGCTCACGATACATAGAGTTTCAAAAAGAAGTTATTGCAAAACAATGACAAATCAGATCAACATACAACAATGCTGCACAGAGCAAACATAAAATAAAAAACAAAAAACTTCGTTACATACATTACGCACGCAATATCGCAAAGGTGCAATTCGAACAAGCACAAAATCAATCTGGGAGGAATGGCTATATCATACGCAGCCTGAGTCGTCTTTCAACTCTGAAGATTAACGCTAACATGATTTCTTAGACTACTTGAAGTTCTTTTATTATATCGTCTAGACTAGAGTTTATTAGTGCCATCGGAGTTGGGTTATTTATTCCACAGTAACTATATAACAAATAAATTAATCCCAAACTAAATTAAAATACCAATTAGGATTTTAAAAAATATTAAAGAACATCATTTATTGACTTTTATTTATTAGACATTGAATTGTGTCGCTTGGTGTCCTCCATAGCATGCTTGACTTTTCAGCTAACCAGATGAATATTTATATGAGGTAATTATTTACATTGTTCAGACGGTTGTCCTTGTCTTTATTGCTATATTCCCAATGTATTGTATGATTGATCCAAAAATAACATGACACAGAGATTTGTGAGTTTAATCTCTGACCACAGTAGATGAAATAAGAAGTTGATGAATTGAGATATCAAAAGGAATAAACAAAAAATGAGACATCTAAAGACATGGCACTTAGAATTAGAACAATCTGTTTCCGTGGACTAAATAAGAGGTTTGGTTCGAAACTCTAACAAATATCACCTGAAGACCCTGTTGGACTTTTTTGGATACCTATATACTGGGCAGACAGCCATGGGCTAACCCATTTTATAATTCATCAATAGAAGGCTTAACTAATCAGGAAGCTCAAAATATTCAATGCGACGTGTATAAAAGGCGGCCATATTTTTCTGAGTATTGGAGATCTAGTCCGGTTCAGGAGAGTGTCTGATGCGGGAGTGTTGATCTTTACGTGCTGCGAGGATACTCTATACCCATAAACTATGACGGACATGGTCAACAGATGGCAAAAGGATACTCTATATCCATGAACGTTACCAACATTACCAACAGACCGGAGCATATAACGGCCACAACCGGTATATTGAATATTGCATATTATGATGAGGATAACAGTGTAAATACTGTAAAGTCTATATCGGGCATTAACAACATATGCCTCTGGAAACTACTCAGTGTTTCTGCGAGTCGTTTTCAAAATAGTAACTGTTTAGTGTTTGTCAGAATACATTCGGTGACTGATCGCGTAAATAAAATTCAGTTTTTCAGAAGTATGACCTTTTTCAGCCAATATCTATTTTTGGTTAAGACGATACTTCCTTTGGAAATCGTTACTGCATTTGCGTTATTTTAGAAATGTGGTCATACAGGAGGTTGCTGAGGATACCATGGCCTGAACATGTGAGCAAGGACGTGATTTTAGAGAAAAAGGAAACACAAAAGAAACTTACACTTAACAAACAGGAAGAGGCAGTTGAAATTTATGGGGCACGTAATGAGGAAAGAGGGCTTTGAAAATTTTATACTTAAGGACAGATTGAGGGACAGCGGAAAGCATAGCGTAACATAATTGATAAGCTTGAGTAAATGAATGGTAAAAAAGGGTTTGGGAGAAAGGTCAAAATTTATTATGAGTTACAAGGAATAGGAAGATGTGGTGGGGAGGATAGACGCCATCGTCCTGAAGGGACAGAGCAAATGAAAGAAAAAGAATTAGATCGTTCGGCAGACGGTTAATTTTGTGTGAGCGGTGGGACCCTTCACCCACAATTCTTTAAAGTTTCGCAGGCTTACTATATCTAAACTTATTTATAAATAGAACTCTGTGTGTGTGTGTGTGTGTGTGTGTGTGTGTGTGTGTGTGTGTGTGTGTGTGCGTGTGTGTGTGTGTGTGTGTGTATCCGTTACATATAGACTCCGAAATGGCTCAACCGATTTTCTTGAAAATTTACACAGTTGTACTCTAAGCGTCTGCGAGTATTCTTAGCTAGGTTTTGTATCGAGGTATCCCCGATAAATATCGAAAATCGATAATCGAAAAAATCGGCTTATAGAACGAGTGGTCCGATTTTAATCAAATTTGATACACTCATAGACAAAGACATAAGAAACGATATTCAGAAATTTCAAGGTTGCAGTTCTTACAATAGTGCAGAAAATCGATAATATATATATATATATATATATATATATATATATATATATAAAGCAAGATGTTTGTGTGTGTGTGTGTGTGTGTGTGTGTGTGTGTGTGTCTCTTTATCTGTCTGTATGTCCTTTATACAAATCCACAATTTTTATCCGATTCACACCAAACTTCACACAAATATTCTTTAGGCTGAGTCTGAGTTTCAGGACCATGAATTAATTTTAAAGCTTTCATTACACCCGAGCAACGCCGGGCTATACTGCTAGTAGCATATTAAAGAAAAGAAAAAAATCGTTAGAAACAAAATAATATTGTATCGTGGAATGAAGAGACACACAGAGGAATGTAACTAAACTACTTTATTAACAGAGTGCTACAACCAAGATGTATATACAATATTTACAGTCTCTCGCAGTAGTAAGTGTTACTTCTCGAAGTCCATGATAATGACAAACCTCCGTGCTAAGCGTACATTGTCTTTTATACATCCGGGCGACCGGATGTCACATGGTACGAGTCACGACACAACAAATAAATACTGAACTGTTACATAATATCAGTCCTCTTATATATATCAGTGAATACAAAACAATCTTTTCGCAAAGGAAGAAAATACTTGAAGCAACAGAAACGTGGTTCTACTGAAGGATGATGAGAATACAACGGATCGAACATGTGAGCAACGATGGAATTTTCGAGAAAATGGAAACAAAAAGGACGGTTTGACTTAACATTAGAAAGAAAGAGTTGAAAATTCTTGGGCACATAATGAAAAAAGGGGGTTTGGAAAATCTGATACTCACAGGTCAGATTGAAGGTAAGAGGAAAACAACGCATAACCTTATTTAGGAACAATTCATTATAAGCAAAGAAAAGAGCACTTAACTCTTACGTAATACCAGTCCTCCGATATTCATTAGATATGCAAATGACGCAGTGTTGATAGAAAGGAAAAGACAAGAACTCCTACAGAAAGAAGTAAAGGAAAACAAGGAGTTTGCAAAAAAAAAAAAAAAGCCAATATGCGAATTATTAGGTTGTCCCAAAAGTTCGTAAACACTTGCAAAAAATTGAAATTTTACTCGCCAAATAATCTGAGGTTACCAGAAAACACATTCAAAAAATTGAAATATTATTCGCAAAAACAACAAAAAATATTGCTTAAAATAAAGACCATCATTTTCCAAGACTTTCTGCCATCGATCTGCAAGCTTTCGGATCTGGTCAAAGTACCATTCAGCCGGCTTCGAATCAAAGAATTCTTGACACGCTTCCTCGACTTCATCAAACGAGTCGAATCTGTGGCTCTTCAGAAAGTGATACATTGAGCGGAAAAGGCCGTAATCTGATGGAGCACAGTCAGGACTGTAGGCTGGATGTGGTAGAACCTCAACGCCGTTCAGCTCTTCAAACATGTCTTTGGTCTCCGTGGCGGTGTGTGGATTGGCATTGTCCTGCTGCATCAAAGCGCGCTTTAGGTTGATCAGAGCCGGGTACTTTTGCTTCAACTTTTCGTAGACCCGCTCAAGTTGCTGACAGTAAAGTTCGGCACTGATGGCACGACCATTCGGAAACAATTCAAAATGTACGATTCCTTCAAAGCTCCACCAAACGCACAACATGACTTTCTTGCCGAATCGATCTTGTTTTGGAACCGACGGTGTCTCTTGCCCTTTCTGAACCCATCGCTTGTCTCGATTGTGCTGGACCAGATAGACCCATTTCGCAATTGTTCACGAACTTTTGGGACAACATAATATTAAGTAGAGATACAACAGTCCAATACAAGAGCAAGTACGAAAAATTAAAAACTTATAATTTATAAAAATTTATAAAACTGGCTTTATTTTGGAGCTTACGAGCGAATGTATGAATAAAAAATCATAAAACCTGTATAAATGAAACACACATATGAAAAAAAAAAAAACACTAAAAATTCCAAAACAGAAGTTAATGAAACTTTTTATTTATTGAAAAAAACATTTTTACCTTATACTTCTCAATGGAACTTTTGTGGTTGTTTTTGAGCAATCAGCTCATGAATCCTTGGTTCGGTAGCGGCCAGTGCACACCTCATATCATCTTCTATATTTCTCTTATGAAAAGTTATGCCCCTTTGTCCACAAGGCACTACACTAAAACAAGTGCTGTGAAAATTTGCTCAACTGCACCGACAATGAAAGAGATCACTCATAAGGCTTTTATACTTCTCTTTTCTCCTTCATGATACATTTTGTGGTGTGTAGCAGCAATGGTGTGACGCATGAAATTATAGAATATCATATGAAGTGTACGCAACAGCAAACAGCACTACCTCATTCAGCACAACAGTATGTGTTGTCATGGAAGCAAATCACACATGAGTATTGACCATATAAATAAAGCCTGCGATTAAAACATAAGCATTACTTCATTTGACACAACTGTATATGATATTTCATTCATCTTATTGATGACGTTGAGATTTGCACTGCCAATGGGAAAAAGCATCTTCCAAGTAGAAGAAAGCAAGTTTGAAATTAGGGATAAAATTATAGAGTGTGTGCCGCACATCTAACACATTATGAGCATACGCTGGTACAAATTAGAATCTTTTGGACCCCTTGAAATCCTTTCATGGACCCCTGGTTGGGAACCTAGACCATAAAAGAATCAAAGCTAAAACAGTAAAAATGAATACTAAATGTCTTGCTGTTGCATTATCATGTTCTGTATGCATTGTATTCGGTTAGAAAAATATCCAGACAGCAAAAAGTCACCGCTGATCTATATGACTACGTCTCTCGTTCACATCTACACGCACACATGAACCGACCCCACTTCCGTACGAGAATAGTACACGTGAACTGGCCATCAATCGTGTTGCTACGTGATCAGTCGTTCAGGTCATATGTGCATACGGACAAATAATTCCGAAAAACAAAGATATTATCTTTGAAGGCTCCAGAAAATGTCAATAGGTTGAACATTTGATCTAATACATCACATACGGTGATTGGAAGAGATTTGGAGTTGATGGCTACGTCACTAACTCTTCTCTACGAGAAGCAAACGAAATCCTATAATTAATCGAAAACTTTATCAATCCGTTTGTCTGTTACGTTCTTTGCAAAATTTAGATATTTTTTGTTGCAAGAGAATATTAGAAAGTATGGGTATCTATTTTAAAAAATCATTTTTCTATAAAGCAAAAGGATAAAGTTACAAGTTATGGCGTCTCCGTTCCAATTTTTAAACTGATTCAGTCTTATCAACTCGTGAAATGAAGGTTGTCTTAAACGGCCACTCTTCTAGATCCTTCAGTATTAATGCAGGTATACCCAGGTCTCTATCCGTGGTCTTACTTTGTTTTTAATTTTCATTAATGACCTTTCTGACGATGTCAGTTCTCAACTTGGTATCTATGCTGATGACAAATCCATTTACTCTTGTTTTAATAAGTCAAATCAGTTTGATAAATTGAAATTGGCAGCTAATCTCACAAAAAACCTACAACCTGTTGTTAACTGAGGCAAAGAACGGCTTGTTAATTCTAACATTTCTAAAACTGCTACTTGTTAATCCTCTGGGAGATTCTTCTCTGTCTTCCATCAGCATGGCTGATGTTAATCCCCAAAAGGGTAACTCGTGGCACCTTTTCGGGTTAAAATTCTCTGCTGAAAGGAAATGAAAAGACTAGGTCAGCTGCTAAGACAGTTAGTTCACTGTGTCGTGATAGACAATTTTTTTCTCCGGATGAAATCTTCGTTATGCTACCTAAATTTTATTAATTTAAGCGCAGTACTAGACTAGAGATGTGCGTTGTGGTGCAGTGGATATTGGCTCGGAACGAGAAATCGGGGAGCCGAGTTCAAATTCCAGTTGAATTCAGTGCATTCACTTACGCGCGAATACCCTTGGGAAAGGTATTAATCCGTCTCTTCCTTCCAGTTATGGGTTAAATAACAGGACAGATTGGGTTCTATAGCCTTGGCTGGCAACCAATCTAGCGCAGAAAGCAATGGCAACCTACTGCGGGATAATCTTCTGCCCAGTCAGTCATTACTCTTTCGAGACATGATCGCCCAAGCGTGTATCACGTATAGCACTTAACTGACTAGATTGGCAACAAGGTCTCATCAATTTACAGTTAGAAAAATATCCAGATAGCAAAAAGTCACCTCTGATCTATGTGACTACGTATCTCGTTCACATCTACACGCACACATGAACTGACCCCACTTCAGTACGAGCATAGTACACGTGAACTGGCCATCAATCGTGTTGCTACCTGATCAGTCGTTCAGGTCATATGAATTGGCTAAATGTAACCGTAAGTTTTATGCCAACAGTTTTTTCGTTTGTGAAATTCTTTTCCAGTTCCATGCTTTCCGGTCGTCGTTGATCTTCAGAAGTTGAAATGCAATGCCAATCGTGATCTACTGTCTCTTGATTACTCTTCTATTGTTGCACCTTCATAAGGTTTTCTGTTTTCCAACTCTTCTCACCCATTAACACGTTGTGTCTTTGTGGCTTTACTGCCTTGCTTGGGGTGAATTCGATTAAAAAAGAAGCAAAGCGATGAAGCCGCTAAGACTCAAGGAGTTACGAAAATGAAGGAAACTGAGAAACAATTACTGAGTATAAAAGCCAAGAAGAACATGAGTCAAGGAGACGGTAGACATTGCATTTCAATTTTTGAATATTGTAATATATGTAATTGAGTACATATATATTGTAGTATATATAACTGAGTATATATATATATATATATATATATATATATAGCCGTTGAGATTTCGACCAGCGGTCTAGAGCGAGGGAAAATTTACTCGCTCTAAAATCATTTTACTCGACCGACTCCATTTTCTAAATAGTTGCTTACGTAAGCATATCCTGAATCGCTGACGAAAAACAAAAATTTTAAATTTTAATTAAATTTTCGAACGTGTTAGAAAGGATTATTTTTTTTTTTAAATAATAACAACAGAATTTGATCTTTCCTCTTAATAATAGCATAAACATTTTGATAAAACTTTGTTTTGATCAAGTTAAATATTAAATTCACTGTCATAGGCCTTTTAACATCAGGATATGCTGTTTTGGGTTTTTTTTTTTCTGGCAATTGAGTGGAGGTACCTAAATTCGTAGGTTCTTTCTTCTGTGCCACTACAACCTTCATAGATGAAAAAAAAAAATAACAAATCTGATTTCCTCAACGATTTTCTATAAAAAAAAAATACTTGTTTTGTGCGTGATTGAAAGAAGTATGCGTATTTTCTTTTCTTTCTTTCAAATATTTGTTTTTACTTTTCGTAAGCGGGGAGGAAATATAGGATAATATTTTTCCAAATGAGTTTCTACAAATCTGTGAGCAATCTTGGCAATAGAGGCATTTTGGATCCACTCTGGAAGCGTTAATTAAACGAATGTTTACACTGACAGGGACGACAAAAGCCAAGAGTTCAATAATGGCATTGTAGGTCATTCTAAGTAACTTGTGAATCTTCAGTGGCATACTTTTGGGTTGTAAAAGGAATCAGATTCCCTTTTATTTTTAATCGACCGCGAGCGAGTAAAGCAATAAACTTTAATCATCCAGTTAAGTTTTTAATTGACTGAGTCGATTGGGCGAGTGAAATATATATATATATATATATATATATATGTGTGTGTGTGTGTGTGTGTGTGTGTGTGTGTGTGTGTGTGTGTGTGTTCTAAAACATAATTTATAATTTATAATAAATATTTACAGCTCTATACATTATATATCGAGCACTGTTTTAAATTAATGTTTGGAACGGTGAAAAAAATCTTCGTTCTGTACTCACTCGGATATATATATATATATATATATATATATATATATATATATATATATATATAAGTAGGTTTCATTAAAAATGGCAGACAAGGTGTGATGGTTAAGTTTGTTATGTAATTTTTAATGTGATCTTCTGATTTTTCTTTTGAAAACATATGTTATGAAAAATTGTCCAAATGTTTTGTTTGCCCAAGCGCTATCGGCTATATTTTTAGTCATTTTCGAGGATGAATATCGTTTTACGTGTAATAGAAAGTAAGAGGTGTTATGTATAATGTGGAGTAGCGGTATGTGTTATGAACAGAATACGGTAAGCATGTTGTTAGGATGTTTGTAGTTGACGTTATTGTGTGTTGGATTTTTCGTTTTTACTAATAAGGCCTCCGTTATTTTTTAACCTTATTTTGCATATGGATGATGCTATGATATTTGGGTTGTCGACAAGTACGTTCCTGATAGGATTTGGTAGGTCTTCGTGTGTGTTTAAATTAAAATGAATTGAGCTTCTTTGAGAGAGATGTGTGGTGATACCGAACAGCGAGGAATCGGATGTTTGCCCTCAGAGATTCAGAAAGCAAATGACCAAAACAAGGGCTTTGCGCATCTGGCTCCAGGCAGAAATTCCGGAGGTAAACCAAAAATAAATATAAAATTCCTTTTACGGACCTATAGCGGAACTCTGGATCCTGATTGGTCATGAAATTGCAAAATTCAAAAATACGTCAGAGAAACGGTTTTTCCATACCTAAAGAAAAAAAGCGTTCTGAGCCACACCACGTGACTATTCAATATTTAAGGATGGTCACTAACCGGTCACGCGCAGTCAGAGGAGGCAAGTTGCTGACACACATCAAAGATGTAACTCTCAACTTCAAGTGACCCGAGCATTGTCCCCCCTCTCTCTCTCTCTCTCTCTCTCTCTCTCTCTCTCTCTCTCTCTCTCTCAACAATTACTGCTACAAACATTTTGTATGAACACTTAATTCTTCAATCTCAGCATTGAATACGAACTCTACCCTTAACTTCTTAATAATGTTTCTAATTGTACATTAATATCTACAACTCATGTTATTCTTTTCTCTTAATAAATTTCTATTTTAACATTCAAAGTGTATATTTTATTATTCCACTCTTCTGCACTAATTCCACACACATTCCAACCTGCCGACAGCCAACCTTCTGATGATTATAACTCAACATAAAACGTGTAAGATGCAGGGAGTTCTGTTAGTCAGACACAAGGCCGAACAAAAGAAACATTAACCAGCTCCCTACACTTCACTGGTGACACCCAACGTACAAAGAACACCTAAGCCCACACTTCAGTGGTGACCCTCGAGGTTTGGGGGGAGCATGCAACACCCACCCCTACACTTCAGATGAAGCGTTAGTCTTCGAGTAGTGGTATAGCCGATATAATTACTTACGAAATTACGATCAAGAACGCAGTTATTCAAAGGACACTTGAATAAATAATGTTGGTTCGTTTTAGTTTGGATCTCGTGGGTGAAGTTTTGTTTTTAATGATGAGTTTAACCGTTTTAAATTTAGTATAATAGATGAGTAATTTATAGACATACTCAGGAAATTAGACATATTTAGAAAAACATGAGAGAAATCAAGAATCTCTACTGACAGCAAACCACCTGCATACGAACAAGTAAAGAATTCAGCAGATATACAAAGCTTGAAAGGGGCGTAAGACAAGTATGTGTCTTTTCACTGGATCTATTCAACTTGTAGACCGAGACTATTTTGAGGACCCTAAATGTTATGCCAGGATTCGTCATCGGAGGCGACAATTTAAACAACATAAGGTAGGCAGATGATACAGTGCTGATAGCAGACACGGAAAGGAAACTACAAGACCTCCTACAGAAGGTAGCTGAAGAGAGTGACAAGAAAGAACTACAAATAAAAAGCAAGAAAACCAAATGCATGGTCATCAGCAAAAAGGGCAGCCCAATATGCCAAATACAGGACACTAAAATCAAACAGGTACAAAAATTGAAATACCTGGGAATTGTTCTAACTGAAGACAGAAAGTACGACACAGAGATCCGAAGGCGAATCAACATGGCCAAGGACGCATTCTAGAAGCTGAGTAGAGTATTAACAGACAGGAAAATTTCACTAGAAACAAAGAAAAGAGTACTGGATTGCTTTGTGATGTCAGTTCTTCAATATAGCAGTGACTGTTGGACAATATCATCAAAGATGAAGGAAAAACTTGAAGCAACTGAAATGTGGTTCTACAGAAGCATACGGGATATAAAGTGGGGGATCAGTTCCATATTACAATCAATATATAAACTGGCCCCTCACTTTTTGGTCACAGCAGTTTCTATACATTTATATTCCTGATATCAAAAATCACAAGGATGCATTCCAGAAACTGAGCAGAGTACTAAGAGACAGGACAATTTCGCTAGAAACAAAGAAGAGAGTACTGGATTGCTATGTGATGTCAGTTCTTCAATATGGCAGTGAATGCTGGACAATCTCATCTAAGATGAAGGAAAAACTAGAAGCAACTGAAATGTGGTACTACAGAAGGATGCTGCGGATATTATGGATCGAGCATGTGAGCAATGATGATGTTTTTGAAATGATGAAAACGAAAAGGAAATTAATACTTAGCATCAGGAAGGGTCAGCTAAAGTTCCTGAGGCATGCATTGAGGGAGGAGGGCTTGGAGAATCTGATACTCACAGGCCAGGTAGAGGGATAGAGAAACAAAAGAAAACTGTGTAACATACTTGACGGGTCTGAGCAGGTGGATGGCAGAACGGGGGTTGCGTGGTGTAACAGGAGAAAGCCACCATGGATTGGGATACGTAGAAGGCCATGATCGCCTACGTTCTGAAGAAACAAGGCACATAGAAGAAGAAGAAGAAGAAGAAGAAGAAGAAGAAGAAGAAGAAGAAGAAGAAGAAATACCTGTCGTGAAAAATTCTCAGAACTTCTGGAGTTTATTTTGCATGGGAGCGGACTTGGTAATAGCTGTCACCGGTCCAGAGAATTGCTCAAACATTTATAAATAAAAAAAAGGAAGATGTCTCGGGTGAAGTCAGACGAACTTAAGTGAAGCTTTTATTTACTAGAAAAGTTAACGTAATAAGAAAAAAGTACAGAAATTCTCTCTGACCCTGAAAAGGAAAGCTAGTGGATGCTACAAAAGCAGTAATTTCTCACAATCCAGCCATGTAAAAGGATATATACTCAGGAGTCCTGGGTGACCATTTTTGCTTTGCGGCGTCTGCCAAAGGACTGTTTTGTATACATACTGGGCTTCGCTGACTGTCTGTTAAAGGTTTTATGAACGGCCAATCATGGTCCATATTAACCTGGAAGAGTCTTTTGTCTCTCGAATATGAATATATCAGTGTATAATAATTATTATTGCACGTATAAAACATTCATAGAAAAGTTATATTCGATCAGTACTCCGAATATATCATTGTATAATAGACGATAAAATAAATCTGTATTTTTAAATAACTAATATTTACCAAGGTGTGTTTTCGTTTCTTTTATCTCCCAGAAAATGAGATGGCTACCAACTGTAGTACTGAATGATGTTGTGGTTAGCATTGTAATTACTTTTAAATCTTCGCACTTCATTCTGTAATACAATAGGAATCCCACCCACATAATGGTAATACATTAGCTAGATGAAGACACCATTACCACTAATAGTATACTCAGGAAAAACTATTTTACTTGTCTGTCAAACAACTTCATTTCCACTTATTAGTAATGAAACATTTTGATAATATATATATATATATATATATATATATATATATATATATATATATATATGAAAATCAAAATAATAACTAAATAGACTCTGTATGTAGGCCGTAAAATTATACTAAGATAAACCTTCAAAGAAACCACTAACAAACAGAACCTAATTCCGTTACAATCCGGTGCACTGAGGCGTCGGATAAATGGGGAGAAAAAAAAGAAATCCGCGGAACAAGAACAAAACCTTCAATACCCCGCAGTAAAGAAAAAAAACCCCAAACGGAACCAACCACAAGAAAAAGTGCTCGATACAAAGTACAAAAGATATACAAAAGTAGAGCAAAGACACACAAAAAATCTCAAGCGAGCCAAAACCTACCGCGGTTTCACACTACGGATCGTAGAGCCTTTGCCCTGACGATCCGTAGTGTGAAACCGCGGTAGGTTTTGGCTCGCTTTAGATTTTTTTTTTTTTGTGTATATATATATGATTTAACTTCAAGCAAAGCGGGGCCGCCGCTAGTGTACAGTGGATTACAGTGAAAGGAAAAAACTGGGTACAGTGGGTATTGAGGAAAGGATAAACGATGGATGAGACTTTTTTTTAATCGTTTCAACCTAAGCAAGGCGAAACCGCCACTGATGCGGAGAGGGCTTCATAAGAGAGTAAAGGTTTAGGCAGGGAGAGTGAAAAGAAAAAAACGAACCAGTTAAAGAGGGTGTTAGAGAAAGGGCAAGAGAAGGAGGGGAACACAGGTGTGAAGACAGTTCGAAGATAGAGAGAAAGGAAAAGAACAAAATATACGGAGTGATGTAGATAGAACTGGAGTCAAGTAGATAAAAGATGGGAATTGACATTGCATTTAAATTCCTGGAAGTTGTAGCCGTCAGGAAAGCAAGTATACGGAAGGGAGTTCCACAACCAGAAACTGCGAGAAAAGAACTGATGGAGTAGAATTGTCGGCTGCATTTAGTTGATCTAATTGAAAGTGGGTGTGACCTTGTTGCCAGTCTGGTTGCACAAGTAAATTCTTGTGGTGGGGGCACCAGTGACCTAAGTTCGTCGGAGCAGAAGCCATGAATATATTTATAAAAGAGACAGAGAAAGTGGCTGGATCCGAGCTATCACATTACAGATTTTCCTTTGGAGCCTATCGAGAACACTGAGATGAACAGCAGGGACGCCTGACCAGATATGACAACAGTGTTCTATGCACGGACGGATGATTGATTTGTATATGTGCAAGATGGATTCAGGTGGAAAAAACATCCTGGCCCGACAGTGACCCAACTTTCCTAGTAATGTATTTAGCTGTTGACTCATGTAATGTAATGATTCCACTTGAGATCGGAAGAGAGGGTAAGGCCGAAGAGGCGCAGTATATTGCTTTCAGGGACAGTTGCTTAGTCTATGCTTAAGGAGGGCAGGAGAGATTGCCTGTTATAGTTGAGTTCGAATTCCATTTGAATTCGTTGCATTTACATACTCGAAAATGCCCTTGGCAATGGTATTAATCCGTTGCTTCTTCCTCCAGCTATGGGATTATTTGGGTTCTATAGCCTTGGTTGGCAACCCGTCTACCGCAGAAAGTAATGGCAACCTACTGCGGAAAAATCTTCTGCCTAGTCAGTCATGTCCCTTTGGAGACGTGATCATCAAAGCGTGTATCACATATGACACTTAACTGATAATCAGATAAATGGCTCAACGGCTATGGCGAATTAAAACTTTAGCTTAATCTAATTGTTTTTAACAAATCATATAATGAAGGTCGTTTTGAACAGCCAATCTTCTCGATCCTTTCGCATTGATATGAGAGTCTCTCACGACCTTTATCCTTCGATCTACGTTGTTTCTTAGCTTTATCAACGACACCGCGATGTTATCAGTTTCCAACTAGGTATTTTTTGCTGGTGATACAACTATTTGCTTCTTATTTGTAATTTCGATGGGTTCGATAAAGTAAAACTGGCAACGGCTTTCAACACTGTTTTATAGACAGCCTATAAGGTTTTTAGCACCCACTTGTACAAACTGAATTTAAATTGATTGGAATTATTTGTTTTAAATCGCTAAAATCGACCATATTGACAAATCTGTCAAGACCACATAATTCTCTTTATTAAAAACCTTTCAAAATAAATTATACTTTTTTTAACTTTGAGAAATATTGACTGATTTAAAGTGTAATTAATCAGATTTTAAACTAAGAACAACTGAATTTTCTGGACTTATAATCCTAACGTCCAGTCACCCTTATTTTTGGCAGAGTTCATATTGCAATTTTTTATGTTAATGGTTTTCCCTAGTATTTTTTTATGTTAATAGTTTTCTCTAGTATTTTTTTATGTTAATGGTTTTCTATAGTATTTTTATCAGAGATCATATCGCAATGTTTGACACTAATGATTTTTTCTGGCACTCCATATTACTGGTTTCCATACTGTGTTAATCTCTATGCTTGTTCGGCTTAGGAGATTTTTGTAGCCTAGCATATGCGCTGATTCCTTAAGTTTACAGAGTTTCCAGTGCTGTTCTCTATCTATTATTTCAACTTCATCCCATATGAGGTGGTGATCCCCTTTCTCCCTCCATATATGGTCAGCTATGACTGATTTTCTATCTCCCCTCGTGTTACGGCCTTGCGGATATTCTTGTACTCTTACCTTCCAATCGTGGCTTTACGCAAAGAGTGAGGATGATATACCCCAGGGATTGTAAGAAGAGGTTCGGTTCGAAATTCTTAGCACCCGAAGAAGGCCGGAGCGTACAACGACCGAAACGTCGTACAAATGTCAACAAAGATGAGGACAATAGGCCGAATAATGTAAATACTGTAAATATTACTTTTCGTTGGAAATATAGCGGGTGGGTGTTTTATAAGGTGTTGACCCATTTATTAATAACTTTTACGCTTTAAAATAAAGGGCATAAAATCGAAAAAGTTATTTGACCAATAGAACGTTAACTCTTTTTTATATACTAGCAGTATAGCCCGGCGTTGCTCGGGTGTAATGAAAGCTTTAAAACTAATCCATGGTCCCGGAGCTCAGACTCTTTTGACTTTGGCACGAAAGACTAAAAAGCAATAGTTGTTTCCAGTTAAAGCAAAACCATAGACTGAAAGAAAAATGAATTGATGTAAGTCAAATTTTGATTTCCTGGTATCGATATCAAATAAGTTTTTTTCGTCGTAAACTGAATTTTGAAGGCTAAATAAGTCCTCTGAGTAAATGGTATCATGGCTGAGACTAAGAACTACAATTATGCCTACTTAGAGCCAAACCCGAAGTAAAAACTAAAATAAAAGGGCTGAAAAAATATAAACATACAGGCAGATAAACAGACACACACAAACATATATACATATTATCGATTTTTTACACTATTGTAAGAATTGCAACTTTGAAACTTCTGAATATCGTTTCTTATGTCTTTGTCTATTTGATTAAAATCGGACCACTCCTTCTATAATTTCGATTATCGATTTTCGATATTTATCAGGGGTACCTCGACACAAAACCTAGCTAAGAACACTCGCAGGCGCTTATAGTACAACTGTGTAAATTTTCAAGAAAATCGGTTCAGCCGTTTCGGAGTCTATAGGTAACGGACACACACGCACAGATACACAGACACACACACATACACACACACACAGAGACAAAGTTCCATTTATAAATAAGTTTAGATTTAGATATTTTTTTAACTCCGCAGTAACCTTACAAATTTAGGAAAATATTCTAAGTATACTAATTACTTATCTAATTACTTAATTGAATTTTAGGTGCTTTATAGTCTTAATTATGAAAACGCTTGTTGAGGAAATTTTACAAATTACAAATAATTTTTAAATTTACTATATTTATTGCACTTTTTTATTGATAATACCATTGCAAAAACATTAATAAACCTTTTTAAATTACTTTAAAGTATAAAGTAATTTCTAAGTAATTAATATCGTTTTTACTTGAAAAACTATCACCTAACCGCCACAAATTTATACAGCATTTTAAAACGTTTAAAACTTTATAAAGTATTATAATTAACACTTTTAAAAAGTGAAAATGATTCTTGTAAAAATTTATTATTAAAAGAAATGATTTTTCTTAAGACAATTGTGTCCATAATATGTCGTATACTTAAAAGCAATTAACTTTTCTAATTAAATAATGCGTTAGTTTATTGCAGTTTTATTTTACGATTCAGAGCAGATTTTCTGGAACTGGAGGTTCTACTTGATAAAAAAGTTTGATTTAAATTCTCCAAAGATTTATCATTATAATGAATATTAAGGTCTACAAAAATGAATTTTTCGAGATTTCATAAAATTATATAAGTGTGAGAGCGGGTAAAAGTTGTAAAAAAAAATTTTTTAAAATACAAAGATTTTCTAAAAAAAGAAAAAATAGAAGTTTATTAATTTTTGTATGAGTTTTAAAATTTTCTGTAAAATCTGGCAATTGTCTTATTTTTTTTTTTTAAATTTAAATCAGTTTTTCACCACAAAAAGACGATCAAAATTTCCGTACTAATTTGTGGTTACCCGTTAACGCAAGAAAACAAATAAACTAAATTTCGAAGATTCTAAAAATAGATTAAAAAATATAATTTAATAATAAAAAAAAACTGGTATTTCCTCTTAATATCATAAAGATTTTGACGATTTAGACTTTTTTTCTATTATTTTGGGGTGTTTTTTCATTATGGTATACTCATTCTTTTAGCGAATCTTTTAAAATACGTATGTACGTTGTTGTGCAGTGGATATCGGCTCAGAACAAGATATCGGGGATCCAAGTTCGAATTCCAGTTGATTCGGTGCATTCACTTACGCGCAAATACCCTTGGGAAAGGTACTAATCCGTCTCTTCCCTCCAGTTATGGGTTAAATAACAGGACAGACTGGGTTCTATAGCCTTGGATGACAACCAGTCTACCGCAGAAAGTAATGACAACCTACTGCGGGATAATCACCTGCCCAGTCAGCCATGTTTATTTCGAGACATGATCGCCTAAGCGAATGGAGTCCAACTTGTTCTGCAGCATATTGTAATAGAAGAAATATTTGAATCTGTTCAAGATTGTTAGATACAAGATTTAAATCATATGAAAAATCTGTCTCTGTTATTCTAGAGAGTCGTCTAATGTATACGGCTTAAATTTCTTTATGCGAGACCCGTTCATTTCTAAAGTATTTAAAATATTAAGACCGTTTACTATGTCAAGGCGCGTAGCTTCCCCATAATCCATCCACGATCTTCGTTGCAAAAACACAATTCATCATCAAAGCTGTTTTCGGCTTGAAGGCACGCTGTGAATCGGTACGATTTCTGCTCTTAAGAATGACTACTTGTTACCGAAACGCGGCCTTCTCAAACCTGTGGTTTATACTGCAACAAGGTTACATACGTTCTCTTAAACTAATTTCCAAGCGCAGCGTTTCACAGTTTACACTGTTATTTAACCTATAGCTGGGGGTAGAGGATAGTATTTGTTCATTATATAACGAACCCAATCGAACTTGTGTCGCTAATTTCTCGTTTCTTGTCACCATTACACCAATAGTTCTCAAATTATTTTAGGATTTTTTTGTATGGCGGTCACTTTATAATATTTTAGATGACTCGCGAACCCTTTTATATTAACCACAGTTAACAAATGCTCGGTTCACACTCCTCCCACGTCTATTGAACAGGTGAAGAGGCTCATTCCTTGTTCCCTGTTTAGGATGTGGTTTCCGATTTTCTCTTTTCTAATCTTTTTCACTCTTATGTAGCCCCCTTCACATCAGTGGCGTTACCGCCTTGCTCGGGGTGATATGATTAAAAAAAAAAAATAGACTACTGAAAAGGGTCAATAGACACCTCCTATCACACTAACTTCCAATTATTCTCAGAACACTATCATCTACCCAACCCTCATTCTCGGTATCCTTACCCGCCTATCACCCACCCTCTGACATTTCCTATATTTAACCATCCTTCCTCCACTCTATGTAGCCCCCTGCGCAGACCCTGAAAAGAAAACATTTTTGGCAAACAAATATTTATTAAAACAATAGCAACTGGAATAAAATCACGCAAACTGTAGAACACGCGCAGTTTATTCTTCATAAAGGTTGGAGTACTGTAGCCTATGGGAGCTGGTTAATGTGTCTTTGATTCGGCCTTGTTTTAGACTTGTGTTAGTCTGGACAAACTGGGTTCCAATATATAGTAGACTGACCGTCGGGGTAGTAATTTCAACAGTGAAAAGAAGGTTGGTTGTCCAAACCAACATAATTATAAATAAAACAACTCAAAGCACAATGTAACGAATATAACAACATTGTATTAAGTAAGGTTACAGAATTGAATAATTCGTGAATGCAAGATGTCGTGAAAAGAGTTCTCTCTTAGATGTTAAAGATATTGTCTAAATATTCATGATAGCAGAGTTCCTGAAAAGAAATAATATGTTTATACTGAATAGTAGTGAATATAATGATACATGTATTGAAATGTTCTTATAAGATAGAGAGAAACATTTTTATGTGGCTAATTGCTGAATGCAATTAGCACAGTATGTGAGTTGGAAGAGACGAACGGTATTCGGACTTACGCTCCGAAAAACAGCCTCCAACTGGCCAAGCACGTGTGGAAATCAGTTTATATATTTCTTAATAAACGCGGGAAAAAAGAAAGTTTCACGTGCGGTCCTCACGTAAGTGTGTGTGAGTATATATATATATATATATATATATATATATATATATATATATACGAGAAAATCGCAAGATCGCCAAGACCTACCGCGGTTTCGCACAACGGCTCGTGTGTTTTTGCTCTGCGTAACTGCCTCTTAGTTAATCCTTTTTGGTTAGTTTAGTATCGAGCACTTTTCTTTCTTTGTGGTTTGTTCCGTTTGAGGGTTTTTTTTCTTTGCTGTGAAGTACTGTATGTATTGTCGGTGCTCCGCAGTTTTCTTTTTTTTCCCCTCGTTGTCCAAAGCTTTATAGCCGAGGGCGATAACGGAGTTAGATTCTGCCGGTTATTCGTGGTTCTTAAAAATTACTTGTGTAACATTTTAAGATTTGAATACGTACAGAGTCAATTTTATTATATATATATATATATATATATATATATATATATATTATAAGCGTTTCACCCCGAGCAAGGCATTTCACTGCCACTACTGCGCAGGGGGCTACATAGAGTGGAGGAAGGATGGTTAAATATAGGAAATGTCAGAGGGTGGGTGATAGGCGGGTAAGAATACCGAGAATGAGGGTTGGGTAGATGATAGTGTTCTGAGAATAATTGGAAGTTAGTGTGATAGGATGTGTCTATTGATCCTACATTTAAACACCTGGAGATTGTAGCTGTTGGGAAAGCAGACTTGTGGAAGGGAATTCCACAGGCGGGAAGCGCGAGAAAAGAAGCTGTTGGAGTAGAAATTACGGTTACATCTTATCTGTTTAACTGTAAAAGGGTGGGACCTAGTTGCTAATCTAATATCTCGTGCAAATTCGTGCTTAGGCCGCACCAGTGATCTAAGTTCATCGGAGCAGAAGCCATGAAAGTACTTGTAGAAGAGGCACAGGGAAACCACATCACGCCGGTGAGAGAGTGGTTGCAGCCGGTCTGTCAGGTTAGTATCAACCACGTTACAGTTTCTCTTTTGTATTTTGTCAAGAAGCCCAAGGAGAGTAGCAGGAGCACCCGACCAGATATGGCAGCAGTATTCAATACATGGGCGGATGGTAGACTTGTATATGTGCAGGATAGATTCAGGCGGGAAAAACTTCCGGGCCCTGCACAGAAAGCCGACTTTCATAGCGGCAGATTTGGCAATGGATTCAATATAGTTATTCCATTTGAGGTCCGCCGAAAGTGTAAGGCCAAGGCGTAGTGTTTTACTCTCTGGGAGGTAAGCCTGTTCCATGCTAATGGGAGGTAGATGCGATTGTCTATGGTGGTTAGTTGATAACAGCTTCGTTTTGGAAGCATTGAAATTTATTAGCCATTTCCTACCCCAGGCCACTACGGATTGGAGGTCCTTTTCAAGCTCGGCAGCGAGGTTCGCTTTGTCGCCCACACCGGTTTTTTGATCGAGGCGAGAGTAGATTGTGGTGTCATCGGCATACATGCCTACTTGTGATCTAATGTCGTCGGGGAGATCATTAATGTACATCAGAAAGAGCGTGGGACGCCCGCGTTCCTATGGTAGTTTTGGGAGGCATGCCCATTTAATACTACCTTTAATGTGCGGTTAGAGAGGAATGACTGGATGAGGTCAAACAGATGTCCAGTTATATGTATGAACGTGTGTGCATGGCGATATGTATGTAGGTATGTGCGTGCATGTAGAAGTGATTCTACAGACTTAACCGAACTCCCGACAGCTTAGAAGTTTTATGCAGAATTATCGTCAGAATTATTATCAGAATTATTATCAGAATTATCATCATATAATGCATTTATCAGAATTATTATTATCAGAATTATCGTCAGAATTATTATCAGAATTATCATCAATTTATTACTGAATTATCATCAGAATTATTATCAGAATTATTATCAGAATTATCATCAGAATTTATTATCAGAATTATCATCAGAATTATCAGAATTATTATCAGAATTATCATCAGAATTATTATCAGAATTATTTATCGAATTATCATCAGAATTATCAGAATTATCAGAATTATTATCAGAATTATTATCAATTCTATCGAATATCATCAGAATTATTATCAGAAATATTATCAGAATTATTATCAGAATTATTATCAGAATTATCATCAGAATTATTATCAGAATTACTATCAGAATTATTATCAGAATTATCATCAATATTTATTATCAGAATTATTATCAGAATTATTATCAGAATTATCATCAGAATTATTATCAGAATTATTATCAGAATTATCATCAGAATTATTATCAGAATTATTATCAGAATTATCATCAGAATTATTATCAGAATTATCATCAGAATTATTATCAGAATTATTATCAGAATTCTCATCAGAATTATCATCAGAATTATTATCAGAAATATTATCAGAATTATTATCAGAATTATTATCAGAATTAATATCAGAATTATTATCAGAATTATCATCAGAATTATCAGAATTATTATTGCAATTATCAGAATTATCATCAGAATTATTATCAGAATTATCATCAGAATTATTATCAGAATTATCATCAGAATTATTATCAGAATTATCATCAGAATTATTATCAATTACTTATCAGAATTATCATCAGAATTATTATCAGAATTATCATCAGAATTATCAGAATTATTATCAGAATTATCATCAGAATTATTATCAGAATTATTATCAGAATTATCATCAGAATTATCAGAATTATCATCAGAATTATCAGAATTATCAGAATTTATCAGAATTATCATCAGAATTATTAATGAAATATTACTAGAATTATTATCAGAATTATTATCAGAATTATCATCAGAATTATTATCAGAATTATCATCAGAATTATCAGAATTATCATCAGAATTATTATCAGAATTATTATCAGAATTATTATCAGAATTATCATCAGAATTATCAGAATTATTATCAGAATTATCATCAGAATTATTATCAGAATTATCATCAGAATTATTATCAGAATTATTATCAATTGATCATCAGAATTATCATCAGAATTATTATCAGAAATATTATCAGAATTATTATCAGAATTATTATCAGAATTATCATCAGAATTATTATCAGAATTATCATCAGAATTATTATCAGAATTATCATCAGAATTATTATCAGAATTATTATCAGAATTATCATCAGAATTATTATCAGAATTATCATCAGAATTATTATCAGAATTATTATCAGAATTATCATCGAATTATTATCAGAATTATTATCAGAATTATCATCAGAATTATTATCAGAATTATCATCACAATTATTATCAGAATTATCATCAGAATTATCATCAGAATTATTATCAGAAGATTTTTCATCATCAGAAGTTTTGGTTGT